>OY292536.1:9635279-10030275 GCA_958496365.1 Subacronicta megacephala
ATCTGATTTAAAAAAATATTTTAACCATTAGAACCTTACTTAAATTCCTTTTTATGATAGGATATTTTATATTCCGCGGGATAACAGGCATCAACTTTCTAGTCTCTGAAGAATTTGTTTGTTTGAACGCCCTAATCCCTGGAACTACGAGTGTGTTTTAAGAAAAAATAACACTTTGATTTTGAAATCTTTTTGTTTGTGATAGCCCAAGTCTTGAGGAAGGTTAAAGGCTATTCAACATCACGCTACGACCTTCAGAAGCCGAGCAATTATTATTAAAAAAAAAAAATTATCAATAATCAACAATCGTGTTGTTACAAGATATTTCTTCAATATGATGATTAAAATTCAAAATATACAAGTTGACTGTAATGTTAGTGAAGGCGAAATGGATTAAAGGGCAGTATTATTAGAGGCTGTACTACGACGTGCTTAAAGAAAGAGATGCCGCTCTAGACATTATATCGCGCCATCTCTTTCTCACAACCTACATAATGATCTGTGATGAATTTAAACGTGGTAGTACGGCCTCTAGAGTCAATTTCTAGCTAAAAAATCACAGCACATTACTCACTGCATCCCAAGCTGCCTGTTAATACACGAACAGTATACATTAGTATATACTACACACGCTAAGTATAAACTCACTCGCACCGTCAGAGTTGTCGGAGCTGGCTGATCCCTCCTCGCTGCTGAGGGAACCAGCCTCCGATGAGGAGTCGCCTTCGAGTTCTATGACGCCGGACTGCAACAAAATTTATTACATACATACTCGTACATAATCAGTATATAATGTTAAGAGGATAGTATCCGCTCCACGCTCCATACAATAGTAGTTTGTCCTCTAGTCCTATCTTGAATTTTAACCAATGAGTCTTTGAAATTTTGCAGTAACAATCTTATCATTAAAATACGTGTTCCTCGAACGTAAAACTTCATTTCAATACACGGTCAAAAAGTTACAAGAGCTCAAACATTGGTAATTTTCGATGAAAACGACCCCACTTTATGCTAGTATTTCAAGATAATGTATCAATACAGAACCATTTTGACTCATGGGGAACCCAGATAATATAATGAATATCCTTTTACCAAAAAATTTTCTACATACCTAATGAATATATTAAAAGAGTAATCTCCAAATTTCGGAGCAAGAAATACGCGCGAAAATGTTGCAAATGTATTGTTGTTTCACGTCTCGGGCACGCGTTCGCATCCTGAGGGATAGAGATAGCGACAACAGTGCAACATTGTTGCGTTCGCGAAGCACACTCCTCTTAACAAGCAGCGGTAGCCTAATGGCTAGGGCGTTGAACTTGCGATCATGTGGTTTCCGGTTCGAAACCCACCCATTTTACTACTGACGTAACACAAGCACAAACATTAACTAAACACAAGTGTTGTCGTAACACAAGCATTACAGTTTGTTCGAAATAAGTAAGCCGATCGGAAGTTGTCTGCAAGTGGTTTAGAAGTGGTAAATTTTAATAGAAAGAGTCGGTGTAAAGGTAATTAGAGTCGTATATGTTTCACATTTCTAATGATTTTGTTTACTAATTTCGATATTTATGTATTAAAATACTTAATTAAACGATTTTATCATCGCGGTAGTTCGGAACGGCTAACTTCCGATCGGCTTACTTATTTCGAACAAACTGTAACTTCCTTACTTCATCAGCAGCTATGATCTCCGTAGTCTTCAGGTCTGGGTCGTGCTCTTCAGCGTCGAAGAACTCTGATGCGGAGACGCACGAGGAACTGTAGCTGAGGGAATGCTGGAATGGACGATTGTTTACCTGCAAGGAATTATATGTGTATTTTCAACTCAAATACAAGCAACAAAGTTCAAAATGGTTTGGCGTGACAATGTTTGTTATTTGTTAATTTAGCTTTGGACTAAAAATTTTGTTAATTCGCTTATCTACTCAATATCTTATTTAAAATAACATACGGTCACGCCTTTTTCCCATAGGGGTAGGCAGAAACTACAGAACGCCATCTGCTACGATTCTTGCATACTTCTTTTGCTTCGTCCACATTCATACATCTTGTCATACACATGCGCCAGTTGCGGGTACTACGCACCTGACCTTTCTGAAGGATCTCACCAATAAGGTCGTGGTATGTCTTTCTAGGGCGTCGCCTCCCGACGACTCCACTGACATTCGCTTTATAAATCCCTTTCGTTAATAGCCTTTCATCCATTCTCTCGACATGTCCAAACCATCTCAGCATACCCCTCAATGCGTGTCACTGTATCATCTTTTAAACCGCAACGCTCCCTTATCACACTATTTTTCGATCTATCATTCGTCGTCACACCGCACATACTTCGCAAGGATCGCATCTCCACAGCATTAATTCTACTTTCATGTTTCTTCACATTCACTTCCATACATAAGTGTGGGTACCAGCACACCATTGTGGATAGCCAGCCGTGCCTTTTTTGTCTTAAATAACATACAGTCACGCCTATTTTCCATAGGCAGTAGTTGTAGTTTCTACATTACTCCAATTGCTACGATTCTTGCATGTTTCATACATCTTGATATGCACAGAACAACAATGCAAAATAATACTCACCGCATCCGAGTTGGGTCCTACTGAGGAGATCTCTGCGAGGTCGGACGCGTCGTGGATGCGGGACAGGCGCGTGCGCAGCTCTGTGCGGAACACTTCACTCGTCATTATTTACGTAATGCTAGTGCCGGTGCTGCTAGCGGCGAAAATAATCTTAAAAAGCAGCAAGTTTTCTGAAGTATTTGGGGGTATTTTCTAGAGTTTTTACATAGGCTATAAGAATAATATTACCGCAGACGTTCGCTGTTCCCATCAGTATATAATATTAATGGCACAATTCGAAATACTGGTTTTTATGGAGAAGAGTCTGCAAAAAACTCTCATAGATTCTCTTTTTAGTAAAGATTATTTTAATGTTTTTTATTCGTTTACAATTTAGTTCTAGCAATGTAAGAATTATGTCATGTCAAAGATAAGAATAGATCAGGATCAATAATTCCAATTATCCTTTTGTCTTTCTAAAAATATATCAAATCAAAATCTGATATCCGTATAGTCCGTTGTGTATTCTTGTATCCGTGAACACTGGTCACACATGTTAGACCCAAAACTTCTAAATAGTAGTATTAGTTTCCACTGGCATGTCTAGGTGCCAGCATGAATGGGTCGGCACGACCGGGGAAGTACTATCCTCCCACAGAATATCGACGTCAAGTAGCAGTATGCGTACTGTTGCGTTTAGTACGGTGAGTTCGGAGAGCCGGAGGCCCAATTCCTCCCTCAATCCTTCTTCTCCTTTTTTACTTCCCCTCCTTTTTTCGCAACAGGGTTGACATCAAGCGAGCGATACCCATGGCCCTGCAAGCGACTATAGGCTCCAATAATCGCTTACCATCAGGCGGGCTGTAAGCTTATTTGCCAGGTTATTGGTATAAAAAATGTCAAAGTACCCTACAACTAGTAAATGCAGTCTCACCGGAATTTTGCTGCAGCGCCGTGGTAAGGTTAGTTCGTAACGCTGCCATGACGGCGCCGGGCGTGGTCGCCGTTTCAGCTGCATCCATCGCCGCGCGAAGACGACCACGTTCACACACCTGTAGGGAAAACCGTGAATATAGTGTTAGGAGAGAATTGTGCTGAAAATCATCTTGGCGATCAGTTAATTTCTAATTCAAAACATATAACATACCATCACGCCTGTATTCCCCAAAGGGTTAGGCAGAGGCGTACCAATGTTCAACCACGTTTTGCCGGATTGTTTAGGTCCCATGTTATAGGGGGCGAGCCTATTGCCATTAACCGGGCACAAATTCAGACTACGAGCTGCTAAAGACAATGTTATAGAAAATCTCAACAACACTACTCGACCTGGGAATCGAACCCAGGACCTCTAGGGTAGCAGTCGCGCTTGGGACTAGACTAATGAGGCAGTCAACTGTTGTGATAACGGTGAATATAGTGTAAGGAGATAATTCTAGTGAAAATCATCTAGGGTATCTGTTTATCTCCATTACAAATTCTCCCCTGGGTCTCATATAAAGTAAATAACACACTTCGCGACATTATTATATTTCGAACGAATGAAATGGTAGCTAATAAAGAAGAAGAAAGAAAATGTATGAAACTTTTAATAATTAGTTAAACTAAAACAAAAAAATGTGCTCTGTCCTATCTCCGTCTTTCTTTTTTATTTTATTAAAAACCAGAAAAAGTCTATGTCAACATATAAGTTTACGCATGCGTTTTGCCGTGATTGTGCCCTTTCCTAATCATCATCCTATTTTCTTATTTACTGTCCCACAGCTGGGCTCCCCTTCCAGAATGAGAGGGGCTACAGACCACCACATTCACCTATTATGGGTTGGCAGACTTAGCACGCCGTCGAGAAAGTCTCTCAAGCATCTTTCATAATCAAATACAACTCACCAAGGTAGAAACAACAGTCTTCAAATTGGCCACGAGGTCCTTAGCTAGCACCGTGAAGTCTTCCCTCAACTGGTGATCAGGAGTCAGGCTGGTGAGGGAAGCTGGGCCAGGGGCCGTCACCAACGTCTCCGCCCCAGGGAGGGACTGAGGCCGAGCGGCTGCGCACGCTGCAAATTAAGACATGAGTGAACGAATGGAGATGATAGGAGTACATATATAGTTTCATTGCAGTGTTATTGTAGAATAAATATGTGTTAATTGAATTTAGTGGAGATTATGCGGTGATTCTGATTAAGAGTCCGGCGGAGCGAGCGCTCGACGACAATGCGAGGTGATTGGGGAAACACGTCTAAATATTGTTGTCTCTGTCGCCTGACCACACCGCGCGCTTAGAATGCAATAGACAGAATTACTTCGCTCCGAAAAATAATCTGATTTGCCTACGTGCTGTTTTAACATTACCTGTGAATGAAAGTTTAATCGTTTTACACGTTACTTCAGGTTAAATTTAAAATCGACGATATAAGGTGTCGTTGTATTTAATAATGATAATAAACGAGCGGAAAATCGATTGACATTAATATATTCGTTGAAATTTCTTTCTGTTGGACTTATTTTGGACGAAATGGCTTCGAAGGGACCTTGATAATCGGTATTCGAATTCGAATAATAAAATTATTACAGTAAAGTATGTTTAATTTTAGATTAATTAATGTATTAAGTTTTTATGGGCTATTCGGGCTCCGCCGGACCCTTAAGCTTTGCTGGTGCTGTATCGCAACGCAGTGTCAGTGTGTGATACTCTATATTTATGGTGGGTGGGACCAAAATCATTAAGGTATATTTCCATGGTCACGTTATATACGCTATTTCCGATGAAAAATTAATAAGAGCATTTCTTTAATATACTTGTGAAATACATGCAGAAACAAGGGCTTTGAAATGACGGTGTTGTCTGATTTGTGATGTTGTATAATACATTCTGATTGTATGAAATGTATAACTAGGTACAAACTACTTCTTGTATTGTAATAAGTTCTTACATAGGCGATTGTTCTCCGATCGAATTGTTGACAGGATTCAATCTTGGCATATCTCTAAATATAGCATTTTGCGTTGTAAGTTAAATTTAAATTGTCATTTTTTTTTAAACTGCATCTTATGTTTTCGTTTAGCAATTCGTCACCAAATATACAAACTGTTGATGATCCAACTATTGTAATTGCCTATTTCAATGTATATCAAGCATAAATGCATCTAAGCAAAATAAAATGTTTAATTAAGTACATACATTTTTCAATATCTGGCACTATTTTAATCTACATCTTATATATTTTAGTTATATAAAGATATACCAACACGATACGAACAGCGTTTTTTTAATCCATTATTCACCTTTAAGGGAATGATAGCACTGCCAGTTTTTCAAGCGTGGGCAGAGGTTACAAGAGTGGGCATTGTCCATCTAAGACCATAGGTCGGGGCAGAGAGACCCTGCTGCGCCCGTCCGTGCGTTGAAATGGGAATCTGAAAAGGGGTGTATGGACACCCCTTTTCAGATTCCCATTTCAATGCACGCAAGTCTTGGAATTAGGTACTCCTGTTGTCGCGATGAATATTGCGTATCCCATGGCCGTGTTTAGGGCAAGGAAAAGCCAGTTTGGTTCATGCTATCTCCCGGTGGCAAAAGATCCATCAGTAAATTCCGTACACTAAAAAAGTCTACCATTTCCATTGTCTCCATTAACACCTTTTAAACAAAACAAAACCTTTTGTTAAGCAACCTAATTATCCTTGATTGAAAATAAATACACTTCAAACTCACTGCTTCTTAGCATTTCTTCTCTAAGGACTTCAACAATATACTGGCATATAATCCGGGCATATGGCACGATAACACCGTCACTATCTTTAGGCATTTTATATGTTATGTTGTCACTTGTTTAAATAAAAAAAAAGAAAATATCACGAAACAATACTAAATCAAAATTAAGTACATTTTGTTTGAGAATAAATAACTTATTTAAGAATTTTGCAATAATTATCACAGTTTCTTTTCTTCTGATTTAAATATCATTTAATTATAATTTTACAAGCAAATTTCACAATATTAACACTTGTTTTAACATCACGGAAAGCATTGGCGTAATGACGAAGATGCCTATATACAATTATCTTTGCGTTACTCAAAAATTTACCATATTCCATCAATTTAGAGTTCATAATGATACCTTTTAGTTTATATACTAAGATGAAGATATATTCAGATCATTGATTATCTAAGATTCTGTTTATCTTAGATAAATGATAATGTGAGATAACTATGAAGGTTGGCTGCTTCCATACTTTATTTTGAATTTTATCTTTGAGAGTATAAGGTTTATAATTAGTATTGATTTATATGAAGTGTTTGTATAGGTTAAGCGTATAATTTGGAGGGATAAGCAGTGATGTAAGTATCATAAAACAAGTTTATCGATGACGGTATATCATATCATATATCAGAGCGTAATACCAACTAATTCGCCCAACTGATTGTAAGTGACAACCCTAGCCTACAGATGCTAGCAACACCAGTGGTATCACTTGCGAGTTGCCGTATTGAAAGAAAAGATAAATATATTCTAATAAGTATTTAAAAATCAATAAATTGCTGTTCGTTAGTCTAGCAAAAACTCGAAAATGACTCAACCGATTTTGATAAAACTATTGTGTTTATTCGAGTGCGTGGTTTAGATACACAATTTACCCTGGTAGGTGGATCCACTAGTATATTAATATTAATATCTTGAGACCTCATTTTTAGGCATTTGCCCATTCATTTCATTGTTTACATTACCTTTCAAACTGGAACATAATGTTGCTTAGCAGCAGAATAGCTTGCCATATACATAAATTCTGTGCCATTTCCATAGCTATTTTAGCTAAAACCATGCACTATTTTACAGCTAGCGAAGTGAGCGTTGTATTTACATAATGCGATGCGATCGATTAGGACCAAAAGGGAGTATCCAAAACGTAAAATAAAAACAGTCTTACGAACTAAGGTAGATGCCAGAAATGTTGAAAGAAACGCTGGAACGGAAACAAGAAGAAGTTTTATTATGACGAAGTTTTAAAGATGCTGTGTGTTGTATGTTTGAGGTGTCTGTGTGTGTGTGGCATCGTAGCTCCCGAACGGATGAACCGATTTTGATTTTGTTTGTTTTGGTTAAAAGGTGAATTAGTCGGGAGTGTCCTTAGCATGTTTGAAGAAATCGTCGGTCGTAACGTCGTGCAATTGTCGGGGATTTTTAAAATTTATATTTAATTATGATCTCTTTTCAAAATATAGGCCGTGTATAGTTTTTTTAAATTAAATATAGAGAATTTTTATTGAGATATGGCAGCATGTAGTCTATCGTTCGAATTGGAACAAATATTCACGCCTTTTTCCCCATCAGGGTGGATGGAAGTTTTACAACGCTTATAGAGTAGTTGATTGGAGTAAAATTTATTAAAAATGACGGACCTATTGTAATTGATCTTCTTATGCTAAATAACATTTGAAAGCAGGAAAGAAAACAATGCTTAACTATACACAGCGTATACAAGATTTATAAATAAAGAAGATATAATTTCAGATAGCGGTTAGCACGAGGGGTTAACAAGAATACTAGTAATGTGTGTGACCCACATTGCTAGTACCTGAGCTTTGTTTAAAAAAAAAGATAGGTAAGTGCATATACCTATACTACATTTGGTTAGGTACTTAACTAAAGGTAAACAAATGATAAAAAAGGTTCTTTTATAGGGCGATTTTTCATCTTGAAATAAAACGTAACCAAAATAAATTATTTAATCATTCAAAATCATTTTCCTTTTCTATACTAGCACATTTTACTACGTTGTTTAATATTAAATGGTATTTATTAATTCTTAAGCTTGCGACCAATAAATAAATCAAATCTGATAAATATGTCATAAAGTATTGCAATGTGCCTACTTGAAAGAATCTAAAAAGACAGGAAATCAAAACATTTTTCTACATAATAGACTTTTGATAACTCGAAAGAATTAAGAAGTAGTAGTGCGAGGAAGCGCGGCAAAATAATTAACCGATATTATACTTAGTCGGATAACCAGACGCCATTCGTAACAGTTTGTACTTTCGTTCGTTTTTGTGTTTCTTTTGCCGTAAATTGTATTATTTAGTTATAGTTTTGTTTGTTCGTTGTTTTTACTGATTGTTAGATGTGTTGTTATTAATTTCACTCCCAATTCATAAGATACCATTGTAATAAAGGTTGAAGAGCCCTGAACGCCGCCATTTTTATTGTTTACCTTTAGTTAAGTACCTAACCAAATGGAGTATAGGTGACGCCGAATGTAAAGAGCGCTCTACACACGATTTGCCAGAGCAAAATATACTTTATTCCTTTGTATTCTGCACTTGCATTCAACTTACGGGCGTTCAAGAAGTAGGGCGATATCTCTACTTATAGTGCGACTAGGTATTTGTTACTTCTATGAATTGTATGTGTTGATGTGTTAAGGTTGATTTTTGTTTGTGCGGGAATCTTGATATAATAACCACAAACACGCCTGCTCTTAATGATGCTTTATTAGCGACTAAGTTCAGATTGCATATTACAAATAGAATGAAAGTGAAGGTCGCAACAGTATGAAAGGCGGAGATGACGTCATAGCTAGCTAGTTTTCCTATAGTTTCTTCAAATTCTTCTCAACTCACTATTAATAAAATAAGGACTGCCTCGTTAGTCTAGTGGACCTAAGTGCGACTGCTATGCTA
The DNA here is from genome assembly GCA_958496365.1 of Subacronicta megacephala. Lineage (NCBI taxonomy): Eukaryota > Metazoa > Arthropoda > Insecta > Lepidoptera > Noctuidae > Subacronicta > Subacronicta megacephala. The sequence goes on from OY292536.1 coordinate 9,644,518, forward strand.
GAGGTCCTGCGTTAGATTCGAAGTGTCATTAGGGTTCTCTAAGAAATTCTCAGCAGATAAATACCGGCGAATAGTGGATGTACATTAGTACACCTCTGCCTAGCACTACGGGGAAAACAGGCGTGAACGTATGTATATTGTTTCGTGTATCGTGTTCGTTACGGCTACACATCAAGCTGTACAAACCAGTTTACACTGGCCTTCTATTGCATGGAAGCCTATACAATGTGAGATCAGCTTAAACTGGATTTGTATAAGTTGATCTGTGTTGTGTGTACATAATGAATAGATTTTTATGACAATATGTTCTAGCATAATTATGCTGATAGAGCCTGACAGACATGCCTAGCCTAATGTCAATGTCACGTGCATGTGAGGGGGGCGCCAAATAGTTTTTTTTTTCAGAGCCATGCCAAGGCGGCGCGTCCAATACTCACCGATTTCATAAAATCCTTGCAAAGACATAAGTTTCAAAACGCAAACTGTTTTTAAGAAATAAACAAACATATATTCGAACGTTTTACTTCACAATATAAATTAAAAATACATGATTGAGTTAAAAAAGTATTATTATGTACATTTTTAAGAAATATTTTGATTTTCTTGGTATCTTTTCGGGTTTGGGGGAACAGGGAGTGGGATCAGGAGGGTGCCTAAAATAAAATGTTTTATTATATTATTTTATTGGGGATATGTGCAGTAACAGTCTGTCAAACAAAACTAGATCAAAATCACATTATCATCATCTTAAAGCATAGTTCAGCCTTGGACTCCAAATTCTATTTTTTTTGGCATTTCGCAAAGTTGTTCGTCTATAACAAAAAAACTTTTAGCTCAAATCAGCTCACTTTGATCCGCGAGAGCCGTTGAACATATTTAGTACAGTAAAAATGTTCAACGGTTCGCTTGCTTACTCTGCGACTCGCCAACAGATCACCGCTCTCGGCGTAGTGCACGGTTCAAACTGGTCTTTATTGGTATAGTTTTTTTAACATATGTTGTATATGTTTATTATATAACTAGGCTACGTATTACACAAACTGAAACATCAATCACTGACGTGCAAGTACACTTAACAATGCAAAGAACATCACAATTACCGGACTTAGTACTAGTTAACGTAGATATACGCCATGGCATAATTTCCTTGCGTCTTCTCTATATTTCAATATGGCCGCTGCATGCGCCAGGGTTGCCATACCATTCCGTCTCTTTGAATCATTATAAATATTATATCTAACACAATTGTGTACCTACTGAACGATGACGCACAGCACTATAATTGAGTTGCGTAATTATCTGTGAGCCGCAGCTCAATAGCTCAAGCTCATGTAATCTGACTCTGAGACGGTTCAGAGGTGAGTTACACATCACTTCTGAGAATGTATAGGGATTGTGTAGCTTTGTGACCGTGAATCATAATAGACTGGTTGGCTGACGAAGGCGAAGCTAAGATAATGATAAGTATAAAAATTATCATACTTCTTTTACTACACATGTCCTCCACAATAAATAGCATGAGTAAGCGGCTAACACACATTTTCTAACACTTGTACATAATATAAAGTGTATATAAATGAAATATGTATACATAATGTGTCTTACCTATAGGCAGGGAGGCGGCAGAGTTAGGTACTGATGACGCTCCGCCTCCGGGCGACGGTGGCGCGGTCAGTGCCGACAAGGCCTACGGAAATACGTAAAACTAAATTATGATATATTTTCCTTTAAAAAATTCGTCTCGTCTTGGGTGTCAAATTTTTTTTTTTTTTGGTTTTTAACCCCCGACGCAAAGCGACGGGGTGTTATAAGTTTGACGTGTCTGTGTGTGTGTGTGTCTGTGGCATCGTAGCTCCCGAGCGGATAAACCGATTTCGATTTAGTTTTTTTTTGTTTGAAAGGTGCATTATTCGCAAATTTTTAGTCTAAAATATATTCTACGATTATGGCAGTAATAATTGCGAAATCAACTATAACTTGTTCATTGCAGAGTATTGCATAGAAATTGTTCAAGTAGTGTAGTTTTTTTTTTTTGGAATCCTCTACATATTTTTCAATTTTCCATCTGCTACGATAATGACCTTCAAGCAAAAGTTTTAGTACTCAATTGTGAATAAATTATAGTCGATAATTCGAAATTATTTTTACCATGACTCTAGATTTTTTTATAGATATATAAATTGCGAAGATGGTAACTTTATAGGTTATGCTAAACATTATAAAATTACTTCATTTTAGGTTATTCAAAGTTTTACAAAATAAGGTCTGTGTACGGGGACAGCATCTCGTGCTCAACTTTAAGACTTGTGGCGTTTATTTTAAAGTTGTAAATTGCTTACCATATGTGAGTTGGACGGGTCTATATGTGCTTGGAGTTCCACGGAGGCACACTTGCTATTTGACTTCTTCTTCCTAAGGCCGAACTTGCGGCGGTCTTTCTTCACGTTCGGGGATGCACCTTCCAGTGACACCTGGTGGTGAGAATGTAAACTACATTAGCCTTTTTCATGTCACAGGAAAAAAATATGATCTGGGGCTGTATTACCACGTATTAATGTCATCATTTTTACGTTGTGAAAGAGGGACGCCACTTTTTAACCTGTAGAGCCGCATCCCTCTCCCACACCCTAAAAATGATGGCATTAATAATGATGGTAATACGGCCCCTAAGCAACTAAGGATAGTAAACCTTATCTAAATGGCACAAAATGCGTTTTGGAATGAACACCGCATCGCACACATCTGTCATTCTGACGTGTACTTTATATCCTTGACAGTGTTTATTATGTACAGCATATATGTGTTGCCGACACATATATGCTGTACATAATAAACCATATGTGAGTTTTCATATATTTCATATATTCATTCAGTCATTTTATATATTTAACCGAATTCAAAGCGTGAGGAGGAGTTTGAATCCCAGGTCGAACAATATTATAGGGGTTTCCAATTATATTTTTTAGTCATTAATGGCGATAAGCACCCTCTATGACATAGTAAACACACCGGCAATCTGTGTATGCATTAATTAACCTCTGCATTACAATTCTGGAAATACAGGTCTTATTAAGAAATGGTTTAGGTCTTAAATCGCATATTCCCAATAAAAACACGGTATGAAATGTAGTAGAAAAAGATTAGCTAATATATATGTATGTCATATAAACTGCCTCATTAGTCTAGTAGTCCTAAACGCGACTGCTACGCTAGAGGTCCTGGGTTCGATCCCCAGGTCGAGCAAAGTGTTATTGGGTTTTTCTATGAAATTCTCAGTAGCAGCTCGGAGTCTGGATTTGTGCCCGGTTAGTGGCAATAGGCTCGCCCCCTATTACTTGGGACCTAATCATACCGGCGAAAGGTGGGTGTACTTTAGTACACCTCTGCCTAACCCTTCGGGGAATAGAGGCGTGATGGTGGTGATGTATATAAACAGTAAATATTACTAACAGTAAATGAATTATTTCTTTAAACACATTTCCACAGACTTCAATACATTTATAGGGCATCCATTAGGGATAACTTGCACCATTCGTTTATAATACGGGGGCCTGCAATGTTATAAAATAAAAGAACACTGTACTTCTAAATCACTGGAATTGAAAAAGAGAGCGCATAGCAACACTCTATCTCTCTCGTAGGCTCAGATCAAATAAAAAGTTAAGATGGAACTTTGCGAACAAAGAAGTGAGACCAGCTAAAACTACGCTTTGCCGTGTACAAACATAAATGACAGGCACACTGTAAGGATGGGTGTTTAGCGAAAGGAAAGACGTATGATACGTTTCAAGTCTAAATTTATTATGATCCAATAAATGCGGCTACATGAGATTGTATACTTACTAACTAAACATGAGTACATAGGTTGCATTATTACACTACAACACACGTATGCCGAAACTACGCCTTATCTTGTCCGTCGAGCTATCAAGCTATCGAAATCTCGACTGACAAGATAAGGCGTAGTTTCGGTATTGTTATATAGTGTAAACTTGTGTGTTGTACACGGCAAGGCGTAGTTTTAGCCGGCCTCACTTCTTTATTCGCAAAGTTCCATCTTAACTTTTTATTTGATCTGAGCTCGTAGGGTGTATTACACCCTTTAGACAAACTAAATAAGGGCTGCAATAAACAGTCTCATTAAATTAAACAGGCTCATGACTACTTCATCAGTCTAGTGATCCGACTGCTACGCTAGATACGCTGGGTTCGATCCCCAGTACGAGCAAAGTGTTATTGGGTTTTTCTATGAAATTCTCTGTAGCAGCTCGGATTCTGGATTTGTGCCTGCTTAAGTGCAATAGGCACGCCCTCTATTACATGGGACCGTATGGGAATTAAGAGGGAATGCACTGTCCCTTTCGCGCAAAAGAATGTAAGTATAGAAATTGTATGGGATATCGGCTTGCGATGTCACAAACCGAAATGCTTATAACTTCCTTATTTTTGAAACCAATTTTAATTTTGTTTTTTTTCGGCTTCATTTTCGTTCATGTTTTTATGGGACCATAAAAATATATTAGGTAACTAGCTTATAATAGCAGTATAACTCACATGGACTGCCTCAATATTCTAGTGGTCCTAAGGGCGACTGCTACGCTATAGGTCCTGGGTTAGATCCCCAGGTCGAGCAAAGTGTTGTTGGGTTTTTCTATGAAATTCTCAGTAGCAGCTCGGAGTCTGGATTTGTGCCCTATTAATGGCAATAGGCTCGCCCAATTTTAATTTTGTTTTTGTTCAGCTCCATTTACGTTCATCTTTTTATTAGTATCATAAAAATATATTAGTTAACTAGCTTCTTATAGCAGTACTAGCTTGCCGCCCGCAGCTTCGCTCGCGTTTTCACACCTTGGGTTATATTATTGCATTTTTATCAGGGATACCTATTTAAAAAAAAAAATATATAGCCTATGTCACGCAGTGACTCCGGTCAATTCACGAATGAATTGACCGGAGTCATGAGTGCTGCTGAGCTGTTCCACCTCGCCAAAGCTAAGGAGAAGTATACAGAGTTGATGGCCAACCTTTAGTGATTGGAGAGGGACCAAAAGAAGAAGAAGAATATAAGTTTAGAAGTTTAGATAACTCACATCAGTGTCGTGGTGCATTTGCTGCTGCTGCTCCAGCGCATCCAGCAGCCGCTGCAGCTGCTGCACCGATAGCTGCGCCTGCCCCAGCTCCCGGGACGCGTTGTCCAGAGGACCACCAGACTCTGTAGATCGAAGACTAAGGTAGAATACTCCGAAGAAGAGAGATTGGAAGGTGATCTGATTCCATCTATGATGAAGGTTTGAACTAGATAAAATTGGATTGATAGAGTTCGTGGAAATTTACGCTCGCACTTTTGGTGGAACGGTAAAGGTGGTCTCCTACCACGCGCAGTGCGTTCGATTCCAATTCGAGGCAAATATTTGTGTATTCCAAAGGTATTTGTTTTATTTTGTGATTGAAAATTTATAATATCAGCCAGTAAGATTTCACAGTCGTGTTTTGTTGACTAAGCTATTCTTTAGTCAGCGTAGATATGCTAAAATAACTCCGACGAATTTCTAATTTCCTCGTAAGTATTCTAATATCTAGTTTTGTCAAGCAAGCCTTTTCTAATTTCTAACAAGCATGTGCTTAATCATACACATGCAAACTATTATTACTATTAGTACTTCCTGACCATGCTACATTCTATATAAAAAATCTGAGCAAACTACTTTCGGGTAAACAAAAACTAACGTTGTATGCAAAGAAAATTTTTTTTCAAGGTTTTGAATTTGACATTGACATTGCTGAACGAGTAGAAGCTATAGGCCGACCGTTTAACTCGCGTATCGCCTGCGCGGTAAGAAGGGAGCGGTAGGAAGTAAATAAATACTTAAAAAAGACACTTATTATTTTATTCTTTACCAACAATATCTATCTCGAGATAAATCTTTGGATTATTGACTCCGTGTGTAGCGTTACCCGCCCCCGCTACCTTCTTACCGCGCAGGCGATACGCGAGTTAAACGGTCGGCCTATACATTATTTTGAATAGATAGAGAGATTATCTAAAGGAGTTTCAAAAAAATGTTAGATAAGAAAGACGGGTAAAAAGTCACGTATCCAGAATATCAACATTTTTGGATATATGTATTACCGTAGTAAATCTTTATGATATCTGAGATTTTCCAAATGGACAATTGGAAACTGACTCGCACTAAACTTGAGAAACTTTGAAGTTACTTCATCATCATCATCATCATCGTCATCATCACCAACCATTACACTTTCCCACAGACCCGTGCCCACCGGTCTCAAAGTGCGAGGGATTAAGGGGGTCAAGAAAATCTCTCAGGCATACAGGTTTCCTCACGATGTTTTCCTTCACCTTTTCAGCGCGTGATCATTAATTTATAATACGCACATGAGAAATCAGAGCTTCGATGATTCGAACTCAAGACCTTTGCCTGGGCAGTCCAATGGTCACATCACAAGACTATCACTGCAGTTACTGGCAGGTTTTATAATTAAGAGACATTAAAATTAATATATTTTAAGGTTCTTTTGACAGCAAGTTTTGGTTAAAATCAAACTAATATTCTAAATGCGAAAGTAACTCTCCTAAGTAACCTTTAGGATGCCAGTGAAACTGTGGGCACCAGATAGTAATTAATATAAGATCTTATAAAAAAAAATCTTCAAGATGGCGTTAAATCTGAATAAGCGACTTCTTACAAATCAGGGTTGCCACATACCTATAATCCATCCGGCAAGTCGTCCGCCTGGCGTGCCGGACACGAAGCCGGCCTGCGGGCCCCGGATCGGCGCGCCGGTGGGGCTTAACAGCCCTATGGACATTACACGTCAATGTGGGGGAAAGGGGTCGGAGCATTTTGGAATATATTCAGCGAAATAGGTAAAGACAGCTTATGATGTCATTAATTTCCTTAAAGGGATAATTTCCAGTGGCGATTCGAGATTGGAGATTAGAGTTTTTGCGTCTGTGTGAGTTAAATTGAACTTTATGTAACTAGTAGGAGCCACCATATTCTTCAAACTCGCGGCACAATGCCTGTGATCACCCTAAATGCAGGGTCTTATTTCGTGCGAGGCAAGAATTAATTTCGCTTAACTATCTGACTGCTACTTATACTTGCAGAAAATCTTATCTACTCGTATATTCGGGACCATAGATCACATACACATGCATGACCTCGGCTATGATCAAGCGCAGTCGTTGGACACCTTCAATATTTCTTCTTCTTTTCGCACTTAACCACACAGATGCAAAATTTAGACATTAAATTTAATCGATACGCCTGGAGGGAGTTGTAACCATTTTTTATTGATTTGCTAATATATTCCATAACACTCATATCACATACTTGCATGGAAGAAAAGTGCATGAGTCAAATTGTATGAATAACTAACAGTACATGATATTTATTTATGCAAATAGATCTTTTGAAGACACTTTTACAAATCAATGATTTTCATTATGTTTTTTATAGATAGACTGACAACCTCGGAGAACAAAACGCCGAAACTCAGAGAATTATGGTCTCTTTTAAAGTCCAGATAGTAGTAATAATAAAAGATATGTGAGTTTTACAATGTAGGGACAAATCTGAACCGGCCTTTTGAAGAAGAAGCCATTGCAGCTTTGAGTTGACCTGTCCTAACTGACGGCACGCATACGTCAGTCATGTGGCTCAACCATTTTTTTAAGGAGCTCAACGTCTCTTCGAACACAAGATCAGCATTATTACACATCGCTGGCAATGATTAAGTATGTTATGGATCTAAGAATTAAGTTTTAACCAGCATTAATAATACTGTAAGTTTCGTTTTTTATAGACAATGTAGTTTTGCCATCAGATCTCATAATTCAGTTGCAATCATTACTGTTAGTTATTCAACACTAATAACTAGAAGGAGACTATCTTAACTCATGCAGTTAAAACCAATACACTCTAAAATATTTTACTCTGCATTCAACTCGAATAAATTGTCAGATAAACTGAGAGTTAAAACAGTTGGAGGCCGTGTTTATAATGAATATAATAATATTTTATTGTATTTTAAATTGTTTATAGTTAGTTTTATTTCGGATACCAATTGCCACTTAAATCAAATCAAATGTTTTTATTTAAAAATATTTATAATATTCTTTAATCGTTCATTCTCGTCCGTCAAATTGGTATTTGAGATTAAAAACCAACTGTATACCAAATTTATTTCGAGTTAAATGTTAAACTACAATACTATGTCATATAACAAATAAAATTTTCTAAAATAGACTAGGATTCTATCTTATATATTTTTTTAAAGTATTAAAACTACATACTTAAGTCATTTTCAATGAAGTAAACACTAAATCAATCTACATAAGAACGGAGAAGGAATCTTACATTCTTCTTAAAAACAAATGCTTAGCAATAATTCTTCTGCTAGCAGCTAAGAAGGCTGTTACTCTGCCAGGACATAATATTATGTATGCAGCTGTATGTTTTTATAACCATGACCAAATAATGTCCGTTATTTCTTAGATGACATACTATCAAAATATCCGTAGATTCGATTACGTACGGTTGTGACATTACTTGACCTTATATCAAATTCTATCACTAGTAAGCCAATTTACTGACAGTCTTGTTGTTGGAACCGGGCGTTAGTCGTTCAGAGATCTGCTTCTGCGACACGGGCCTTGTTCGCGAACGGAATAAATAATAGTGTTAAATAAATAGCTGATTGGTATTTGATTTATTTAAAAAAATAGGCGTGGTTAAAAGTTGGTGGGGATTGAGACGGGATGCAGTCTCATTTCCGCAAAACTAGTGTTAGTATAGAATTTGTATGGTGCATTGGTTTGTGACGTAGTTCCCAAATAGATCTTTAATATTTGTCTGTTTCTTATAAAATTGTAGCGGGTGCTAAAATTAGCGTCAATTATCTTATCAAATTAATGAAAGAGATCGGTGCATATTTAGCTATCTTTGTTCAACATTTTTGCCGTCCAAATTCCTACAATTAATGAATTGGTTCGGATGCTCTGGAGTCGAGTCATCAAAAATGTATTGCGTTGTCGGATCAAGACAGAAGAGATATAATTGAGTAACATGAACAAATGCGTTGCAAGCTAAGAAATAACGGACTGGTATACGTTTTAAATCTCAATTGCGTGTATGAATTAACTACACCAAACTACATTAATATACGTGTAGAACATTTAAAATATTTTATTGATTAACGCTACATTATAAACGTAACAATCTAACCAGAACAGTACGACGGATCACTGGAACATCGGTACAAAGTCTTCATATCCTCACTTGGGTTTATTTCTACATTAGAGTCAGTTGCAGAATTAGACTTCGTCAACTCATATTTCTGACTAAGAAACAACTGATACACTTTGAAATCTCTCTCCAACCCCTTTTCTTGTATCAAACGTATTAACTTCCTATCCGTCTGCGACTGAGTTGAGACTTTAAACGAAGGCGATAGAAGCGAGATTTCCTTAATCAAATCTTGCCTGACTTTTGGAGACTGTTTCTTCTTTTTGATCATATCTCTGTCTTTTACAGGTTTTGGTGTGTGAAAGTTTTGCGTTTCTGAATCTAGTACGCATTTGATCATTGTAGACATTGAACATTCTTTGGTTTTGACTTTGCGAAACCAGTTCGGGTTTGAAGTGGAGATTTCCGTAGTTGGTGTCTCAATTTCTGTGAGCAGCATACTGTTTAAAGAGTCAGTTTGTGCCATATTCGTAGCAACAGACGTGTCTCTCAAAGACGGTGGTGGACATTCAATGGTAACAAGTATTTCTTCAGAATTCTGGAGAGTTTGTACCTCTGAGTTCAGCACTAGTTTTAAATCTACAGCGCTTATGTTAGCATCTTGTAGATTTACTTGTATCTTCCCGCTGCTTGTGTTAACAGCTGTTTCTTTTGTGGGGTATTCTGTATCGCGTTCGATACACGAAACAAAGTCCCATTGAGTAGTTGCGTCTCGTTGGCTTGTCCCGCAACTCTCTTCATTATAAATCTTTCCTAACAGACTTAAGCCTTGTATATTTCCGCATGACTTCAACATTTTCTCGTGTTTCTTTCTCAACTTAATGAACAAATTATTGATATCTTTGTACAAACTGGGTAAGTTTTTGGATAGTAACGATAAATTTTCCAATAGTAACAGAATAAATTTTTCATCGATCACTCTTGGAGCGGGTTTTTCAAATATAGACAGTTCAGGTTGATTATTGGACTGACTTGATGACGCTCCTCTTGGACTCAGTAGGATACCATTGCACTCTTTCAATCTGACTTTCTTTTTAGACTGAAATTTAGTTTGTAAAGATTCCTTTTTAAAAGACATTATGTAGCAGGATTGTGTTCCCTCATTTTCGAAAGATTGCCTCGTAATCGAGTCCTTTCGGAAAGAATTACTGCTAAAGGATAGATCTAAAGAGTGTTCGCTTTCATGTGTCACTTTATACGCTTTGGAAGTAGCATCACTACTACTTAGGTACGGTTTTAAGTCAAATTCTTTGGGAAAATCAATGAAAGGTTTCTGTACATTCTTAGCCTTCTTTTGAAACATTTCGTTAGAATTTGTTTCAACTTGTTGTATATAGTGTAGCCAGTTGTCTTTTGTTAGATTCTCTTTTTTAGCTTCTTTAATATGTTGGTTATCTGCAAATTGCAGACTTAGGTGTGTGCGTTGAGACTCGCCGATGTTAGGAGGTTTTTCTTGGAGTTTTATTGTTATAGACATAATTCCTTTGATGGTCGGGTCACTGAACATAGAGATATGCTCCAAATCGTATTTAGACAAGTCTATTACAACTGAATTCTCGTCAAAGTTTTCGTATATTAAGTTCTTCCCTGGATACTCTTTCACAGTTCGTCCTAATTCATCTTTTTGTTCTTTTTGAACTGGATGTTTACAATCACCAACTTTCATTTCATTCTTCTCTTCATCTTTCCAATTCTTCTCATCTATTTTCTTTACTCTAGAGAATATTGTTGTTATTTTGTCCAAAATATCTTTTAGATACAGTTGACCTGGATCTACAGGTTTCGTGACGTCGTTGGGCTTTTTTTTTTCTTCTTCCGTCTTAAGAGTGGTAACACTTCTTGAAACTCTCTTCACTACAGCCTCTGTTTGAACGCCGCAAGTAAAATCATTGGAAGGTTTGGAGACAGTCGAATGATCGCTGGACTGTGAGCTGGTGTTTGTTAAACTTTTGGACTCATCCTTGAGCAGAACATCTAAGTACGCGTTTAAGAACTCCTTAGCAACATCCGGAGGAATCGAAGTCTCACTAATAAGATGATTTATCGTATCCTGAATTTTCTCCGTCGAAGAATTAGAGTTATCATTCTTGAATTCGGCCGTTTTTTCGAAATGAGACTTATGAGACCACTTACCTATATTATCTATTAACGTTTTCGTTATTTTAATATCTTTGTCTTTGCTAGGATCACTTCTGGTTGTTTCACACATGTAGACAGTGTTTTTAAGTAATCTTTCGAGTTCTTGTATTTTGCGTTCCTTTTCGAAACTTTCCGTGTCTCGTCTCGGGCTTGGACATTTAGGGGGTAACTTTTTCTCGACCTGGGGGGGTTTTGGTGTGGGCCTCGATGAAGTGTTGGGCTTCTTTTTGTATTGAACCAGAAGTTCACTAAGCCCGTGAAATTGAGTTTCTTTCGTGACGTTGCTTATGTAAACACTCGACAGATTTTCGTCTTTCGTGAAATATCGATTTGATTGCCTGTCAATAGACCGGCTGTGTCTCATCGCAGTTTTGATTGGTTCCACCGTTGTATTCTTCAACCAATACTCTAATAGACTCCGAAATAGGGCCTTAACGGGGTGTACTTCTTGGAACTTGACGTCGTACAAGTCTTTTATCACTTGTTTTATGTAGAATTTCATTTCCGAAGCAGAAGTGTTCCTGGGATTTTGGAAAATGGACACCATCAGTCTTTCAGTGATGTTGTCGTAGTCGGAGGTCGTCAAGCCGTCTAGTAGTGACTTGTCATCGATAATCGTTACTTGCACTTCATTACTTTCTTTTGGTATAGAGTCACACGCCACCGCGCGGTGACCTTTCTCAGTATCCATTTGCTTTGAAACCTTCATTTTATACTTTCCTAGTAACATACATTTACTCAACGGCCTTTTCAAAGTAGGCTCGTTTATGAAGTTTCTATACTTAACCAAATTGGTGGACTTTTTACTTCGCTTCATGGGCGATTCTGGGCTCAAACAGCGTGATTTATTGCGCGTGAAAAAGAAATACGCTGTTGTAGGTTGAATCTTATTATCGAAAAATAAGGGTCGTTTTTCGGGCGACAGCCGATTGGGGGATGTCTCCCTATTTTGCTTAACATCGTTCTCCTTAATAGGTTCCATATTTCTTATAGAATTTATGTCCAGATCTGTGCTGTGTATTTGTTTTTCGGCGTCTGTGCTGCCTAATGAAAAATCAGGAGATTTTCTCCTCTTTAGTTCTTCTAGTTTGTATCTAGCGACGCAGTTCATTGAGCATAGACTGTGATTGTTATAGACTCTCTCGTTTAGAGGTGGGTCGTAGACCCTGGGATTTATAGACTTGCTAACTTCGCGCTCAGTGGGTGAATAGAATGTGGGGGGATAGAATGTTGAGTGGCAGAAGCAGAAACTGTCGTCACATATATTGTGAGCCGAATGCTCCTTGTTGCTGGGAAAGGGAAAGTCTTCACTCGAGCTCATTGTGGACGATTCCATTGTATCCTGGGAAGTACCTTTAGGAAGGAAGGGGGGATTTAGGAAAAGTTTTAAAGGGAGGAAAGTGAATCTTAATAATTTTAGCTTGTACCTAATTTTATATTTGTCGAAATAGGCAGATTTTTTAATTGCTTGATATTATTACCATGACAATCGCCAAAAATCGAGCCTTCTTCATACAGTTATCAGGGCAGTCTATACTAGGATTTTCAGTATAGACTGACTGACCTCTCATTGTTAAGGCTTTCCGTTCAGTGGGAGGTCAGCCTATACAGGTTAATCTAATGCATAGCTTAAAATAGACGGCACAAGATAATTTACGTGGATTTTAATATGTTATGAGAAACTTAAACGACAAGTCGGCTGTAAATCTACACTTAAATTTAAAAACTACGCTTCACAAACTATTCACGCATTGCTAAATCAAAACACATCCTTCTAATAATTGATCAATCATGTAAAAAAAATAGCTAAACTAAGACGTTAACAACATGCCTATCATAGCAATAATTGATATAATTATAATAGTAATAGTGTTAACTCACGTGATGACGTGTCAGTTGGTGGCAAGTCTTCTAGCGGCGCGTGGATTTTCGGCACCGACTCCCGCGCACCGAACGTTAGCAAGTGCTGTCGGTATAACCTGAAGTACACAGTACAATAAGATACAGTGTTGTGCAGAAAATAGATAGTCTACCACCTGGAGAGAGGGGAAGGGTGTGATTTTTTTTTATGGAATAACTCGGCAAACGAGCTGGCGAGCTTCCTGATGGTAAGTAGTCATCGCCGCCCATGGACATCTACAAAACCAAAGGAGTTGCAGATGCGTTGAGGGGAGGGAGAAAAGGAGAAGGAACGGGACTGAGGGAAGAATCCCATCTCTGGTACCCCATTCACCGTACGAATCGCAACAGTATGAATACGACTTCGATATTCTGTGGGAGGGTAGTACTTTCCTCACGATGTTTCCTTCAGCGTTAATGCGCGTCATAATACATTATTAATACGCACATAACTTCGAAAAGTCAGAGGTGCGTGCCTTGGATTCGAACTCGAGACCTTGAAGAAAATATTTTTTTTCTTTCAATAGGAAACGTTCTTTAAAATAACACCATCAAAAATTCATACCTGTGTGCTTTGAGCACGTTGAGCCACGTTCGGAACACTTCGGGCGTCTTCGCTCTAAGATGGTAGATGAACTCGTCCGCGTCGATGTCGATGCGCCGGCGCCGGGCCTTCGCGGATATGACGGACAGGCCCACGTCCACCGAGCCGTGCAGCCGGCCGCGGGCCACGTCCGTCGGGGACCGGGCGTATACTAGTATACCGCCGTCCACTACGAAGAAACGCTGGAACAACATCAAGTAAAGTAAACCGACTACTGCATGATACAATAACTATATTATAGTATAGTTACACCAAGCACAACTAAGGTAGTGCATGGAGTACTGCTCGCAATACTTCAGGCATAAATATATTTTTTTAAACCCCAGACAATTGAATTATATCTCGACCGATTTTCACTCCCTCACGCCCGATTAATTCACCTTTCAAACAACAAAAAAAACAAAATCAAAATTGGTTCATCCGTTCGGGAGCTTCGAGGCGATACACAAAGACACGTCAAACGTATAACATCCCGCCTTTATCCTGCCAATTTTAAAAAATAAAAATTACTTTTAACAAAAAAGTTAAACCGCCTTCAAAAAATAATAAAATAATGTTGTCTAAAACAGTTTGGGAAGTCGGTGACTTCTATTTGAGTGGGTCTTTTATTTTCGCCACCGACTTCCCAAACTGTTTTAGACAACATTATTTTATTATTTTTTGAAGGCGGTTTAACTTTTTTGTTAAAAGTAATTTTATTTTGTAATTTTTAGTGGAAAGTTTTGTTTAGAAGTACTTGTTAGTCAACTAAACGCACTGCTCCAATAAGACAGCAATGTTTCGGAGTAAACGATAATATCATCGATGTAAGTAATTTTTAGATTTTTGTAGATATTTTCAAAATTGCTCAACCGATTTCGATAAAATTGAACAGGACCACCTCTGACGACCTACCAAGTAAAAAACAATCATTAAAATCGGTCCACAACTGGCGGAGATATCGCGTAACAAACATACAAAAAAAAACACAGACGAATTGAGAACCTCCTCCTTTTTGAAGTCGGTTGAAAAATGCCCGGAAATTGATTTCAAGGGGGAGAGCTCCGAACCAAACACTATGATTAACAACAATTTACTTAACAATATGTGAAATATGTGAATGCAAGGTTCACGGGGGATTGGTTAAGGCATTTTGAGTTAAGAGGGGGGAGGAAGATTGACGCATTAGTTATAAATGTCACTTTTGGATAAATTTTCGATCTGAATTCAATCTTAATGCTACTCGACTTGTCCATCCAATGATTGTCTGTAAGAAATTGCATTAAGCGATAAGACCGCCAATGGTACACAAAACAAAACAGATCGGTTTACAGGGCACACCAACGTAGATGTTGGTGTGCGTAAACTCAACGCGTTATTACTTCGCCTATTTACTAGTGTTAGCTTTACAATAGTCAATAACCCGTTGTCCACGCACACACTTGCAATTTCTTGTTGCTTCACATTATATATGAAGCATAAATTCAAAAGCATTGTCAACTGATACCGTGGCATAGGTGTATATGCAAGCAGCTGGTGTGACATTAGTCTTATGATCAAATCACGCCGGCCCGGCGCTAACTTTTTGCATTATTATCATATTTTTTTTTCGTTTTGTTGAATTTTTATTTTTGTTATTTACCTGATAATAAGAACATTATTCCAGAAAAAATGATATATGGAAGAAAATATTAAACAATGTGTAATATGATAACAACAATATTTATTGACATGGTTTTTTTAAATTATAAATACAAATTATAAAGTATGGTTCATGACAAATATTCTAAGTGGGACAAGAATTCACTTTGTTTGTCATATTCAAGAGGGTAATTTATTTATTAATGATATGAATAAACATGTTAGTAAGTTAGATAATAAGATACTGGCGATCCTAAATTGTAATCTCACTAACAATAACATCAATCATGTAATACAAATTACCAACCCCTAATATCTTTAATAGCCGATTGGTGCGCCATCACTATCTATTACTTGTTGCAAACGTGTCCTCATGCTAGCAACCATATTCCAGCACAAATCAGAGCCACGAAACGATTCCCACGACGAGGTAACGACATCGTCTAAATTAAATTTGGACCTGACTTCAGATGAGTCCCAGTTTAGCACCATGTGACCCCATAGGTTTTCAATGGGGTTCAGGTCAGGACTTTTTGATGGCCATTCAATAACAGTAAAGTTTTCTTGGACGTTTAACCAACTTTGCACGAGTCGCGCGCGATGCACAGCGCAGTTATCATGCACGAAGTAAATGTGTTCTTGCGGGTATACAACACGCACAGTTGGTAGCATCACGTTTTGTAAAACATCCAAGTAACCTTGACTGGTATTGCGACCCCCTACCTGCACTAATTCACCGGGACCCATTGATGACATCCATCCCCAATAACCCAACGTAATGCGGCCACTAGACCTGCATGGAATAATATTTTTTTTTGTTATAGCGTTCACCATCTTTTCGCCATAATATTTTACGACCGTCCTTGTCCGACTTAAAACATTTTTCGTCGCTAAATATAACTATATTATTGCACCAATCAAAATCCAAATATTCTCTTGCGAAGCGAACCCGGTTTTGCATGTGAATATCAGACAGTAATATTTTCTTGGCTGGCCTACGACATTTCACACCAGCTGCACGCAAGTGGTTCCGCACAGTTTGTAACGTCACGTCATGTTTAGTCGCCGTGGAACGAGTAGTGAGGAAGGGCTCAGCCAAATGCGTAGCAACTATATCACGGTGCCGTGCATTGGTATCTGTATATACAAATCCAGCCTTTGGTCCCGGTCGGCAAGGATCAATGCTTCCCGAATCTGCATAACGATGGACCCACAATTGCACAGTTCTTCTCTGTGAACAATAATTAAATATTGTTACATAAAACATCAATAAACAAGATGTGTATTATTGAAACATAATAAACTTCTAAACGTAATAATAATATTTTGTTACTCACCGATATCATTAAACGCCTCGCAATTTCACTAATTGAAACGTTTTGCTCATGCAAAATAATTATCTCAGCTCTTAAAAGTGTAGTTAAGTGATTCATATTGATTCACAAATAATAGCACTTCTCAAAATACGCAGGGTATATTGTCTAAAAACGTAACAAAAGCTCGATAGTCAATAGCATTATGACGATGAAATTAAACTACTAACATATTATGATTTGTCATTTTTAGAGGGTAGACCATTAATATAATCCAAACCAAATATAAAGAAGACTTGCTAATACTATACAATGAATTGAACAAACAAATGTAAAATATTTTTTAAAACATACAAAAAGTTGAGACGTTGGTAATAAGATTCGACCGACGACAAGAAGTATTATTCGCACGCTCAACTAATGCGCCACAGTGGAGTCTGATTCATTAGCTAAATTTATGCATCATATTCCCTGCAACTTTAAAATGACAAGAAATTGCAAGTGTGTGCGTGGACAACGGGTTATTGACTATTGTAAAGCTAACACTAGTAAATAGGCGAAGTAATAACGCGGTGAGTTTACGCACACCAACATCTACGTTGGTGTGCCCTGTAAACCGATCTGTTTTGTTTTGTGTACATAATTTTGTAACTTTGTTTTTATTTTCTTTTGGTGTGCAATAAAGAATAATATATCTATCTATCTTATTTGCTTCACACGTGTGTAATAGAAGCTGCTATATTGTTCAAGATCGTGGGCTCGACATCAAATAAAAATGAAGTACCTTGTGCCACCCTTTGAGAGGCCATTTCCTCTTCTTGTGGAGGTAACCGTTGAAGACGTCCGGCCTCTTATCGAACCTCTGGCCGTCTTTGAGGCCCTCTAGCACCTCCCACTCGCTGCCCCGACGACGACTGTGAATCAAAACAACATATCATTAACCACACTTTCTTCAAAGGCCTGTTTACATTATGCCCTACATTATAAAACTAGCATACATGACAATACTACTTTATCTGGACTTTAAAAGAGACCATGATTCTCTGAGTTTGTTTCGACATTTCTTCTCAGAGGTCGTCAGATAGGAACTGACGGTGGCATCTAGAAAAAAAGAAATAACTAATCGCATACTAATACTGTCTGGACTTTAAAAGAGACCATGATTCTCTGAGTTTTTTTCGGCGTTCATCCAGAAAAAATAAAACATTGACTTGTAAAAGTGTCTTTATAAGATCTATTTACAGAAATAAATATAGTTTATCGCTTTTATAAGCTGTCTGTCAGTCACCTTCAAACCTTGAAGGAGTGATTCTACCCATCGTATTAAAAACTTTAAATAAATTTTCCTCTATTAAATTAGACAGACCACATTTTCCAAATGCGGCTAAATATCAGATCCCGCAAATCAATTTCTGGGCTATACCGATATTAAAAGCGAAGTCTGGCTGTCAAGCTTTTTGGGTTTCAGACTATGACTAACGATTGTCAAAGGTGTTCGCATGGGTGTTCGTAAGACAACCGAGACCGACGCCTATACATGATTTCCGAAGCACGAAGAGGTCTTGTTCGATCATGTTGGATTGCTTCCAAAATAGTATAAAATCAGGATATTCTTGAAATAACCATTAACCTACATCAGTGTTGACTGATTTAAATATGGGTAGGTCGTATTAATATTAGATTAGGTGAAGTTTGTAGGTCGCGGAAAAAAGGTCAAATTTCATGTAGATATTATTTGTTGCTAAAACATGCTGACTCATTTCATTTAAATAATGTAATCTGCTTATTGTAATTAATTAATTAACGAAATGATTGTTCATGTAAAAAGTTTATTGACTTGTATTTTATCAGTAGGTACTTTGTAAAGCCATAGATTGGCATCATCGGTTCTTCTAAAAAATCTGGTGCGTATTATTCATAGCTTGCGCGTTTATATAACAAGATGTATGAACGTGGACAAAGCAACATGTATGCGAGAATCGAAGATCGTGATGATTTAACCTGTACTCTGCCTAGTGTACCCCTGAGAAAAGGCGTGAGTGTTGTAATATATGGTCAGAAGCATAGAGCAGTGATCTTATTAAATGCAATCGAAATGAGTATAGTATTTCTTTCTTGGTCAAGTTCAAATGTTTTTTTTATCTCAAATAAGCTTTTAAAAGCGTTTATGAAACGTTACTGACTCTAGTTGCTTGGTTCCAAACAGTTGATCCTATGGAGAAGAATCCGGCAAGGAACAAAAGGTGTAACATTAATAACTGGTGCATTAGGGCGATAACAGGATGTGAGGACATAGGAGGTTAATGTCATAATTAGCTTGAAGTCGGAATTAATATTAAAAGAAGGTTCCCGGCATCCGAGAGATATTAGATCGCAGAAAAGGGCCAGAATAGGGATGCATGTAACCAACGCATTGTTATCGATACTTTGGATCGATTTGGATCGGGTCTCCTTAATATCTTATCGTGAAATTCCAGGAAAATTTTTGTTCTTCATAGATAAGCCGTACATTTGAAAGACACTCTTGGGAGTCATAAAACTGCTATGTACAATAAGCAATTATCTAAACATTTCAAATGTAAGTCGCCAAATAAGTGGGCCAATTTAGTTTTGTTTTTATTTAATACATTATGTAAATAGTTAGCGTAATAGCATTACATTGTAGATTTAAGATAACTATTTTGAACAGTAACTCGGCGTTATATTTTATGATTTTGGTTGTTGCATTCACAATCACCGCTTCCGTATTAAAATCAGCATAGATAATATTAAAATCGACTACTTAAGTATGTTAGTGTATGGTGCATAGTCGTAATGAGGGAGTCACTAGAGGAGCTGCAACAAATGCTGGACAGCTTAGCATCATGATGATTATCATCATCATGCAATGATACCCTAGTGATATGACAATTGGGCTCCCAAGTAAAAGTCGACTTGCTGGCTATCGCGTCTCAATTTTTGTTCCATTTGGTTAGCCCAATTCATGAAATCAAAAAGTCCTAAAAGTCACTTTTAAGATGATGGCATTTCATTGTTTTATTTTGTGTTTTGACATCATCTTAAAAGTGACTTTTAGGACTTAGTGATTTCATTAATTGGGCCACCCATTTATGAGTTGACTGAGTTGCCTTGTAGGTCATAGTTATCATGCATAGTATTATTATCTGTTAATTTATGTAAATTGTACCATATTAAATGTAAATGTGAGTACTGTGTAGGTTAGTTTTAACTCATATAACATTTTTCTTTTATTAGACAGTTTTGAGTATTTCACATAACCTACGCAAATGTCTTGCTGATCTGGTATCGTCGTGCAAAGGGACGTTAAGCTTCCTAAAAAATTGTTGAGTTACACGAGGACGTATATATGCGTGCCGTCAGTTAGGACAGATCATCCTAAAGCTGCTATGGCTCTTTCTTCAAAAGGCCTGTTCAGATTTTGTCCTACATTGTAAAACTCGCATATCTATGATATCACAATTGTCTGGACTTTAAAAGAGACCATAATTCTCTGAGTTTATTTCGAATTTTCTTCTCAGAGGTCGTCAGATAGGAAAAGCCGGCGCCATCTAGCTTAAAAAAGGTAAAGCATTGACTTGTAAAAGTGTCTTTGAATGATATATTTACAGAAATAGATATTATTTCATCGTTTCATTTCATTTCAAAGGTCTCGAGTTAGAATCCAAGAAGTTAGAATCCAAGTTACCTCTGAAACAGCACCGGCACCACCCTCTTTTCGAAGTCAGTTTCGTACAGTGAATGTGGAGCGCCGGAGGCCCAATTCCTCCCTCAGTCCCCTTCCTTCTCCTGTTCCCTTCCTTTTTGTTAAATAGGCTCGGCAACGCACCTAAAACCCCTTTGGTATTGCAGATGCCCATGGCTACGACTACTTAACATCAGGTAGCCCGCCTGCTCGTTCTTCGAGTTACATACATACATACATATTGTCACGCCTGTCTCCCATGGGGGTAGGAAGAGACTATAGATTTCCACTTGCTACGATCCTGGCCCACGACTTTCGCTTCATCTACATTTATTAATCTCTTCATGCATGACCGTCGGTTTAGGGTGCTCGGAACCTGGCCTTTTTTAAGAACATCCGCAATTTGGTTGCGGTACGTTCGCCGAGGTCTTCCCCTTCCAACTCGTCCATCCATACTCACCATATATACTTGTTTCGTCAATCTCCGTTCATCCATTCTCTCTACGTGACCAAACCATCTTAACATACCTTTCTCAATCTTTCTTTCACTCCACAACGCTCCCTTCTCCTTCTTCTTCTACTGCTTCTGCGAGCTTTCCTATAAAAAAGGCGGATTATGTTTATGCTTTACCTCCTGTTCTTGCCAGCTCGTGTGGGTTGCGGGGGCGGGCGGGGCGCCCGGTCGCCACTGTCGGCGGAGAGAGAGGCGGTCTCCCCCGAGCAGTCCGAGTCGGAGGGGGCGCGACGCAACGCAGCCGCGCGCCCCGCGGCGCCGCGTCGACGCTCACCTGCAACCGAAGAGGTTTCATTGAAGATGTGAATTTGTGAAAAATTTAATGGCCGATGTGTGCACCTGCGAAAGGGGTGATTGTACCCTTCGTACTCAACAACTTTTCCTATGAAACCTATTCGTAAAAATAAATCTTCCTATACAAAAGTAAACACACCACAATTCGGCATATATGAAGTCGTTTTGTTTAACGTTAAAGTTGATCAGTATGACGAGTAGGGTAGAATCACCCCTTTAACCTGTGCATGTGGCTAAATCGGTATGCTGTATACAAGATATTTAAGAAAACATAAACTGATTGGTCGTTAACACTAAGATTTTTAATATAGTTTTTAGACAGTTTTTTTCTCTGAGGTCGTCAGATGGAAAATAACGGTGTTATTTAGGACTGCCTCGTTAGTCTAGTGGTCCCAATCGCGACTGCTATGCTAGAGGTCTTGGGTTCGATCCCCAGGTCGAGCAAAGTGTTATTGGGATTTTCTATGAAATTCTCAGTAGCAGCTCGGAGTCTGGATTTGTGCCCGGTGAATGGCAATAGGCTCGCCTCCTATTACATGGGACCTAAACATACCGGCGAACTGTGGGTGTACATTAAGTACACCTCTGCCTAACCCTTCGGGGAATACAGGCGTGATGGTATGTATGTTATGTTATTTAGTTCATAAAATAAAATAAAGACATTGAAGTACTATAAAAGTGTATGCTATTTACTATTTTTTTATTTTCTTTCTCTGCTTTATTTGCGCGAAATCGAATGCGGTTTTCAAAGTTGTAATGCTGGAGGTTTAACTTATAACCTGGTCCTTTTGAATACGCCACTTTGTAGCCACAGTATAATAAGTTAATCCTTTTGGGACACGAGAGAAACCACGGGCAATACTAGTCTATTCATTCAATTGAGTAGGATAAATCTGTGACAAATCGTTTTTACACCCGCGAAGACTTACAACAAAGAAAGACGAAGTTACACATACAATAAATCAGACACTGTCTTTGTTTAAGCAGTTAAATAAAAGAAAAGACTGTCGTTAATTCAATAAAAGCCGTGAACACACATTCATTAACAGATTCCGCCCAGAAGTTAATTACGATAGCAATCCGTTGAGCAAACGTTGACTTGTTTGATCAAGTTGTGTAAACATACGCACAACCGCGACAGTATAGTAAGATGTTTTGCCTTTATATAAAGTGTCAATGAAAACGAGAACACCTGCTTAAATTGACGAAAGGGCATAACCAAAGAGAATTATTAAAACTATGACAAAATATAAGAAAAAAAACCTATCCATTTTAAAGTTATACAGTGAAACCCACAAGACATTAGACGACGGGAGGCCCAGGCGGAGATGGCGTGACGAACTGGACTCCTATTTCAGAAATTGCGCTGTGATAGCTTTAAACCGTGAGGAATGGAAGGTAGGGAGGCTTTCGACCTGCACTGGGAACCTTCGGACTAATAAAAAAAGTTATAACCGTTTAAGCAAAGGTGTACTAATGTACACCCACATTTCGCCGGTATGTTTTAAGTCCCATGTAATAGGGTGCGAGCCTTTTGCCTATAACCGGGCAAATATCCATGCTCCGAGCTGCTGCTAGAATTTCATAGAATAACCCAATAACACTGCTCGACATTCGGATCGACCCCAGGACCTCTAGCGTAGCAGTCGCGCTTAGGACCACTAGACTAATGAGGCAGTCCAGTAAGTATTAAGCATAACCGTAATTTCGCATAAAAGCAAGCTGTAAATTAAAAGATTTTTGATAGAACCCAATTATTTTTACATTTATTTAGCGGTTATTGAAAATCATAAAAACACAATTTTTTTATTAAGATGTATTCATGTTTAAATGGCATTCAGGTGTAAATGGCAATGACATTTCCTAACTGGCGAGAATATCTTTGAGGTCTCTTTTAAGATAGCTAGCAGATTGTATGTATTATATATTTGAAAAAGTTATTACTAACTTAAAAATATTTCAAACAGCGAAGTTTGCTCCTTAAATCTAAAAACTTTGATCACAACAATGCAGGTCAACTGTGAGTGGCGCACTGCGACGTCTAACTAGTGCAATTTATTGCG
Source organism: Subacronicta megacephala (assembly GCA_958496365.1). NCBI lineage: Eukaryota > Metazoa > Arthropoda > Insecta > Lepidoptera > Noctuidae > Subacronicta > Subacronicta megacephala. Next base: position 9,667,939 of record OY292536.1, read on the forward strand.
ACCGAAGGCATGAAGCCAATCTAATATCAATATTAGTCAGAATATCATACCATATTGGCGCCATCTAGTTAAAAAAATTTAAGAAATCGACTTGTATATCGATATCATTTCATTTCATATCGATAACCGAATTATTTAACCAATATCACAAGCAAGCAAAAGTTTTAATACTCAATTGTCAATAAGAAGCGAAGCGGCGGTAGCCTAATGGATAGGGCGTCGGACTTGCGATCATATGGTTGCCGGTTCGAACCCCATCCAAGAATTAAAAAAAAAAAAAAAGTTATTGTTGATATCGCAATTTCTACTGCCATGTACCTAGCATGTGATATAGCCGAAAAAATTGCTAAAAACCAAGAAAAAAATGAATTTCGCCCAATCCCGACGTTTTAAAGCACTAAAAAACAAATTTTAAGGAACATAATTAGGTATGATTTATAGTAAGTAAAAGTGTAAAGAAAATTTTTAAGTATAATTTGAATAAGAACTATCAAGACACCCTCCTACCCCCTTGTAAGGAAAATAACTGAACTATATATATTTTCCTGAAAAATAAGACATACTTCAGCCCCCTCCCTCTTAAAACGTCTTACGTAATAAATGAATAGCGTCTAAGTGATTAAATAAATATATATAGTATCGGATAAGTAACCGTTGGAATTAAAAAAAGACGGCCATGTCTATGACAGCGACGGTGATCACAAACCATTATCGCATATAATGATAGAATACCACGCGAACCTATTAACCTGACCATCCAAATTTATATATAGTGTCATATTTCTTCAGCAATGTCTACGTGAAATACCATTAAAAAGTTATGCGGTAATCTAGACACGACAAACTGTGTCAAGCCTCAGATCAAATAAAAAGTTAAGATGGAACTTTGCGAACAAAGAAGTGAGGCCGGCTAAAATTACGCCTAACGATGTACAACACACAATTTCACATACATACATATTGTCACGCCTGTCTCCCATGGGGGTAGGCAGAGACTATACATTTCCATTTGCCACGATCCTGGCACACTACTTTCGCCTCATCTACACTCATTAATCTCTTCATGCATGACCGTCGGTTTAGGGTGCTCGGCACCTGGCCTATTTTAAGAACATCCGCAATTTGGTTGCGGTACGTTCGCCGAGGTCTTCCCCTTCCAACTCGTCCATATTCAATTTCATGCACATATGTATTAGTTAACTACGCCTTATATTGTCAGTCGAGCTTTCGATACCTCGATAGCTCGACTGACAAGATAAGGCGTAGTTTCGGTATACGTGTGTGCGTGTAATTGTGTGTTGTACACCGTTAGGCGTAGTTATAGCCGGCCTCACTTCTTTGTTCGCAAAGTTCCATCTTAACTTTTTATTTGATCTGAGTGTCAAGCCAAGTTCGGAAAGCCACAGTTAATCAATCTACACTAATATTGTAGGTTTTTAATGACGGTTAAAAAACGTCTGCCACATTCGTCTTGTGGCTCCAAACGCGACTGCTACGATAGAGGTCCTGGGTTGTATTGGTTGAAAAAAAAAGGAAAACAGCAATAAATCCTGCTCGTTTACGGTGAAACCTTTTTTTTACATATCATGCGGCTGTATTCCCCGAAGTGTTAGGCAGAGGTGTACTAATGTAAACCCACACTTTGCCGGTATGTTAAGGTACCACATAATCCAGGGCTGCAAAGGGCAGGAAAATCTCAATAACACTGCTCGACCTTGGGATCGAACCCAGGACCTCTAGCGTAGCAGTCACGCTTAGGACAACTAGACTTATGAGGCAATAACTTACGTTTGTTTTCGAGGCGCGTTGGCTCTGTGACGACATTCTTGAGTCCTCCTTGATTCATGACTTCCCCGCTACACGCTCCAACTAGCAACCATCTTAATTCGGCTGGAACAAGGAAATAACCAGTGAGTAACCATCACGCCTATATTCCCCGCAGGGTCAGGCAGAGCACACATTGTATTACCCATAGTTCGCCGGTATGTTTCGGTCCCATGTAATAGCGGGCGAGCCCATTGCCATTCACCGGGCATATATCCAAACTCCCAGCTGTTACTGAGAATTTTATCAACCGACTTCAAAAAGGAGGAGGTTCTCAATTCGTCTGTATGTTTTTTTTTTGTATGTTTGTTACGCGATATCTCCGCCAGTTGTGGACCGATTTTAATGAGTTTTTTTGTTTGGTAGGTCATACTTCAGAGGTGGTCTCGTTTAAATTTTATCGAAATCGGTTGAGCAGTTTTGAAAATATCAACAAAAATCTAAAAATTGTTTACATCGATGATATTATCGTTTACTTTGAAACATCGCTGTCTTATTGGAGCAGTGCGTTTAGTTGGCTAACAAGTACTTCTAAACAAAACTTTCCACTAAAAATTACAAAATAAAATTACATTTAACAAAAAAGTTAAACCGCCTTCAAAAAATAATAAAATAATGTTGTCTAAAACAGTTTGGGAAGTCGGTGGCGAACATAAAAGACCCACTCAAATAGAAGTCACCGACTTCCCATACTGTTTTAGACAACATTATTTTATTATTTTTTGAAGGCGGTTTAACTTTTTTGTTAAAAGTAATTTTAACACCTTGCTCGACCTGGGAATCGAGCCCAAGACCTCCTGCGTAGCAAACACGCTTAGGAGTACTAGATTAATGAGGCACTTTAGTTCAATTATAAAATTAGAGAAAGAATAGACCGAAATTAAAAATATGATCTTTCCGTAAAAATCAATATAATTTAATACTGTGTCAATACGCTTCTAAAGAATCTGTTTTGGATGTCTGACGTCATATATGATGATTGATGACGCAATGACTGTATGTAGATCTTACTGCATTTCTGAGATCATCCATCATATATCGACACCAATAAAAGTAATTAGTGTGCATGGTAATTAAGATAATGACGCCTTTGCCTGGCTGTTGTATCCTTCACACGACGATTTTAAAACGCTTGATCTTATTATTTCTTAGCGAATGACAAATGTGAAGTTTTTAAAAGTATATTTTACTAGCTTTCCGCACACGGCCTCGCCCGTGTGGTTGCTCGACTTTTCTATACTATAATATGTATGTATCACTAAATAGTATAAAACAAAGTCACTTCCCGCTGTCTGTCTGTCCCTATGTATGCTTAGATCTTTAAAACTACGCAACGGATTTTGATGCAGTTTTTTTAAGTAGATAGAGTGATTCAAGAGGAAGGTTTATATGTATAAAACATACATACTTTAGTAAAGAAAAGTCGAGAAACCACGCGGGCGAAGCCGTGGTCGAAAAGCTAAAAACCTTCCTCGAGAACCACGCTATCCATTGGTATCACAGCATGAAAATTGGTATAGTTGTTTTTGAGTTTATCGCGATCAGACAGACGTAGCGGAGGACTTTTTTTCAATATGTAGTGGAAGTGCTTTTAACATCGTGGTCAAACTAACAATAATAATAACGAAGTGGTTCCTGGTTAGAAAAATGCTGGGAGCCACTGTACTATCAAATATTGACGAATATGTGTACTATACGGCCTCTCTCGTCTATTCTGTAAACTATCTTTGAGAAGAAGAAACACCGCAACAAACTCAGAGAATCATGGTCTCTTTTAAAGTTCGGACTGTAGTAATATTATAAAATATGTGAGTTTTAGAATGTAGGGCAAAGAAGAATGGAAGGCCTCCTGAAGAAAGAGCCATATCAGCTTTGAGTTGACCTGTCCTAACTGACGGCACGCATATATCAGTCATCGTGTAGTTCAATCATTCTTTAGAGAGCTCAGTGATCCTTGGCACGGCGATACCAGATCAGCAAGACATTAGCGTAGGTCATGTGAAAAAGTTGGCAAACGCATTCAAGTAATGAGCTGGTTGACGTGAACCGCTCAATTTCAAATACCTCAAAAAGAAATACGTAAATTATGCATAACATATACAGCAACAATTTTTTTATCACGGTCCAAATTTCAATGTTGTGATCGTTACTTAAAATTATAAAATACATGTTTTTTCTTTTAGTATCACTCAGTATTAAAATATTGACATAATAGTATCACAAAGTTGTCCAAAGAGTCAGTCATTAAGAACATAATGCGCGCGTCGAACACTGACCCCAAACATTGATAACAATCAAAACATAAGTTGCAATCTTTTCCATCACCGGCTTAGGATCGTGAAAGTCGCCATACAAAATTGAAATTCCGAATAGTTAAAGTTATTCTGTTTTTGTTTCCTATTTAAAAAAAATATCCATTGAAGGATACCTGCTTAATACCTAGAAAAAAATTGAAAAATGATAAAAAGTCTTCCTGTATAACACAAGTTTTCGTGTTTATTACATATGCCTTTTATATATATATATATATATATATATATATATATATATATATATATATATATATATATATATATATATATAGATTACCTACACTAGTAATATTAACTAGCGAATGAGTTCTAGAGTTTTGCAATGCGCCACAGTGCAGGTTCGAAAAGTAGGACGACGTATATCAACACGAATACGCTAACAATAATCTTTTGCAATTACTATGATAATATTGATACAGTATTAATGATCATTGGTCGAGTGATTTATTCACTGAACAATTAATTGTATTCCAAAAAATTTACAAATGTGGACTATATAATTAAATAAGATCGTTACAAAAACTTAGGCCGTTGGTGAACAGAGTCCCTGTTCACCAGAGTCCCTGTTCACCAACGGCCTAAATTTGTGGGTGTACAACATTACTAGGTGTAACACGTTTGTCTAAGCCCTTTTTTTTACCTTCGGCGAATACAGGTGTGATGGTATGAAATTTATTTGTAGCATATACAACACGAAATTGGCAAAATATTGTAAGACAGCATAAAAACGGTCTTAGTTCAATCGAATACTTTGTAATCCGAACACTAGGATACCATATTACGTAACAGCGAATAATAAACTAAAGGAAACTTGTGTCTAGAATATCTATATACTAAATTGTGTATGGAATATCGATCATGTGGCAACACCCGCTCCATTACGCCCATACACTATTACTCACCATAACCTACATGTTTCCCTGTTATGTAGCATGGGGTGCTTTTAAGCGGTGTTCTCATATAAAATACTAGATGTCTTAATATAGGTACATATTATACAATCCACCAAACAGTTTCAACCCTTTAGAGGTTGGACTACGAAAACACCATGTTCAAATCGTGTGGGATTTTTTGTCTCTGATTAAATTTAAGGAAATTTTTAGTTTTGCGACTCATCAACCCATTAGATACATCATTCCACTGCTGGGCACGGGTCTATTCTCAGACTGAGAGGGATCAGGCTATAGTCAAACACGCTAGACCAGTGTGGGTTGATAGACAACACGCCGTAGAGAAAATTTCTCAGGCACGCAGGTTTTTTCACGATATTTTCCGTCACAGTTTAAGCGAGTGATAATTAATTATTAATACGGACACGATTACGAAAAGTCAGAGGTCGACAAGCCGAGATCTACGACTTGGCAGTCCAATCCTTTTTATTTTCATCATCATCCTATTCGAGTCCACTGTTGGACGTAGGCCTCCCCTAGTGTGGGCCATTTAACCCTGTCCTCCGCATTTTCGCATCCAGCTTCTGCCAGCAACCTTTAGATGCATATCCCTAGGCTATTTATCACAGTAATGGAATCATTTTTTAAAATCTTATTTAATCAATATCAATAGAGAGGAAGTTGATAATTTTGAGTAACCTGAATATAACGCCACTAAATTAAAAAGGATAAGTACCTCGCACAACATTAAAAGGATTCTTCACTTTCATTTTTATCACTCCACAACACTTTTGAACACTGATATAATAATTTAAATGTCACTTCATAACACTATTGTGATAATCTACACTATTATATTTTTTTTCAAAATTCCGAATGTACATTGAAGATATTTAAAACTAAACAGGTTGGTCCACGAAACCCAAGAAAGTGATTTTGAGAATTTAATTTTGTTTCCACCGTAAGAAAGTATATTGTCCAACTTGAAAACAGCGGTACATCTTATCTTAATTTGTTGAACAGATATAATAATTCAATATTATTATCCAAATTAAACTTAAATTCATGAAACTTCTTTCTTCCAAACTTTTAAAGAGCTATTTATTACACTGTACTGGCTAACCAATTTAGTGTCATTATTTTCCTAAACAACTTTTTTTTAATAAAAAACACGTGCTGTTATTTGTGCTGTACTAGCGTTGTACTGATTTTTTATCAATTGAATAAAAGCCATATCAATATTATCGATATCTGTCAAGGATATCAATAAAAATACAAACGTATTTTGTAAGATTTCGCTGTTATCTGTAACACGTGAATTACTCATCTTGCTTCAAAAGGAAATAATAACATCGCACTGATATAATATTTATGGGGATTTGTATTTCCAAACAAAACAGAAATGCCGGCGCCATATCTAAACATCGAATTATACAAGCAAAAATAATAGATGTACAATCGAGAACTAAAAATTATTACCATCCCGAGAATTTTAAATTCTCTTTGATCAGCTCCTAAGGATATAATCTTATAAGATAACATCAGCTTTCTGCCATGAAAGTCCCGTCAAAATCGGTCCAGCTGTTTCGATGGACCCGGAACAAACAGACAGACACGTAGGCAAATATTATTTAAAAAAAATTGATATTAAGTTATTTTAGTGAAGGAAAAATACGACCGCTGGCAGGATTCCAACCTGCGTCTTCTGGGCTGCGTCGCCTGCCCGCGGTCGTATTTTTCCTTCACTAAAATAACTTAAAAATCCTTGCATGGAAAATGCCTAAAAATACAAAAAATAAATAATAGAGCTGTTCTTTTGGCATTACAGGGAGACAATTTCATTTTATTTATTTGAATAAATTTGTTTCAATTTTTGGAGTTTTAGAGATCTTTAACCACAACGAACGTTTTTCTACAGTACAGTTCGATAAACTATTAATTCTAGCACTTTTTATATAAACATCACGTTCCCTGTTACAGTTGATTGGAGACGGATACAACGCATACACTCTCTTTATCAAAAAAAAAACACAAAATGTATCACGTAAACTTAAACAAATAAAAAAACTTCTGACGCCCATAACAGGTACAATCGACGCCATAGCTCACTCACCACTACTTTGATATTAGACGCAGTGGAACGAACTCTTTAGTAAAATATTTATTAATAATAATCCCAAAAATATTATCAAGATTTGTGAACCAGGGGTAGACTGGTGACGTGTTGTCTTGGCAGTCAATACCCAGGCTCGGTTGATGAACCTAGGCCCACAGCGTAAAGTGGCACGCGACAGAATATATTATGGCATTAATTGACTTCCAAAACTAGAGTGAATGACTTCGAATTGTTTGATAATGTTAACGAAAGTTCTAGATACAGCTGTGAAATTGTAGATCAGATAAAATACCGCAATTGCTTACTGCCAGGCAAAGTAAGAAACTGGCAATCAACTCCATGGACACTCTTTCAAAATTAAACATACATACATATTTATTGTCACGCATGTCTCCCATGGGGGTAGGCAGAGAATATACCTAATTATAAGAACTATATAAGGCAAAACAAAAATCTTTTGAATTTTTGTTTGTCTGTCAGTCTTTAAGCGCATCAGGTAAAATGTTTTATAGAAAATTTCATGCGGTTTTCACCGTTGTATTGCTAAAAGGTTGACTTAAAAATCTGGTACACACGGCTATATAACAAGCTATAAAGATCCAGTTTAGACTGACCTCCCATTGTAAAGGCTTTCCGCATATTTCAAGGCCAGCCTATACTGGTTTAGTAGAGCTTGATGTGTAGCCGTGCGTACGTGTTTTATGTTGATAAGCCGAGTTAAAGTTAGTAAAATTCGGATTCTAGTGACATCGAGTTGAGAATCTATACTTTATAGTTTATTTATTTATATATTTATATATTATTATCTATACTAATATTATAAAGCTGAAGAGTTTGTTTGTTTGTTTGTTTACTTCAACGCGCTAATCTCAGGAACTACGGGTCCGATTTGAAAAATTCTTTCAGTGGTAGATAGCCCATTTATCGAGGAAGGCTATAGGCTATGTATCATCATGCTGAGAGCAATAGGAGTGGAGCAGAAATGAAAAATGTTGCAAAAACGGGAATAATTCAAATGAAAAAACACCGAGAAACCACGCGGGCGAAGCCGTGGGCGGAAAGCTAGTATATTATAAAGCTGAAGAGTTTGTTTGCTTGAACGCGCTAATCTCAGGAAGTACTGGTCCGATATGAAAAATTATTTCAGTGTTAGATAGCCCATTTATCATTTACCATTTATTAAGTTTCACATTTCTAATTATTTTGTTTACTAATATTATGTACTAGTATTAAAACACTTAATTAAACGATTATATAACCGCGGTAGTTCGGAACGGCTAACTTTCGATCGGCTTACTTATTTCGAACAAACTGTATATTTTTAAAGATATTTTAGCATTATTTAGTACCAAATATAATAAAGAATAAATAGAAATGTTGTATAGTATTGAGTCAAAGTTATTCGGTACGATGTAATTCGGAAATTGGGGACTAGTTTTACCGGAGGGGAGCATGTCGAAGGTAGAGAGACAAGGGGACTGAGAATTGCTGTTACACTAGACAAGTTGAACATAGCCATAACGTAATACACATAAAACCTATATTAATATATTGAGAGAACAACAAGATCCATTGAAGAAGAAACAGAAATCGTGAAATGGACGCTGGTAAATTATTTGCAAATTGCTTTTTCGTCATACCAACAATTTTAATTTCTTAGGTACCTACTTAAGAAATCAAGTACATATGTAGTAGTATTAGGTAATGTTTTTTTAAATACCTCATGAACTAGGGAAGATCTGTGTCACGGGGGACTATACAAGCCAGACTCGAAACAGACAGCCGTAGAGCTAAAAATATTTGCCTAAGGTGGAAATCAAATCCACACCACTATTTGAGTTAGCGGCTTAACGACCGGACCAGCTTCAGCGCCACGGATTTATTGTATGATCTATATATGGGTTTGCTGTTCCGGGTATATTGTGTTTGTGTATGTGACAATTAATTCAGTCAGGTGGCAATTTTTGATTATAAAAATAACTCTAATAAAGGGTGTTAATTTATACAGAGGGCTTTTTTTAAATAAAGGTTGCATGTCAGATAGTAATGTGATTTCTTTACCGAAACAATGTTGTTGGCTTTCCGTAATGCAACTATTTGAAGCATCCCTGATTTCCTCCACAGACAGGTAAGGCCATACCATCCATACCATACCATCACGCCTGTATTCGCCGAAGGGTTAGGCAGAGGTGTACTTAATGTACACCCACAGTTCGCCGGTATGTTTTAGGTCCCATGTAATAGGGGGCGAGCCTATTGCCATTCACCGGGCATAAATCCAGACTCCGAGCTGCTACTGGGAATTTCATAGAAAAACCCAATAACACTTTGCTCGACCTGGGGATCGAACACAGGACCTCTAGCGTAGCAGTCGCGCTTAGGACCACTAGACTAATGAGGCAGTCTAATGAGACAGGTAAGGCGTTATACCGAACATACAAGTGTGGGACAACGTTTCAAAGAAATAATAACCGCTGTCATGTTAAACAATGCGAATAGTAATACTTTTTCCCTCCCAAATACGGTTAACCCATTGTATTGTTTTAACAAATTCCCAAGTAAGTTCATTAAACATTTGATTCACGCGAGGTGAGTCGTGCCATTATGTCATGACGGTGACATCACCGTCCGCGGCTGTTTGCGAGCGAAACTTATGCGGACTGAGCTCCAGAGGGTCATATCTAAAGCGTGATTCAAGGACGCAGTATCAATAAAAGAATTTTGTATTTATCGAAATCGTGTCCGTACTAAGTATGTTTATGTTATAACTGAGCTGATCAACAGATCTACAAGGTTAAGAGGATAGTATCCGCTCCGCGCTCCATACAAACGTAGTTTGGTCTTATCTTGAAAATTAACAAATGAAAGTCTTTGGAATTTTGCAGTAACAATCTTTTCATTAAAATACGTGTTCCTGTAGTATACAATTTCATTTCAATATACGGTTAAAAAGTTACACGAGCTCAAAGATTGACAATTTTCGTTGAAAAACGACCCAACTTTATGCTAGTATTTCTCGACAATGTATCAATACAGAAACATTCTGATTCGAAAGAAACCCAGATAATATAGTGAATATATTTTTACAAGATTTTTTTTTACGTATTAACAATATTATAGGAGTAATCTCCAAAATTCGGAACATAAGAAATACGCGTGAAAATGTTGCAAATGTATTGTTGTTTCTCCTCTCGGGCACGCGATCGCATCGCGAGGGATAGAGACAGCGACAACTGTGAGACATTGTTGCGTTCGCGAGGGACACTCCTCTTAAGTTTCGCCTGCCGCGGTCAGTCTGTGAATGGGTGACTTTACATCAAGACCCCTCCGTGCCTCGGAGAGCACGCAAAGTCGTCGGTTCCGGTTGTCACACGAACACCTATGATAATCTTTAGTAGTAATCCGAAGACTAAAAACCCTGACAACCAGACTATCCCTTCGAATATAGTTTGGGTGAACATTAGTACACCTCTAACGAACCTAACCCTTAGGGAAATACAGGCGTGATGGTATGTAGGTGTATACATATTAATGTTCATGACTGTACTTATTATGTAATAAATAACTTGAAGACTTTAAACTAGAAGGGTTAAGAACAGTTGCACTGATACACACCCACATTTCTGGTGGCGACCCTATTGAAATTTACTAGGCACGAATCCAAAATCCGAGCATCCCACTGCAGTAATGAGGTAACTGATTAGATAAAAAACTATATGTAATACATTTACTGTACTAGAATTTCCTCTTTCCATTCACTAATTTTATTCCCAACACTAAAGGATAAAAATATTTTATTTATCATACCTACTTCCTTATTAAGAAACGAACGTAGTCCCCTTGTTAAAAGTAATTTACTGAAAAATAATTACGTTATGATTGGCCATAAAAAGGACCTTCATTAATAAGATTACAGCTTATTATATTTTTTCTCTTGCGGTATAAAATTAGAGGGGATCGTGGCTAAGTAATTACTACGCTAATCATGGTTTTTTTTTAGGTCTTCTGTTTAAGCTCGAGGGCAGGATGGATGGGTGACCGTTTTTAAAACATCGAGATCCCTTCGTGTCTCTTTTAAGCTATCATTCCCATTTTTAATGTTATATGTGTTATAAGTTGACGTGTCTGTGTGTGTCTATCTGTGGCATCGTAGCTCCCGAATGGATGGACCGATTTCGATTGCAATGTTCGGGGGTTTTTTTAATTTTTATTATTCATACGAACACCTATGACAATTGTTAGACTCAGTCAAAATCCTGAAATATCGAGATTACCAGAGATTAGGTTGCGGAGACTTGATGGTAGTAGCTTTGTGTAAAATACATATTTAAAAATCGAAAGCGGTAGCCTAATGGCTAGAGCGTCGGACTTGCGATCATGTGGTTGCCGGTTCGACATCCACCCATTACACTACCGACGTGAACCCACTCGTAATACAAGCATTTAGCTTAGTACGAGGGGTTAACAAGATTATTAGTAACGTGCGACCCACATTTCTAGTAAGCGTTTTACAACAATTAAAAAAAACTGCTAAGCTAGAGGCCTTGGGTTCGATTACCAGATCGAGCAGTGTTATTGAGTTTTTCTATGAAATCTCAGTAGCAGCTCAGAGTTTGAATATGTGGCAATAGGTTCGCCCCTTATTACATGGGACCTAAACGTACCAGGGAACTGTGGGTACATTAAGTACACTTTTTTTTTTGTCGGGATTGGAAATGCTTTATGCACTATCCACCGCCCTGGGGAGAGCGATGGGGTGTGTCGGACACCGCTCTGAAAAGAGCGATCTACCGACTAAAACCAACCTCGGCGTTTCGCGTCACCACTTTAGTGCCGGGAATACGGGAGCGTTGTGACATTCCTCCGCAGACCCGGCAGTGGCGGGAAACATTAAGTACACCTCTGCCTAACTCTTCGGGGAATAAAGGCTTGATGGTATGGAGAAATGATTTCATTGTCTAGCTGCTACTATGAGATATATTTTTAGTGATGTATTAACATATTATGAAGACAGCAGCCGTAGCGTTGTTTACCAAACATATTGCCGATCAAAATAGATCGCTGTGCGACATTATGATGACCGTTTTTTTAGAGTATCTAACACGTAATCACTTACTTGGTATCTATAGGAAGTCGTGCAGGCATTGAGAGACAAGAGTTTGTCGATTATACAGTCGACATACTCGTTGTAGAAGAGTTTTTATCCTTTGCAGTGAGTATTCGCTATTGGATTTGCTTTTGTTATATTACGTAGCGACAAAATGTTGAATACTTAAAATCAAATCTTTATTGCTTTTATATGTAGTCGCCAGCAGGTCAAGGTATACAAAACTGTCAAATTTCTCCAAATTATTTTAAACCTTAAAATGTTGAAGATAAAGTTCAAAACCAACTGAGAAAATTTGACATTTTGTGGTAACTTTATGTGCTGGCCGTACAGTCGCCAGGATATCAAATTACCACAAAATGTAAAAAAATCTCAGTTGATTTTCAACCGACTTCAAAAAGGAGGAGGTTCTCAATTCGTCTGTATGTTTTTTTTTTTTTTTTTTGTATGTTTGTTACGCGATATCTCCGCCAGTTGTGGACCGATTTTAATGATTGTTTTTTTGTTTGGTAGGTCATACTTCAGAGGTGGTCCCGTTCAAATTTTATCGAAATCGGTTGAGCAGTTTTGAAAATATCAACAAAAATCTAAAATTTGTTTACATCGATGATATTATCGTTTACTCCGAAACATCGCTGTCTTATTGGAGCAGTGCGTTTAGTTGGCTAACAAGTACTTCTAAACAAAACTTTCCACTAAAAATAACAAAATAAAATTACTTTTAACAAAAAAGTTAAACCGCCTTCAAAAAATAATAAAATTATTTTGTCTAAAACAGTTTGGGAAGTCGGTGGCGAAAATAAAAGACCCACTCAAATAGAAGTCACCGACTTCCCAAACTGTTTTAGACAAAATAATTTTATTATTTTTTGAAGGCGGTTTAACTTTTTTGTTAAAAGTAATTTTGAACTCAATTATCAACATATCAAGGCTTAAAATTATTTGGAGAAATTTGTCAGTTTTGTATGACCTGTTGTGCTGGCGACCGTACTTAGGTTATGTTGCCACGGCAGAATGTTTTTATCCTAAAATACAAACTAATGGTGACAAACATGTATTTAAGTGTAAATTGAGAAAATATTTCCTTGACAAGAATGTATAATTATGCATGTATAAACTTAAGAAGATAGGAAATTTTAAGAACAAATAGTAAAAGGTTACAATCACATCTACAATAATCAACTATATACCTAACTATGTATCTTCGAGCAACATGTGCTCGAAGCTATGTATGCATTAAGTTTAAATTGTACGGAGACTCACGATCCCGCAGTCAAACTGATAACACAGTTTTGTGGGGCAATGTTTAATTTGTAAGCACTTTTTGTATTAGATAAATAAATAATAAATGTTTAGCTTAGGAAGTAGCATTAGTAGCTATTGTACATTACATTTAAACTGTGTCTATTAATTGTGCTGTTATAACTCTGCGTCAATTCTTATTTTTTATTCCGGCATGTGTAGATGCGAATATCTTTAGTGCAAAAGCACTGAATATATTCGCGTAGGACTGATTACCGATAATCGAGATAACAAACACATACAAACAATTATACTGAATCACTAGACCGTTGTGTACAAAATTAGCCGAAAGATTATCATTATGTTTATTATGATAAGTGCAGTGTTTTATATTTATGCGTCATAGCCCTTTCCTTAAATTGAAATTAACCTATTTAAAGGTCAAAGGACTGGTTAATGGTTACGTTGAGCTTTGAAGCCCGTTTACCATTTTCATCGTTAGAGATCCCTTGAGGAGTAAAGGATCATGGGGATCCCTTTTTTATCACAGATAGGCTTGCGTTTGACCACAACTCCCCTGATTTTGAGCATTGGTCTACGATGGAGCGCACTTGCCTTGAAGAAACCTATTCACTTATGCCATTTTATCCATAGGAGCTTTTTCTCAAGACACAGTTATCTGATCAGATCTTTAATTGGTATTCAGAATTCCTCAGTCAATATAGACGTTTCAATAATATCGTAATATTAATTCCGCATAAAGACGGGTGCATTGGAAAGTAAAAAATGGAAATGGACTATTTTACAATAGAAATAAATGTACAGTAACATATGAAACTCGCTGAAGAGAATACTGTATCGCACAAGCCATATTTGTAGGGATAAATGAATTTGGAGGGATGGAAGGTAGACGGAGACCAAATAAGATATTAATGACTAACAGGGAAGAATAGGACATGCTGCGCTGACCACAAATACATTGGGAAGGCAGGAAGAAGATGATGAGATGATGATGAAGTTAAATATTTACAGACGCCTGAAGGCTGTGTGTTCCTTACAAGACGTAGGAGCAGCTACTAATTTCTAAAATCCTGCTAAGTATACGCCTAACGCCTTTTTGCAACATTTTTCATTTATGCTCCGCTCCTTTTGGTCTTAGCGTGATGATATATAGCCTATAACCTTCCTCGATAAATTGGCTACCTAACCCTGAAAGAGTTTTTCAAATCGGACCCGTAGATCCTGAGATCAGCGCGTTCAAGTAAACAAACAAACAAACTCTTCCGCTTTATAATATAAGTATAGATAATATTAGTATATTAGTATAGATTATTTAATATAATGATGTTTTAACTATGTCGACAGATACGATTACAGTTTGTGGGGGAAGAGAATTGAAGCCTCGCAGAGTTAATTGTAAAACAACAATCATTCGGTAAAATTACAACAATTCTTAATTTTGTAACATAAACGCTTTAAAGTTTTGCTTTTATACATAATAATGTTTCATTTCCCGCGATTATTTTTACAGCGAGTTGAATGGTTTTTGGAGCATGTCATATTTATTTTACCAGAACTCTAAAATTACTACATTGAGGTTATTATGTACTGGAAACGACGATACGAAGCTAGCTATTGATGCGTTCATTGCGGAAGATTGCGCCACAATTCATTGAGTCGTAACCGCTGACCACTGCAACGCAGTTGTTCCTTTTAAAATACAGACGAGTAACCGATAAAAATGTTTA
Organism: Subacronicta megacephala; assembly: GCA_958496365.1. Classification (NCBI taxonomy): domain Eukaryota; kingdom Metazoa; phylum Arthropoda; class Insecta; order Lepidoptera; family Noctuidae; genus Subacronicta; species Subacronicta megacephala. The sequence goes on from OY292536.1 coordinate 9,683,178, forward strand.
TAAATGACGTACCTACCTACATTTCTTGAAGGGTTGAGCATAGAGTAATGAGATGAGAGAGTAATGTAGACCCACACTTCGCCGGTATGTTTAGGTCCCATGTAATAGGGGGCGAGGCACTTGCCATTAACCGGGCACAAATCTAAACTTCGAGCTGCTACTGAGAATTTTATAGAAAAACCCAACAGCACTGCTCGACCTGGAAATTGAACCCAGGACCTCAAGCGTAGCAGTCGCGCTTAGGAACACTAGACTAATGAGAAAGTCAAAAGATGTTTAAAAATTATATAAACATAACACTGCCTCATTAGTCTAGTGGTCCTAAGCGCGACTGCTACGCTTGAGGTCCTGGGTTCGATCCCCAAGTCGAGCAAAGTGTTATTGCGTTTTTCTATGAAATTCCCAGTAGCAACTCGGAGTCTGGATTTGTGCCCGGTGAATGGCAATAGGCTAGCCCCCTATTACATGGCGAAATGTGGGTGTACATTAGTACACCTCTGCCTCACCCTTCGGGGAATACAGGCGTGATGGTATGTATGTTATAAACATAACATGTCACACCTGTATTCCGTGAAGGGTTGGGCAGAGAACTGTTATGTACACCCACACGGTTTGCCGTTATGTTTAGGGTATAGAGGAATAGTGAGGTTAAAAATGATAATTCTAAAATAACAAAGGTCAATGTACGACTTCACGAACGGTATGTAGGTTAAATGGTTTCTAATTCGATAGTAGATAGATATTTTAATACCTCAATGATGCCGTCAGTTTTTATTTATACGCATTCGATTGAAAAAGTGTCTACAACTAATTCAAGGACTATTCATTTGAAATGTAGTATTTTATATTTAAAAAACTATAATATTTACATTTTAAAATATCCGGGAATGATGACTGTTTTATAAAGTTACGGTTGTCTTGCAGACTGAATTAATATTAGCCAAGTGAGAAGAATCTGACAAGCATGAAATCGATTGAGCTTGGGGAAGACCCACAGTCACTGGTTTTTGTAACATTTTAAAATTTACTTTTGGGTATTGTTTGTTCAAGTAATAAGGTCCCTGCTCGGGCGCCATTCTATGATACGCGCCTAAAGGTTCACAAACACATCTTTTGAAATGTGCCTGGTTTAATAGTCTTTGGCCGTCTCTATCTATTTCAAAAAATTGACAGAGATGCCATGAAATTCACCGAGCAACGCCGCCAGGCACTAACAGACAGTAAACAATAGAATGAAATCATTATTATATTATGATGTCAAACAACTGTTTCGTTCTAAATACGGTGTGTAGAAACTGGTTACTATGTCGATATAGTTCGTAAATAATATTAGCTGCCATGTTGCCTACAATGAAGCGGTCAATTGCGACAAATGATTTGTTGTTGATGGTAATGCTCGGAAGCTTAGTTGTAGGACTTCAGTTTCTAATCGTAACCTCTTGAGTTTTCGTAATCTTGTGCGTATTAATATTTATTTATTTATGCTTTATTGTACACCATATAATAGATAAATATACAAAGTTTTTGTAATTGATGGCATACAATGGGCGGCCTTATCGCAATCTGCGATTTCTTACGGGCAACCTTTGGATGGACACAACTGCACTGGACAAAACTAGGGTTGTTTACGGAGCAAAACAACTAGACAAAAATATAAATTATTATTTTATACGAGTACAAAGATCATAAATATATTAAAATAGATAATAATTAGGTAGAATCACTAGCTTCAAACGGTGAAGGAAAACATCGTGTGGAAACCTGCATGCCTCAGAAATATTCTCGACGGCCTGTGAATGCCAAACCGTTCTAGCCAGCGTGATGGACTTTAATGGCTTAACTCCTATTATTCGGAGAGGAGAACCGTGCCCCGTAATGGGAGAGTAAATTGGTTGATCACATGACATTGTTGCATCCGCAACCTTTGCTCGGGCAATTTGTATACTAGTTAAAATAAAATGTTAGATAAAAGGTGATAAAAACTGATATTGTCGCTGGTACTCCAATACCGCGTAAATAATACATTGCTAATGAAGTGGCGGTAGCCTAATGGCTAGAGTGTCGGAATTGCGATCATGTAATTGCCGGTTCGAAACCCTACCATTGCTCTACCGTCGTGAACCCACTCGTAACACAAGCATTTAGCTTAGCACGAGGGGTTAACAAGATTACTAGCAATGTATGACCCACATTGCTAGAAAGGTTTTTTTTTAATTGCTGTAACGCCCAATTTTCAGCAATTTACAATGTTATTTAAATCAAAGTTAAGAACTTATAACTTATAACAATGGTATTGGATTACCAGCGACGTATCACTTTTGACAGCTGATACGAGTGTTTAGAGCTGACCTAAGCCAATTAATCTTGGATAGATAACACCTACATCTGCTAACAAACCAAGATGCAAGCAGAAACTAGTTTTTCAATGACACATAAAGTTGACAATGGAATAATCTTCTTGATAAAGATATAAAACCAATAATGAAAACAGTTCACGTGAAGTCTGTCGACGGTCGATGACATATGGACCTTATGCTCTCAACAATAAGGCTGAAAAGTGATCAAAGAATGATTCAAATGGATTCCTTTGTACACATTAAATTAATGATAGTAGGAAAACCTTCATGCTTATTTTACTAAAACTTTTACTCGAAAATGCTATTATCAAAGATTTTGGTTTAAAATAGAGGATTCGGTCAAAAATTACCATTTACACCTAGGTAAATCTCCTACAATAGCGATTTTTAAGCAAAAGTTTGAATACTCAATTGTGAGTAAGTTATTGTTTATGTCGCAATTTCTACTGACCGAGAATGTGTTATAGCTGAATAATTCGTGAAAAACCACGAAAAAAATTAAATTCGCGCCCAAGACTGAACATTTAGCCTTAGTCCCAGCGAACAAGGTGTCATTGTGTTAAACTCTGAGTAACCTTGAATTAATTCTAAGATTAAGAGGCATGTTATATTATCACTTCCTTGTCCGTTTCTAACTTAAATGACTTGAATAATAAAGTGTTTTTACACTCATGGTATTTTAAGTAGGACAGTGTTTTAAAATGTAAGATAATTACATCTTTACTTAAATTTCTACTTTATACTAATGTCGATTAAGTTGATTTTTGTGTGGTCATTTTAAAATGGTCCCATATAAATTTTGGTAGCAATGGAATATGAACTTTGTCTTATGGATATTATGTTTGAAATTCCAAAACTAAGTATCTCAGTTTATGAATTTTTGTGCAGGTAATTAATGTGATACAGAATTCTTCATTAAGGTTACAATAAAAACTTTGTCTTAATTGTTGATGTATCGGGACTGTATCTGGACTTATATCAAAAAGACTGGTCCTCTACAGCAACAGACAGAGAGAAGTGCAAGAAGAGTGGGGAGGCCTTTGCCCTGCAGTGGGACATTATAGGCTCATAATAATAATGATAATAACATCCCATATTAGATTAAAGTTCTCCAAAGGGCCTCTGCGCGTTGGACCTGTGTCCCCCCGCACGCCTGCCAAAGAACCGGATGTGTGGAGATGCAATAATAATAATTGTTGATGTAATCCAACTGTCACATAAGTCTAGTGCTGGTGCAGTTGTTATAATTACAGTAATTTACTGGTATTATGACTTTTTTTACAGTACAACTGTTTACTAAAAAAATCATTCATGATGACGCAATAAATAGAATTAATTTCTATTTATTGTGTCTTCGTGAATGATTTTTACGTAAAATAACTTATGAATAATCTTATTATAACAAAATGTAAATCAAGAAAAAAATACATAATTATCGTCATATCTCAACCAGTTTACATAAAACTGTGACCCTTAAATCAAGTGATAGAATTTCCACTTTGATCCTTGTGTAAACTTTTGTATGCTAAGTAATTATTCGAACACTATGCAATATAAACTGATCACATACACTGATCTTACTCTGCAAGCTATAATATAAACTACTTACATGGAATATGCTACACAAATATACCTTGTATTGTCTGTTTAAATATTATGTTTAATTTTAAAATATTGAAACAGTGTTTTTTTTTATTTAATTTTTTTTTTTACTAACTCCAATTACAATAGCAGAAGCAGAGTGGTCATAAGCATGACTGCTACCAGGTCCTGGGTTTGATTTCCAGGTGAAGCATAATGTTATTGAGTACTTTCTATGAAATTATCAATAGCAGCTTGGTTTTTGGCAAGCTTGGATTTTTACTTGGTTGATGACATTAGGCTTGTTGGTGTACATCAGTACCCCTGTTTGCCTAAATCTTTAGAGAATATAGGTATGATTATTATATTTTAAGAAAATAAATGTCTAGAGGCTTTATTCTATATTTGCCATTTACAATTTAATTCTGCAATATTGTTAACTCAATATTCTGTAATCCTAAATATTAAGCTTAGTCTATAATCTTAGAATTTGAGATTAATGTATTTAGAAAGACTTTACATAAGTGGTTAATTTATTTATAAAACCACTTTGAAGTAATCTAATAAAATTTTCTGAATGATACGATACAATTTATATTTCTGGCAAATTTCCAGATGGACAGTGTAATGGGTATGTTTCTGTTATGATTTATGACAAGCTTATTTCAATACAAATACAAAAAAATTGCTTCCTGGAAATATCTTATATTAGACAAAAAATCAATGACCCAAGCCACTCGGCTGTTCTATGTATAAACTAACATCAATTACACTAATATATCAAAAATGATTTCAATGCCAAGTCTCCATCCGCGCACAGGAAAAAATAATACGGCTTCTTAAACATATTGGTACTATATACTGGGTATCTATATCGCGTTAACCTTCGACAACACTAGCAAACAGGTTTTACTTATTCACAGACACTAATAGAACCTTTAATTACTGTCATAACAAACTCTAATGCCGCCAAAATTGGCAGAAAAAGGGGTGTCTTCGACGCCAAAATTTGATCTATGCAAAAAAATTAACACAAGCTTGTACGTAAAACTTGGCACTGTTAGCCCATCCCAAACGTGTTTAATAACAAAAATATGCATTGTACTTACGTAATACACTCTAAATAACAGTCAGATCACAAACATCACAGTAGTAATTGATTTTAGATATCGCCGATCAGATTTTTTCTAACACACAAGATTCGCAAATAAAAATTATCACAAAGAATTTTATTTACAATAATGAATGGTGTTCACTTGTTACGCGTACAATTTACAGTTCATTTTAGTAATAATTGATATAATTTAGAAAGAAACTCGTTAGTATGAAACACCATTTTGAAAGATTGAAGAAAAGATCGTCAAGGATTTTTCCCCTTCTTTCTTGTCAACTGCTTGCGTCATTGCGACAATTTGACGTTAGCCATAGTAATGTTACCAGTGTGTAATAAAAGTTTCCCAAATTTTAAGCAAATAAAAGAGCTACAACAAGGCATTATGAATCGATATTATTTCTTTCAATTCTTCAATTCAGTGACCTTATTATGCCAGCTTAGCCACCTTTTACGTCATTCATCACTCTTTTGTGCTGATTTATTCTATTGAAATAAAAGCACTTTACGCATTTTTTTCGCGTTACATTTTCAAATTTTGACGTTCCGGACTCGACAGCGTAACGTGATAAAATCCGTGTTATTGTAAAGTGGTTTTATTTCGATATAATATCCACTCAAAATTATATTTTAAATATGTAGTATTATTCAATTTTATAGTACTTATGTAACTTGTGTTTTATAAAAGTATTGAAAACAATATCGAGATCATGTCTTGTTTAATTGTATTATATTTTTTCAGCTATTCTTTACTTTTATATTTTTAGTAATTTCACATTTAAACGGACATAAAAAATCTTTTTATTATTTCTTTTATTAATTTTATAACATATTTATTAACAATTTTAAATAGTTTTATAAAATATAAAAGAGAATAAAAACATAACATTAGGAAAAGTAACACAATTATTAATGTAAATAATATTATTAACATCTCATACCATCACCACCGCATTTCCCGAAGGGTTAGGCAGTGATGTACTTAATGACTGTACACCCACAGTTCACCGGTATGTTTAGGACCCACGAATATTAGGAGACGCGTCTATTACTTAACTATGGTCCGGTGGTGAACATATCCAAACTTTGAGATGCTACTGAGAATTTAATTTACCCTATTGAATCCAAAGTGGTGCTTAGAACCACTAGACATAATTATGGTGTAGTATAATTGGTATTTTTGAACGAACCTTTGTTCCGTGTAATGAGGTAAATCTTATTGTATAGCAACACTGTTTTCTGTGTATAATAACGTTGCGTTCATAAATTACTATTTTCATGACAAGGTTGCGTTCACATCGTAATAATTTTAATGATATGTAATTTTATATATTTTGCAAGCGTGTATTCACTGTACCTGCTTACTATTTACAAATTCATTTCCTACTGCATTTTGGGTATTTCCCCAATTTGTTATTAGCATAACAAGTATACATGGCGAACTGTACGGATGGACGAGTTGGAAGGGGAAGGGGACGACCTCGACGAACGTACCGCAACCAAATTGCGATGTTCTTAAAAAAGGCCAGGTTCTGAGGACCTTAAATCGACGTTCATGCATGAAGAGAAAAAGTGAATGTAGATGATGAGAAAGTAGTGTGCCAGGATACTAACAAGTGGAAATCTATAGTCTCTGCCTACCCCAATGGGAGCGAGGAGTGACAATATTTATGATATTAGCTGTAGCCTTAACTTTAGAGACCGGTAGATCATAATATGTAGGTGTAAGTAAGTATGTATTATCACCATATTTCGCTGTTTTAGTCCCAAATTTAGTAATATATTATGAAGCGGTGGCCCCTTTTGTCAAGAATTTGTTTCGTCAAGTTCGTATGGAGCGCGATAGATGTCGCTACTCGCACCAAGTTGGACCTTACCAACGCTCGTGTTAGTGAGCTTGAGTTCACTTCCTTTGTCCTATGGAGGGCATAGGACTCGCGTACACATTCTAGGGCCTTGATAGATCTTGTTTTGCAATCTCCTCTAAGGCATGTAAGTGGGAAACAGGTGCATCACTTATGGGATCAGTATTGAATCGGATGGAGGCCTGCTGCGGCCAAAAAATGTTTCTTTGAATAATAAAAACAAACATAACGTTACATACCATCACGCCTGTATTCCCCGATAGGTTAGGCAGAGGTGCACTAATGTACACCCACATTTTGCCGGTATGTTTAGGTCCCATGTAATCGGGGGCAAAAATCCAGGCTCCGAGCTGCTACTGAGAATTTCATAGAAAAACAGCACTTTTTTTTTTCTTTATTTAGGAGTTTAGTCAAACATGACTATGTCACTCCATTGGGCTCTCATATAATTTGGTACAACAATAATTATTCTACATACAATAGGTAGTAACTAACATTTTGGGCGCCGTCTCATGCCAATTTCTACAATATTGTATATAGTAACTTAGCTGTTCTAGACAGTGGAAGAGCTAAGACACAGGTACAACATCCAATGTCTTTAAAATCTTTTATTTTATTCATTATTTGAAACCTGACGTCCTCGTTCCGGACACACTCCACCATAATATGTAAAGCATCCTCTACTATTTCACACTCCGAACATAGAGGAGATGACACTTTTTTCATCAAGAAAACGTGGTATGTGACCAGAGCGAAGTCTAAATGTTGTTATCAACAAATTTATATTTGAGGAAAAGTCATCAAACCACGGAGATTTCCAAGGTTCATTTTGTAATGTTCTATACCATATGCCCTTCTCCACTGACCTCTCATCAAAGTGCTCTTTCCAGAGATCATAACAGTAACCCAATAACACTTTCCTCGGCCAGGGGATCGAACGCACGACCTCTAGCGTAGCAGTCGCGCTAAGATCCACTAGACTATTGAGGCAGTAAAAACAAACCAAAGTGTGTAAATGTTTTCCTTTACATTCTTATTTTATAAATATTCCGCCATCGGCTTTGCCCGCGTGTTTTCTCGGTTTTTCTGCATTTAAAAGGAATAATTTACCCCGTTTTTGCAACATTTTTCATTTATGCTCCGCTAATATTGGTCTTAGCGTGATGAATTATAGCCCATAGCCTTCCTCGATAAATAGACTATCTAACACTGAAAGACTTTTTCAAATCGGACCAGTAGTTCCTGAGATTAGCACGTTCAAGCAAACAGACAAACAAACTCTTCAGCTTTATAATATTAAAAAAAAGTATAGATAAACAGGCAGGGGGCCGGCCATTTCTTTCATAAGTAAATGAATGGCGCCTTACGCTGTAAATATTGTGATCCCTAACGTTGCAAAAGTCACGTTAACTAAGACATCGTGTCATAAACTTAGAAGGCCAACTGAAGCTTGCGTGATGTTAAAAGTGGTAAGTAACTATTAAACTTAATCTCTGACACAATTTCGAGTCTATATTTACTTCACCAAGCAAAGTAGGTAAACTCTAATAAGAATGAGATAAACTCGACCTTTCATTCTATGCAGCGGCGTAAATAGGGTGGGAAAGACAGGGCGCCAAAACTTACTACTTACCTACATAAAAAAAAACAAATTCGCAAAGGTCTTTGGTTCGATCCCCAGGTTGAGCAAAGTGTTATTTGGGTTTTTCTTTGAAATTCCTAGTAATAGCTCAGCGTCTGGATTTGTGCCCGGTTAATGGCAATAGGCTCGCCCCCTATTACATAGGACCTAAACATACCGGCGAACTATGGCTGTACATTAAGTACACCTCTGCCTAACCCTTCGGGGAATATTGCGTGATGGTATGTAAAGAAAAGGTTTAACATAAACGTCAGGATTTATTGCTATGTTATGTTATATGAAGTTGTGGTAGCCAAATGTTTAGGGCGTCGCACTTGCGATCATGTGGTTGCCGGTTCGAAACCCACCCATTGCACTACCGACGTAAACACATTCGTAATACAAGCATTTAGATTAGAACGAGGGGTTAACAAGATTACTAGTAATGTGCGACCCACATTGCTAGTAAGTTTTTTTTATAATAATGTTTTGTCATAGTAATATCACTAGTTCTGCCCATGGCTCAACTTTTGACGATGTTATGATGACCTTATTGATAATAAGCTTGTCCTTATTACGACTGTCATAGTTAAGTTATAAATTACCTAAGTTATTTCAAAATGTAACGCAGTCAAGGTTTCGGAAGGGCTTATACTAACAATGCGTAATTTTTCATGTTTATAACATAACTTACCATCACGCTAGTATTCCCCAAAGGGATAGGCAGTGGTGTACTAATGTACACCTTGCTTCGCCGGTATGTGTAGGTTCTTACTGCCATTAACCGTTGCTACTGAAAATTTATTGGAAATCCTACACTTTGCTCGACCTGGGAATTGAACCCAGGACCTCTAGCGTAGCGGTCGTGCTTAGGACCACCGGACTAAGGAGGCAGTCAAAGTTTTTAATGTTTATACATCTATATGTACTCACCTACAGGTACAGCTGATATTAAGTTACGCAAGTAAGTAGGTACCTATAGTTCGTCCGAATTAGTCCGAAATAACTCAGCTTGTTTGAAATTGTCCGCAAATGGTTTGATACTGGCAAAAAGATTTAATAGTAGTAGGATACTGGCAAGGTTATTTTCTTTACAATTTTCGATATTTATGTATAAAAGCACTTAATTAAGTGATTTTACCAGCGCGGTAGTTTGGAACGACTGACTTCCGACGAACAGAGTTATTTCGAACAAATTAAGTACCTACTGCCCTTCTAGCCGCAGTGATAGCCTAGTGATATGAGCATTAGACTGCCAAGTCAGAGGTCTTGAGTTCGAATCCAAGGCACGCACGCACCTCTGACTTTTGGAAGTCATGTGCATATTAATAATGAATTATCACGCGCTTAAACGGTGAAGGAAAACATCGTGAGGAAACCTGCATGCCTGAGAGATTTTCTTGAGGGCGTGTGAAGTCTACCAGCCCGCAGTAGGCTAGCGTGGTGGACTATAGCCTAATCCCTCTCGTACTGAGAGAAGACCCATGCCCAACAGTGGGACAATGTAATGGGTTGATGATGATGATGAAGTACCTACTGTATTATACAAACCAAGTGTAAATAATCTCATTAAAGTTTTTTTAAGGATTAAATAAGATAAAACAATCACACATCATAATTTATTGTACCAAGTAGGATTTAAATGTACTTATCACTAAAAATACTTCTCTGTATTATATTGACATTAATTTAAGTAGGATAATATTATGATTGTATTAAAATAAATACTGTTTTGAAATAAATAAATAATAATTGATCACATGAAATGTTAATAATTGTAAATTAGAAAGAGGTGTATAAATGTACACCCACAGTTCGGCGGTATGTTTAGTTCCCATTGCCTAGGCAACGCCGATATCCTTAAGATACCGGTAAAATGATATTTATTTCTTTCAAAAGATGTCGTCACTTTTACAAATCAATGTTAAAACACAATGACAATAAAAAATAACCGTCAACAGTTTCATAATTCCAATAAAAAATTATTATCTTAGGTGAACAAAAAAAAACTACTTTCTCTTAGCTATAAAAATACTTTTCTCAATTTGTACTAGAACTCATTACGTATAGATTTCTGTTTCATCCCCACTATTAATATCAGTCAATCTCTTCCAATAAACGAACTCCTCTTTCAACCCTCTCGCGCCCAAATAAAACGGGTACTCTATGCTTGTTGCTAGATAAAATATACCCCTTTTCTTTCTATCTATACCTAACCCCATAACTAAAGTCTCTAAAGGTACATTACCATAACATTCAGAATCTCTTGCTTGCTGAACATCCTTGCACTTCAAACCTATGAATTTCCTTGGGTTTTTTACAGCCGAGACCCATAAAGAGAGCACCCGAAAATGACTACATGTTGTCGTGCAAGGGTAGATGTTGATATCAGAAGGTTGATACTCCCCTCCATTGACGTATATATCAACATGTCCCATAGGCGTAACCATGCCGTACCCATCAATATTTGTATGTATAACTTGGACAAAATCTGCGTTTGAAGCGTCCAGTCTTTCTTGCGGCCCTAAGTTCCTGAAACAAGGTCCGGATGGCTCTAAAGCAGTGATAGTGGATATATTTCGACCAGTCATCGTTTGGAAGTGTTTGGCTATGAAGCTGGCGGTGTGCCCGCCTAGGCTGAAGCCTATTAGCTCTAATTTGGATGGGTCTAGGCCGTATTGTATGAGCTGGACTAGAATTTCAGCGACGTGCTTGCCCACAGGACGCATGAGACGGGTTGCCCTGAAAAATAAAAGAGAGTGAGGATTATTTCAAAGAAATGCAAAGGATTCCCTGAAAGAAGGTGAGTACTAAATATTTTTCTCTTTCTTCAAAAAGTACACGTGATTTCCTATATTGTATCCTGTCCTATATTCCCGTGATATCCTTGAAAATAAAGAGTAAAAATAATATTAGGTATAGCCTCAGATCAAAACTATGCCTTATCTGTATCTATCTTGTCAGTCGAGCTTTTGATAACTCGACTGACAAGATAAGGCGTAGTTTCGGTATATGTGTGTGCGTGTAATTGTGTTTTTACACGGCAAGGCGCAGTTTTAACCGGCCTCACTTCTTTGTTCGCAAAGTTTCATCATGACATTTTATTTGATCTGAGATTATAGCGTAATGCGCAGGCTTTATGTTGGCTGAGAAACTTCAGTCTTTTCCAGAGAAATTGTACATAGGTATAATTAGAATCTTTCAAACGACAAGTCATCAAATAATAATATAAAATAATAACAGACAGACCAAGGTGTTTGCCATTGAAACGCCAAGAAGAAGAAGAATGTGTCATAAAACAACTAAGTACAATTAGAATCGAATAGGACCAATGATATATTGTTATTAAATGCGCCATGTTTCTAGTAAATGATACTTTAAAATTGATTCGAGGGACCGAACATTTATCGCATTTATCTGTCAATTACGCCCACGGCTTCGCCCGCGTGGTTTCTTGATATTGCATTATAATACATATAAACCTTCCTCCTCCTTCCTCCTTCGCGATTGGGACCACTAGACTGCCTCGTTAGTCTAGTGGTCCCAATCACGACTGCTACGCTAGAGGTCTTGGGTTCGATCCCCAGGTCGAGCAAAGTGTTATTGGGTTTTTTTTATGAAATTCTCAGAAGCAGCTCGGAGTCTGGATTTGTGCCCGGTGAATGGCAATAGGCTCCCCACCTATTACATGGGACCTAAACATACCGGCGAAATGTAGGTGTACATTAAGTACACCTCTGCCTTACCCTTCGGGGAATACAGGCGTGATGGTATGTTTTAAACCTTCCTCTTGAATCACTCTATTTATTGCTGAAAACTCCATAAAAATCCTTAAAGTATTTTAAAAGATCGAAGAGAATAGACATCGGAAGCGACTTCATTTTATACTCAAGGCACCCTTCTGCACAATAAGTCAGTCAACGATTTATCGCACACAGAGTTAACAAATTAATTCAAGTCTTCACGTTTAGGGACATATAAAGTGTCTACTTCTTTATAAACTGTATGTCATTGAATAGGAGCGAAAGAGGGAGGTATCTATTCTTATACCGTGAAGTGACTTTCGGATCCTCCTAAATTTAGACACGCCTTTGCTTTGCTGTGAGACAATGGGACGAATCAAATAAAATCAAATATTTTTACTTTAAATAAGCTTTTACAAGCGTTTATGAAACGTTGACTCTAGTTGCATGGTTCCAACAATTTGATCCTATGGAGAAGAATTCGCCAAGAAACTCCATTGACACTCTTTTAATTATTTTTTTTCATTTTTCGCTGGTACACGTGTACAACCACATTTCGCCGGTGTTTAGGTCCCATCTAATAGGGAGCAAGCCAGATCCAGACTCCGAGCTGCCACTGAGACTTTCATAGAAAAACTTAATATCACTTTGCTCGACCTCGCTTAACATAAAAATCTAAAACTTGTCAACGTGTCATTTAAACATTGCTAAATACTTAAACAAACACGAAGAGGTGATCCTCTTCATAGCGTAGTAGTCGCGCTTAGGACCACTAGCATAATGACACAGCGGGACAAATACAATAAATACTGTTGTGGTAGGGCCACGCTGTTCGCAGCATGAATGGGCCGACTCGACCGGGGAAGTACCACACTCTCGCAGAAGACCGACGTCCGAGTAGTAGCGTTTCGTTCGGTGAGCGAGAGGGCCGGAGGCCCAATTCCTCCCCCAATCCCCTTCCTTCTCCTTTTCTCCTTCCCCTCCCTTTCCTTAAATAGGCTCGGCAACGCATCTGCAACTCCTTTGGTTTTGCAGATGTCCATGGGCGGCGATGACTACTTACCATCAGGTAGCTCGCCTGCTCGTTTGACGAGTAATACCATAAAAAAAAAAGAAAAAAAAAACTCACAAATGATAGTGGACCGTAGCAAATCTCTGGTTATCCACTAGTATAACGTTGTACCCTCGATCCTCGTACTCGTTAGCAAACATGGCTGATATCGGCAGGTTGGGGCTGTCCAGGTACCCTATGGCTACCAACAGAGTCTTTCTAAAAAAGGAAAAGGATTTTAAGTAGATCATAGTGTTTCATAATGGTAAGGTTGTTGAATGGTTGTAATCAGACGTTTTTATCAAAGATTTCTTATGTATTCTAATCTTTCGGCTTTGAAATTATAAAAGACAAGTTGTTGTGCCTCGTGGTTTTAGCCACTCTGCCCAGCAAATACGACTGCGGGCAGGATTCGAACCTGCGTCTTCTTGTTACGTACACCAGACGCTATGACCATCTAAGCTACAGCGAGTCCCACCAGCTCAAAAATTGCCTTCACATTTTTAATTTACGTCTTTGAGGCGTCAGTGGCATCTGTTGAAATGCGAGTTTTTGCTTCTCAACTGACATGACTTGCTTTCAACAAGTACGATGTCGTACGATGCCACCTTACCTTATAACTATCTTTTTGTATTTTTAAGGCATTTTTCATGCAAAGATTATTAAGTTATTTTAGTGAACGTAAAATACGACTGCGGGCAGGATTCGAACCTGCGTCTTCTCGTTAGGTCCACCAGACGCTATGACCGCTAAGCTACTGCCACTGGTACTATATTAGAAATATTTGTCCCACCGTTTCATCAGATAGCCCAGTTTAGCAACTGATCTACGGACGTACGTATGTATGTATGTATGCGTGCATGAAATGATGCAAGCGCGCAGAAAGATGACACCTGCCTCTTAAAATTGATCCTAGGGTCTTTGGCGATGTTCCTGGCGTTCCAGTAGGAGTACTTCTGTCTGCTGCGCCCGTTCCCTTGCACCACGAAGGACAGGTATTTTAGCTGGCTCTTGGGTATCACTGCTGGTTTTGTTGATCCAGGACCTGGCAAGAAGAGGTTAGGAAATTTGAGAAACTATGCAAATATAACGAGAATGTAAGTTGGAATAGTCGTTGGGTGGAAAGAAAATTCCAATCTTGAATGTCTATATTGGCATATACTGGCGCATTATGAATGGATCTGCACGACCGGGGAAGTATTACCCACCCACAGAATATCGACGTCAAGTAGCAGCGCATATTGTTGCGGTCCGGACAGGGAGTGTGGACCGCCGGAGGCCCAATTCCTCCCTCAGTCCCTTCCTACTCATTTTCGCCTTCCCCTCTCATTTCCTTAAAAAGGCTCGGCGACGCATCTGCAACTCGTTTGGTATTGAAGATGTTCTTTGGCGGCGATGACTACTTACCATTAGGTAGCTCGCCTGCTCGTTAGCCGTCTTATTCCATAAAAAATACATTGCAAACTTCCTTCGAAAGCGGTGTTGACGCGACATGTTGATATCATAAGTCAGTATAGACATCTTTTCCGCCATTTAGAAGATTATTATAGTTATAAAGTAATTTGTTACCGCACAACCCGCATTATAATGAGTTAACATTACTACATAATTGGCAGGAACGGAATGGCGCGGACACCGCACATCTGACATGCAACAAACTGACATACGCTTCGAGAGCTTGCTTAATAATTATTAAATGTGTTAACAAATGAAAACTGAGTCTCTGAAGGATAATTTTGTTACTTAAAAAATGTTAAATATAATTACTGTCTAGTTTAGTTTTATAAACGTGACAAATGTCACCTTTATGTCTATATTAAGCCAGTATTCCCCGTTGGGTTAGGCAGAGGTGTACTTAATGTAAACCCACAGTTCGCCGGTATGTTAAGTAAATTTTTGACCCTATTGGAGTTTTGATATATGCGCGGTAAAAACTCGAACTCCTACAGAGAAGTTCATAGTAAAGTTCAATAACACTTTGCTGAACCTGGGAATCGAAATTCGAGCATAAAGACCGCTACCGAAGCAGTCGCACTTAGGACCCCTAGACTAATGAGGCAGTCGAAATTCAGTCAATTCAAATAAGATTATTTATAAGCTTTTAAGTCAGTGATTTTTAATCTAATCACTGACTTAAAAGCTTATAATCTATTTTTTTTTATATTTAACGTTTTATAAAATATCGTTGATATGTACGAAACTAACACTACATTGGAAATACAGTCGTGATGTTGTATTATGTTTTTTATTAGGAAAAAACATTCAAAATTACCTTTTTTTTTTACAAAATCACTATAATGTATCTTGCTCCTTGATTAATCATTTTATTACGATATAGGAGACGAAGTTCTCCGCTTAGATACATATAGAGAAACTCTGCTTCCATTGTGTTTGTGCGCAGTATAACGCTAACCAACAAAAATCGATGACTAAGATAAATTGCGCTCCTTCCAAATTCGTACCAAATTGGTATTGTTTTCCTGTTGTTAAACGGATTGAGGTCAATGTCAATGTAAATAAGTATATGGACAGAATACAACGTTTGCTTTTATTGTGTACTTCCATCCTTAATATTTGATTAGGTACATTGTATACATACTTATTACTTAGGTAAGTATTTTTTTTATGGGATAACTCGGCAAACTATCAGGCGAGCTACGATGATAAGTAGTCATCGCCGTCCATGGACATTTGCAAAATCAAAGGAATTGCGAAAAGGAAGAGTAGGACAAAAGGAGAAGGAAGGAGACTAAGGGAGGATTGGGCCTGCGGCGCTTCACACTCACCGTACGAAACGCAACAGTATGCATACTGCTACTTGACGTCGATATCCTGTGGAAGCCTGGGAGGGTAGTACTTCCCCTATCGTGCCGACCTATTGAGTAGTAATGTCTCGCATGTAGGCATGCCAGCGAGACTCTACTATTGCAAAATTCTTGGAGCGATTTCATGACAAGCTAAAACAACAGCCGTTTGCCGAGTTATCATCATCATCATCAACCCATTACATTGTCCCACTGCTGGGCACGGGTCTCCTCTCAGTACGAGAGGGATTAGGCTATAGTCCGCCACGCTAGCCTACTGCGGGTTGGCAGACTTCACACGCCGTCAAGAAAATCTATCAGGCATGCAGGTTACCTCACGATGTTTTCCTTCACCGTTTAAGCGCGTGATAATTAATTATTAATACGCACATAACTTCGAAAAGTCAGAGGCCTTGGATTCGAACTCGAGACCTTTGACTTGGCAGTCCAATGGTCATATCACTAGGCTATCACTGCACTTTTGCCGAGTTATCACATAAAAAAATATTTAATGGACAACCCTATGCTTGATCAACATCATGCCATTACATACATCCCACTGCAGGGCACAGTAGCTATAAATAAATAATAAATAAATAATTATTTATTGACAAAAAACTCGTTACAATTAATAATGATGAAACCCTGACACCCGAGCTAGGTTAAGATACCTGTGTTTCAGGAGTCAGTGACTTCTTCCAGTACTTATTGTTACAATTTTATATGTATAGTAGCTCAATTCACGTAATTAAAATCGTAGCGATGTCGCAGTAGCAGATGTTATGTGAATACTGTGAAGCCAATTTTTAAGAACTATTCTTGCCCAACGAACATGTGTGAATACGGTTCAACGATTTTTCAATAGGACGACTTCTAAATCGGTCCGATCGACGGATGTGAATATGAAAACTGTTTTGCGACATCGCTGTGAATCGGGCTACTGGTCTATGAAAAAGATGGGTCTACCACGCTAGCCTACTGCGGGTTAGCAGACACACGCCCGCGCCGTCGAGAAAATCTCTCATGCATGCAGGTTTCCCCACGATGCTTTCCCATTTAATTATGGATGCTTGTTTGTCATTTTATAAGCAACCAAGTAGAATTTTGTCTTACACGTAATTGTTACGTGTAAGACAAAATGACTGCCTCGTTGACTGCCTCGTTAGTCTAGTGGTCCCAATTGCGACTGCTACGCTAGAGGTCTTGGGTTCGATCCCCAGGTCGAGCAAAGTGTTATTGGTTTTTCTATGAAATTCTCAGTAGCAGCTCGGAGTCTGGATTTGTGCCCGGTGAATGGCAATAGGCTCGCCCCCTATTACATGGGACCTAAACATACCGGCGAACTGTGGGTGTACATTAAGTACACCTCTGCCTAACCCTTCGGGGAATACAGGCGTGATGGTATGTTATGTTACGTAATTGTTATTATTTTGGTTTTTCATTTCCCAAATTGCCATATTGAGAGAGTGGGAGATATTGAAATAAGATAGCCGGAACCGAAGGCTTGTATACTCTGTGAAGCATGAAAGGGCTTCGCTATGTAACTAACATACCATCACGCCTGTATTCTCCGAAGGGTTACGCAGAAGTGTACTAATTTGGGTGTACACTTCACCAGTATGTTTAGGTCCCGTGTAATAGGGGGGCGAGCCTATTGCCATTAACAGGGCCTAAATCAAGACTCCAAGCTGCTACTGAAAATTTTATAGAAAAACCCGCTTTGCTGGACCTGGGGATCGAACCCAGGACCTTTAGCGTAACAGTCTCTTTACTACCACTAGAGTACAGATTCAGTTTACATTTACTTGAATTCTAAGCGCAACTGCTACGCTTTAGGTCCTGGATTTGATTCCCGGTTTGAGCCAAGTAGTATTGGGTTATCCTACCGAATAGAAGGTACCAAATTAAGCCGATGTTAATCGGGAATTATGTAGCTTTCTAATGGTGAAAGAATTATTAAAATCAGTTCAGTAGTTTCAGAGTTTTTCGAGTACAAACAAATCGTTCCTCTTTATAATGTAAATATACCTACTTAACCCGTCAAGCGGCATATTGTAGACACAATGCAAAATCTATTGTTATGTCCTCATGAGGAAACTGTATGCATTGACGGGTCAAAAGTATAGATAATATAGATAGGTAAGTACATACATATTGACATCAATCCAGACGGATAACCAAACTGAGATCGAGAATTCACGGCTTCATTGGAAAACGAAACAAAATACAAGAATACACCGGCACAAAATACAATTTTTAACATTTTCACTAATACACTTCTTCAAAAACACCAGTTTAAAACATAAATTACATTAATTTAATTACATTATTCGCAATCAAAATTACAATCTGTTCTGTCAACTTTTGTAATTAATCAGTTTTATTTTTTTATTTTTCATAATCGCTTTTGGCGCGGAAATGTTTTGTTGTTTTTTTTTATTGTCGCTGTAAGTTACAACGACCGCGCGCTGTACAGCCTCGTCAAGACTGGCAGGTTGGATTTTACTTTAGAGAGCGGTAAGTAGGTACCATAGAGTTTGGTGTTGTGAAAAACTAAGGAATTTTTGCGATTATCTTAGAGATAGTCCACATTAATAGGCTTGTCCTTCATTCTTTGTTGATTGTAGGGAGGTAAAACTAGTTAACTACATACTCTGTGGTAACTATATCTAAGTAGCTTCTTGTTTTAAAAGATATTTCAAAGTTGCTCTTAATGTTCATCTTGGTGTAGGTTGACATTTGAGGAATAATAATTATGTACCAAAAATACTTCATTAGTCTATTTAGTTGTTGCAAGTGCGACTGCTGAGTGAGAGATCCTTGGGTTCGATTCCTGGATCGAGCAGGGTTAGGTTATCTATGAAATTCCCTAACCTTAGAAACATTAATAAACATATTTGACTTCCCCAAACTGTCACCGATGTTGATACATACATAAATTAGACTCTTCAGGACCAGGATACGTTGATCTTAGAAGCGGCGATAGCCCAATGGCTAGGGCGTCGGACTTGCGATCATGTGGTTGCCGATTCGAAACCCACCCATTGCACTACCGACGTGAACCCACTCGTAATACAAGCATTTAGCTTAGTACGAGGGGTTAACAAGAATACGAGTTATGTGCGACCCACATAGCGAGTAAGCTTTTTTTTTTTTAAAAAACTTCCCTTTGAAAAAGCGTCATCATTCGGTTCCCAATCTTATCAAACATTACTTAATTAAGGATGAATTAAACACAACAGTTTTGTAAAGATTATAATCAATATTTTTATTGTTTGTTTTACATAAATAATATTAAAATAATAAACATTTAAAGCTTAATTAACTATTCGTATAATATGGGATGTTCGGTTAAGACCTCACAACATATTATTATCATGACGTAACATATTTTTATGTTGTAAGAATGCGATGTCGTTATTTAATGTGTAGAGCGCCATCCCTCTCTCTCAATCGCAAAACGATCTCAATATCACATGAGGGTACAGCCTCTGTTGGGTTATTCTACACATCTACTAATACATCGAATCATATAATAATTTCATTCAACACTGACCATTTTTAGGGCTTAAATGTAATGATGATCTTGCGCACCCTAGTTGTGACTATCATACATACATAACATACCATCACGCATGTATTCCCCGAAGGGTTAGGCAGAGGTGTACTTAATGTACACCCACAGTTCGCCGGTACGTTTAGGTCCCATGTAATAGGGGGCGAGCCTATTGCCATTCACCGGGCACAAATCCAGACTCCGAGCTGCTACTGAGAATTTCATAGAAAAACTCCATAACACTTTGCTCGACCTGGGGATCGAACCCAAGACCTCTAGCGTAGCAGTCGCGATTGGGACCACTAGACCAACGAGGCAGTCCTTGTGACTATCATTGTATAGAATAACCTCACTCTGTGAAAGCTTTCCGCATAATGCGAGGCAGCCTATACTAGATTTGTATAGCTTGATATGTAGCCGTGTGTACAATGAGAGTTCACCTTATACATATTAGTGACATAACGATGTTAGGCATCAAGGATTTTTTTTTCAAAGTTAACCTTTATTTCTTACACGTGAAGTCTCTTTATTTTTGACGATTAGTCAATCTGTGAACGTCGGCGACATGATAACTTATTTTTCTTATTTTAACTTAATTTAATTTGAATAATGCCATCTTCTGCCATTCTTTTACAAATCCTGTTGGTCTTAAAAATAAACAGGGTACGTATACACTTTCACGCGTAAGCAGCTCATTTATTGGACGCAAAACTTGACATGCAAAAATAGCTGAACTGACCGGCTTCTGAACGAATGAACCGAATTTGTTATTTTTTAAAACAAGAGCAACAATTACCCATTCAATCAATCGTGTCAAACCGAACAACTAGGCTCTTTGCTGTCAGTCACTGGGTTAAAACCTCAAGTTTAAAACCTCAAAGGCTTAGCATACTGGCAGTCTTCACACTCATTCACAACTTTGGTTTTGCAGACCCGTCCTTTGCACGGATACTCTCCTTTCCGAGGGAACTCTTGAGGCCGGTCCGTGGTGAACCAGGGCTTGTGCAGCTTGTTCAGCATTGATAGCTCGTATTGGTGAATGTAGTCTGATGGTGCTGAGGATACCAGGTAGCAAGCGGCTGAGATGACGAAGATGAACAGCTGGAACCGAAAAAAAAATTTTTTTTTATAGTTTTTTTTACGTTGAACTCTGCCCTGCTGAGTTTTTCCTTAGGTATTGCTAAATATTTTGCCACTAAGCAATAATGTACCTGACATTTATGTAGCCAGTGGAAATTACTGGGTAATGAGACTTAGCAACTGAGGTTTCAAGATGACAACACGCGAGTGATATCTCTGGTGGTTGCCAAATGCCTATACTAATACCTATACTAATAATATCCTATTACAATTTCTGGCCAAGATACAATATACCGTTGGATTACATAGAGACTTTTGAAGCGGCGGTAGCCTAATGGCTCGGGCGTTGGACTTGCGATCATCTGGTTGCTGGTTCGAATCGAAACTCACCCATTGCACTACCGACGTGAACCCACTCGTAACACAAGCATTTAGCTTAGTACGAGGGTTAACAAGATTTACTAGTAATGGGTGACCCACGTTGCTAGTACTTTTTTTTTTTTTTTAAGAAAAATGTCTGCTAAATTAGTCTCGTGGTCCTAAGCGCGGTCGAGCAAAGTGTTATTGGGTTTTTCTATGAAATTCTCAGTAGCAGCTCGGAGTCTGGATTTGTGCCCAGTTAGTGGCAATAGGATCGCCCCATATTACATGGGACCTAAACATACCAGCGAAGTGTGGGTGTATATTATATTAGTACACCTCTGCCTATCCTTTCGGGGAATACAGGCGTGATGGTATGTATGACCTGATACTTATATGAATCAAGTTCTAATCGTTTCAGATAATATGTATGTCATATCTACTTATTATGCACTTTTAGAGGAAACGCTCTGTGAACAATTGATAACACTGAATATTGTAATGATAATCCTTATAGAGGACTTCATTGTAAAAATGTAAACATGATGCGACCCTCTTGCTCACTGTTCAGACTATTACTTCATATAACAAACATACCATCACGCCTGTATTCCCCGAAGGGTAAGGCAGAGGTGTACTACTGTACAACCACATTTCGCCAGTATGTTTAGTTCCCATGTAATAGGGGGCGAGCCTATTGCCATTAACCGGGCACAAATCCAGACTCCGAGCTGCTACTGGGAATTTCATAGAAAAAAACCCAATAACACTTTGCTCGACCTGGGGATCGAACCCAGGACCTCTAGCGTAGCAGTCGCGCTTAGGACCACTAGACTAATGAGGCAGTCAAATCTATAATTTTCATATCTATAAAATTACAGAATAGAATAGAATACTCTTTATTGCATATAAAAAAGACTGTAAGCCAAGAACAATCACTACATAATATAAAACGAAGTCGCCTTCCGCTGTCTGTTCGTATGCTTAGATCTTTAAAACTACGCAACGGATTTTGATGCGGTTTTTTTATTGGATAGAGTGATTCAAGAGGAAGTTTTTATATGTATTATACAAATATAATTATAGTACAGAAAAGTCGAGAAAACCTAGTAATTTTATAAATCAAAGAGCAATCAAGCTGTACAAAACCAGCGTAGGCCGGCCGTGAACCGTGCCGAAAACCTTAACAATGGGAGATCAGTATAAATTGGTTTGTATAGCTTGATGTGTAGCCGTGTTCACAATGGGCGGTCTTATCATCATCATCATCATCATCATCAACCCATTACATTGTCCCACTGCTGGGCACGGGTCTTACGGATTAGGCTATAGTCCATCATATCAGAAAAATAAATAAATACTTAAAACATCGGAACTTCATGGGAGATTACCTACCATCGATTACCTAGCAATTGTAAGGATACGACGATTAATTATTAGGAATTAATTAACACAATACCAACACATTCATTCGACGTTCACGTGAAGAATTTTAACATTTTTGCTACTTAGCATAGCTTCATTAAGCAGGTAGGTATTGTTCTCTGACTAAGAATGGACGTACCTACCAAAAAATTAACAATCAACTAATTAGGGGAATGTTTTCCTACCATTCATTGTAGAGATTCTGCCTAGATTTCGATATGCGGAAGGTTTTTTTACAATTTCAATAAATGACAATGTAAAAACATAGCACAACGTGTTTAGCCTATATCCAAACTCCGAGCTGCTACTGAAAATTTCATAAAAAACAATAACAATGCTCGGTCTGGGAACCGAACCCAGGACGCCCAGCGTAGCGGTCGCGTTTAGGACTACTAGACTTCTTCTTCTTCTTCGTGTCGAAGGTACGTATTTTACTATTTTACTAGACTAATGAGGCAGACTACAATTAAACATAAAAACAACCTTAAATTAGTGAAAAAAAATATTTTTATTTCTGTAAAATATTAGGGAGTCGCTGTGTTCTTTATATACTCGTATTAAGTATAGTAGGTACCTTAATATATAAACAACAGACAGCGGCTTGGTAAGAGGGAAGGGAGACCTTCGCCCAGCAGTGGGACAAAACGGGCTAGACTATAAAGATAACCATAACAAAAAAATAATTACTGAATGTGATGACTTTAAATAAAATTCGAAATGAAAGTTAAAACAAAATTCAATTTAGCGCACCGAGACGTCAAAGGACACCTCAACATCAACGCTGTCACAACTAATGGCAGCCATAATAAAAAAATATAAACAACTAATGGCAGCCATAATAAAAAAATATATTTTAATTACACTAAAAGCGAATTACCTTTTTATAAAAAAAGTAAAAAACTCACTCACCACGGTATCCATGGCTGCGTTTGTATTCAATTTAACGTAAAATATCGAAAATTTTGCTTTAAATACGTTTAGAGAACCGCACAGCGCCCCAGATCGGATGTTTGTCGATGTTTTGCCGATCAGCTGTGCGCAAGCGCTGTATACCGTTATCTGTTTGATATAAAAACTGCGCGGTAAAGGCTGGCACCTATTATAGCCTGTTCATTGTTAGGTTATACGTCAACAACAGCTGTAGCCCGAATCACGTATGTAATTAAAACCGTAGCGATGTCGCAGCGACTAAATAGTTGAAACAGTTTCACAAAGAACTGAATTTTCTAATTAAAGAAAATTTTCTTTAATTAGAAAATTCAGTTCCTTGTGAAAATTTCGCAATATTTAATGCTAAAAAATAATAAAAAAATAAGCATAATACGGTAAGGCAACATCGTTCGACATTGAACTACCTGTAAAGGCAGTCGTGTTGGTTGAAAGACATAGTAATGTCTTCAATAGATGGTGCCGACGTCGCCTCAAGACGTAGAAGGTGGAAGAGAAATTCGACATCACAGGCAGTGGTCTCGGTAGCTTAGTTGGTAAAGCGTCTGGTGTACTTAACCAGAGAGACGCAGGTTCAAACCCTGCCTGAGATCGAATTTTTCTTTCACCAGAAATTTTCTTTAATTAGAAAATTCAGTTCTTTGTGAAAATTTCGCAATATTTAATGCTAAAAAATAATAAAAAAATAAGAACAGTTTTTCTATCACATCCGTCGATCGGACCGATTAAGAAGTCGTCCTATTTTTTTTACGATTTAAAAATCGTTGAACCGTATTCACACATGTTCGTTGGGCGAGAGTGGTTCTAAAACGTTGGCTTGACAGTATTCACATAACACTGGAAAACTGTTTCAGCGATTAAGTCGCTGCGACATCGCTACGGTTTTAATTACGTGAATCGTGCTACTGATCGGCCACCTGTATTGTGTTGCATGTTAGGTTGTAAACATAGACATTTAAATATTACTGTTTTTTTTATGGGATAATACGTCAAATGAGCAAGCGAGCCAACTGGGGGCCTACCATAAACTCTTATAGCAGGTCAATTTTAGACGAAAAGTGAACTGTCGTGTTATTTTGTACCATGAGCACATCAAATAACCGGCCAGCCAGCGGTCACGTGACTTAATCCGGCGAGCGGTCACGTGACAACATTTCAGCGGGCTGACCTGCAAAGAGCTATACCATCAACTCATTTTTGACATTAGAGCACTTGAAATTGAACTGCCCTGCAGTCATATTTAGCAGCCGTATAAAAGTAGCTTTTATTGACCTGTTTTCTTTAATTTGTAAGAATAACCTAAAGTAAAAATGACTTAGTGCATTACATACTATTGTAGCATTATTTAAAATTTTAGACAGAATAAAAGTATTATATTTTCCGTTCATTGTCGATGTGTGATGAAGATGAATTACTTACTTGATTTCTTGAGTAAGATATCGATAATATCAGTGATAAACTCATCACTAAAATCCAAAAAATAGAGTTGGTACTTAATTAAGTTCTACTTACCAGAAAATAAAGAACACATTATTTATTTTTAATTAATTGTTGTCTGCCCAGCCTTTATAATATTTGATAACACTGGAATTCCAATTTTCCACCACCTCCGTCCGCATCACACATCTTCGAAACATTGACCGAGCACTTAAGTTGTAGCCCATTGCAATGTTCTTGTGATTATTTAAAATTCACACAACGTTTCCAATATTGTTCATAAGAAACTCTTTTTTAAATCATGATAACTTAATTTGATATTTCCTTTACCACTCACAACGACGAACACGATACAATTGTCTGCTATGAAGAAACTACCTTCTTACGAGTGTTCCAAAAAAAAAAAAACCACCACACCACACCACACCACAAGAAGTTATTATCACAGATTACAAGGTTATTATGATCTCGTAAATTGTGCATAAGAAATTATTTGATTCGTATGTACTTAAAGCTTCGTTCGAAAACAGCCCTTATTTTAGTTGCTTGTATGCTAAGTATTTTAAGTATTGAAAAGGGTCTTTAACATTTAAATCATGATAACTAAAAATGTTTTGCAACAAAACTTAGTGTCTGTAGAAGTATCACTCTCATAAAAACAGTATTTTGAAATAATTATCCTAACTTCCTAAAAACCGTAAAACCGATAATAATGCGAAAGCGTATTTCAGAACGTTTATTTATATTAAAGCGAACCGGACAGCCATCGGACAGCAGGTCTGAAGTTGATGCATTGCAGGGCAGTTTGAATTGTTCATGGTACAAATAGAAAACCTGTCAGGTTGACCTGCATAGTTGGCCTGTCCTGTACTTGGCAAATATTTTAAAAGTTCATGGTAGGCCCCCTGATGGTAAGTAGTCATCGCTGCCCATGGACATCTGAAATACTACTAAAGGAGTTACAGATGCGTTGCCAAGCCTATTTAAGGTGAAGGGACGGGAAGGCGAACAGGGGTAGGAAGGCTCCATGAGGCCTCATGGGACAATTCTTTTGAAACCTTTTTGTAGATACTTTTTTGTGTTGTAAAAGGCTGCCCTTGCTTTATTCAGGATTTTCTATCCAAGAACATGTTTTATAGAGGACGCTTGCGCAAAATTTCTTGCTTCAATACCCACCGGGTGAAGCTGTGCGATTTCTGTCACTTATAGTGGCTATAACAGCGAAATGATATTCATGTACTCACTCACTCACTCACTGATCAATGATGAAATCAGAAAAACCTACAAAATTGACATGTACTGTCGCCAGTTTAGACTCACCTCCCATTGTAAACGTTTTCTGCACAATTCAAGGCCAGCCTATACTGGTTTTGTATAGCTTGATGTGTAGCCGTGCGTACGTTCCTAATGGCTTGATAAGTACGTTCCATAAAGGGTATAAAGGTCAGCTAAGAAAGGTATTTGAAAATTTCCTACGAGGTTGAAAAATCCGAGACACACACAGCTAGTATGTACCTAAATATCCGACCGCTCTCGCCAGAATGTAGTCGCAGCCTAATGTCGAACAGAGAAGGCATGAATGAGTGAGTCAAGAACAACTCATTCTTTAAGGAAGTCAATATCTGTTTAGTTTTTTTAGGAAGTAATGCACACAAACAATGTACTTTTATGCATTATGTGTGTCAAATGATTCACTGTTTGTCGCTTTAACTGTAGAAGTTTATTGACATCCTCTGTTGGTAAAATATTTACGTAGAATGGACGATGACGATACCATCCCGCCTGTATTCCCCGAAGGGTTAGGCAGAGGTGTGCTAATTTAAACCCACACTTCCCCGGTATGTTGAGGTCCCATGTAATAGGGGGCGAGCCTATTGCCGTTAACCGGGCACAAATCATAACTCCGAGCTGCTACTGAGAATTTCATAGAAAAACCCAATAACACTTTGCTCGACCTAGGGATCGAATCTAGAACCTCTAGCGTAGCAGTCGCGCTTAGGACCACTAGACTAATGAGGCAGTCGTCCGTGAGACATATTGCGTAGTATTCTAAACTTCTAAAGGAATAAGGTATATTTTGCTCTGGCAAATTGTTACCAGAGCGCTTCGCGGCACCTATACTTATAACTTGTTGCGACATTATCACGCTACTTATTATCTGTCGTAAGCAGACAGACGGTCATTAGAATGTTACACACATTTTCGGGTCGCTATATTTCGACAAAATACTAATATTATATTATTCAAGAAAAGTGATTCTATGACCATGAAAGTTACAAGTCTTGGGTCCAAATGTAAATTTATTACATACAGACTTTTTGAAATTATCTCAGTATTATTAAGTAGATTTGGGGAACTGTGAGTGTACATTAAGTACACCTCTGCCCACCCCTTCGGGGAATACAGGCGTGATGGTATGTAGTTTCAGAGTTTATTGATCCTCTTTTTCAGATTAGGATTAATTATTGGAAATGAGAAAGAGTGTCCATGGAGTTTCTTGCCGGATTCTTCTCCATAGGATCAACTTTTTGGAACCGTGCAACTAGAGTCAATAACGTTCCATAATGAAATAAAAACATTTGATTTCATTTGAATGTGAGTACATTATAGTCATTTATGTCTAAGTAGTTTATAGTTATCATAGTTAATATTTCTGATGATGTGTAGTCTTACACATAGGTTATCTGTTTTAGGTTGACATTGCGTTCTCAATTGCTGAGAACCTTTTGTAATTTTAGTCCCGACTTCAGGCTAATTATGACATAAACCTCCAATGTCTTCACATTCTGTTATCGCCATAATGTACCTGTATACCAATACATATGTGAATGATGTAAAATATTTATTTTAAAAGAGTATCCATGGAGTTTCTTGCCGGATTCTTCTCCATAGGATCAACTTTTTGGAACCGTGCAACTAGAGTCAATAACGGTCCATAATGAAATAAAAACATTTGATTTCATTTGAAATTAAAATAAAATGTATTTAAGAAATTCAGTTTGAAGTATGCGCACGAGATATTAGAAAAACAATCTTACTAGCAATGTGTATCGCACATTACTAGTATTCTTGTTAACCCCTCATGCTTGTGTTACGAGTGAGTTCACGTCGGTAGTGCAATGGGTGGGTTTCGAACCGGCAACCACATGATCGCAAGTCCAACGCCCTAGGCTACCTAGGCTACCATATTTCTATTTTCTCTAGATCTTTGATATAGAGTATGTGTAGTAAAGCCATAGCAGTTTGGAAAAACATAGTAGGTGTACGATGTCATACATATCATCACGCCTTTACACCTGAACGGTAAGGCAGAGGTTTTAATTGTTTATTAACAATATTTCATCAGTTTACATTCTCCCTGGTTTAATACACTTACAATAGTAACATTAACATTATTTAAACTTAACATTATAACATTTAACATAGCCATACAATGTTATTCATTAAACTTAAACAATTGCATTTTTTTTTTAAATATTTATACATGGCAATTCATACTAATGAAGATCCGCTGACTCCCAAACTAGGAACCACCTGTATCTTGGGAGTCAGTAGGGTTTCCTTTTATAGGCACAGCCCGTGTATAAAATATAGTATCTAAGTTTAGTGTTATAGGTATTTTTTTATGCTAAATGCAACATCAAAAACAAAAATCAGAATACATTCCCAGATCCAAAAAGATAAAAAAGAATGAAAATGTTGCTTTAACTGTTTTTGATGTCTGTCTTTGTGTGAATATTCGTTTGATGTGTGTGAGATGTATATGTGAGGGTGTGCGTGTGTGTGTGTGTGTGTGTGCTATGCATGTCAGTGTGTGTGTGAGTGTCGTGTGTGTGAGTATGGGTAATATCAATAGAGGTGTAATTTATGCACACAGAACTCGCCGGTATGTTAGTCATATAATTTCGATATCGGCCCGGTGGATCGGATTGCCGAGCTTTTTGAGATTTTCGTAGAAACAATAATACTTTGCTCGAACCCTAGTAACCTTCTAGACTAATGAAGCTTTTTTACTAGGCACAAAGCACTAGTTGAACCGTTCGTTATTAAAAATTATCGAAACGATAACAAAATGGTTTATCTGGAGATGGTAACAGTGGGTTAATTATAATAATCAGTTAAAAATAACAAACATTTAATCTATGAGTAATTCAGGGAAAATTGTGTTGTTTTTCAATTCAACTTAATTAACCATTTTTATTTAAGATTTTGGATAGAGTATCAATATTTTTATTTAAATGATTAAGTATAAAGGTACATACTCATTGAATAGAAATTTATTATTGTTTCCGTTTTATTATTACTGTCTTATTCGCAAAGAGAAGTGTAATCGGAGTAAAAAAAAAGATAAAATTAGACTAAACAAAATAAAAAATGTAACTTAAAGATGAGAGTAAGTATATGTAAAACGATTAAATGGAAATGCACGGGATATATAACATAACATACCATCACGCCAATTTCGCCGCCCCATGTACACCCACATTTCGCCGGTATGTTTAGGTCCCATGTAATAGGGGGCGCGCCTATTGCGATTAACCGGACACAAATCCAGACTCCGAGCTGCCACTGGGAATTTCATAGAAACGTGGAAAAACCCAATAACAACCCAGGACCTCTAGCGTGGCAGTCGTGCTAAGGACCACCAGACTATTTAAATGAGACAGTCATATGCTCAGAGAGAAAAATGAGAAATGGACAAGAATAATATATTATCAGAGTGGTACCCTTGAGATGGCAATTTAAAAGAAATAAAGGTCGACGAATGAAACGGAGAGATTACCTCAAAAAGCTGCTGGTCCAAAATGGTACAGGATTGCAAGAGACAGAGATACCTACGTGGAAGTCGTTGGAAGAGGCCTTTGTCGAAGGACAAGATATTGTTGTGAAATCGATCGCCAGTAATAAAATGTACTACCTATGTAGTATTTTATTGTAAATATTAGTAAAACGGATAAATAGTATTATAAAGGCTTTAATAATAATTAAAATAATCGCAAAGACTGGTCGCAACCGCTGATATTAAGGTTGAATTTCTGGATTCGCTTCTGTTAGATATGTATTAATAGGATATCCATATTTTTTCTTATGCCGATATTCAATCATTTTCATATTTATTTTCGACGTAAGTGCCAAATGACATTTACAGTTGGCCTTAGATCATCATCATCATCAACCCATTACATTGTCCCACTGCTGGGCACGGGTCTCCTCTTAGTACGAGAGGGATAAGGCTATAGTCCGCCACGCTAGCCTACTGCGGGTTGGCAGACTTCACATGCCGTCAAGAAAATCTCTCAGGCATGCAGGCACGGAAGAGATAATATTTATCTCTTCCGTGCATGCAGGTTTCCTCTCGATGTTTTCCTTCACCATTAATACGCACATGACTTCGAAAAGTCAGAGGTGCGTACTCGAGACCTTTGACTTGGCAGTCCAATGGTCATATCACTATCACTGCAGACGGTCTTAGATAATGCCTTTGATTTCTTGAAAAATAACGTAGGTATTTGGCAATAACATTCGACGTATCATGACACTCCAATTATGCTTCTAAAACCAGAGTTTAGTTTTTCCAAAGTAATAGCCCTTGTTGAAGATTTCTATTTCATTCCACCGTATAACTGACGTCAGCACACGTTTTTTTGGGACTTATTTGGGACTCAGGATAGGAAAATAGAGAAACTGTATTTTTGTTTTATTTAGGAACTTAATAATTTTGAAATGTTGTCAATTTAAGCTTACGAAGTCTCTAATTCTCCTCAGTGTGCAGTGTACCTTAGATATTCAATGATCACTTTTTCTATATAAAACGTGTGGGATTTAGTAATAATGGTGTCATTCTTTCATTAGAGTTTCAAAATGGGACCTCTCCCTACCTCTGTTGTTTTATTGATTTATTTTAATTTAATAACCGGCCACACTTTACTCAGTAAGTAAAATTTTTTTTAGATTTTGTAATTTAGTAAAAATTGTTTTAAAGCCTACTTGAAATGTTTTATTGTTCTATTTTAAGAGGATAGTATCCGCTTCGCGCTCCATACAAACGTAGTTTGGTCTTATCTTGAATATTAACAAATTAAAGTCTTTGGAATTTTGCAGTAACAATCTTATCATTAAAATACGTGTTCCTGTAGTATACAATTTCATTTCAATATACGGTTAAAAAGTTACACGAGCTCAAAGATTGGCGATTTTCGTTGAAAAACGGCCCAACTTTATGCTAGTATTTCTCGACAATGTATCAATACAGAAACATTCTGATTCGAAAGAAACCCAGTTAATATAGTAAATATATTTTCACAAGATTTTTTTTACGTATTAACAATATTATAGGAGTAATCTCCAAAATTCGGAACATAAGAAATACGCGTGAAAATGTTGCAAATGTATTGTTGTTTCTCCTCTCGGGCACGCGTTCGCATCGCGAGGGATAGAGACAGCGACAACTGTGCAACATTGTTGCGTTCGCGAGGGACACTCCTCTTAAGGCTAAAGCAGCAATGCTGGGCGCGAAATTCAAATGCTTATTCACAATCAACATCAACAACAACTTATTTACAATTGAGTATTAAAACTTTTGCTTAAAAATTGCTATCGTAGGAGATTTAGGTGTAAATTGTCATCGTTTGCCGAATCCACTAATTTACACCAAAATGTAGATTTTGGTGTAAATTAGTGGCGATAACGATTTTTAAGCAACTGTTTTAATACTTAAATGTAAATAAGGTATTATTGATGTCGCAATTTTCACTGCCATGTACCTAGAATGCGTTATAGCCGAAAAAATTGCGAAAAACCAAGAAAAAAATTGAA
The DNA here is from genome assembly GCA_958496365.1 of Subacronicta megacephala. Classification (NCBI taxonomy): domain Eukaryota; kingdom Metazoa; phylum Arthropoda; class Insecta; order Lepidoptera; family Noctuidae; genus Subacronicta; species Subacronicta megacephala. The sequence goes on from OY292536.1 coordinate 9,714,933, forward strand.
TTTCGCGCCCAGCCTCGAAGGTTACCTTTATAACAATAATAATAACCTTTTAATACTGTCAGTCACGATATCCTTCTTTCAATTCTTTCTTATCTTATGATCTCGGATGAGGCGCTGGAATGGTTCTCTTCATATCTTCGGGGACGTCAGCAGTCAGTTCAAGCTGGTGAAGCATCATCAAGCTGGTATGACTTAGAAACTGGCGTTCCACAAGGCGGTATTCTTTCTCCTCTCCTTTTCTCAGTTTTTATAAACTTCTTAACCCGTGAACTTCATTGTGCGTATCATCTGTATGCCGATGACTTACAGTTATACTGTCAAGCAAGAGTTGAAGGTATATCCGGTGTAGTCGACAAACTGAACCGAGACTTGGCAGCTATCAAGAATTGGTCTGATAGATTCGGTGTTGCAGTGAATCCTACAAAGTGCCAAACAATCGTTGTTGGGAGTAATCGCATTGTGAGCAAATTGGACAGGACAACTTTGCCTCCTGTCATTTTTAATGGAACCATTATTCCCTATAGTAGTGATGTTAAAGACCTTGGCTTGCATATAGACACTACCTTAGACTGGCGAGCTCAAGTCACCAATGTAAGCCAAAAAGTAACTGGAACATTGCGGTCTCTCTATCGATTAAGGAATTTGCTCCCATCCAACATTAAAGCAATGCTTGTACAGACCTTAATATTTCCTATGATCGACTATGGTGATGTGTGTTACTATGACCTGAATGCAGATCTACTCAACAAACTTGACCGCCTTCTGAATAACTGCATTCGATTCGTTTTCAATCTGCGCAAGTACGATCATGTTACAGCATATAGAAAGCTTCTAAATTGGTTGCCCATCCGTCAACGTAGGGCGCAAAGAGCATTGACAACTTTGTTCGCCATACTAGATTCTCCTTCTTCTCCTACTTATCTCTCTTCTTACTTTCAATATATATGCTCTAACCACGACAAAGAACTCCGTTCCTCATACAATCGTCTTCTGCAATGTCCCTCTCACCGCTATGATTTCTTGCACTCTTCCTTTTTTGTCCAAGCTATTCTTCTGTGGAATGCGCTACCTCGGGATATCAGAATGGCTACCAGTCGCTACGGCTTTAAATGTAAGGTTAAGAAATACCTCCTCAGTTCTTTGGCAGCTTCTTAAGGTTAACCTCATCTTTGTAGTCTTATTTATTATAGTTTATGTATTATATTTATATATATATATATATATATTTTATATATAAAGTAGGAAAATTATATATTTATAGTCATTAGATTTTTCTTCTTGTATATTTAGTTACATTATTTTTCGTTTTTAATCTCACCATAAGTGCACCTACCGATTTCTGTCTCTGCATCACCCTAAGGTCGACTGTTAGAGAATGCCTAAGGCATTAAGTCCGCCTCTGTACTCTGTGTGCATAAAGTATTAAATAAATAAATAAATAAATAAATAACAATACTTTTACACGCACTCTTTTTGGTATATCTACATAAGAAAACTATGATTTCTTTTGTCCCTGTCCATAACCCTTTTAAATCTTTTAAAGGCATGATGGCATGTTTTCTAACCTGTTCCTGCATTCAATATGAGATCATTAAATGCCTTTGGTATCTATGCAAAATCTATTTTCTAATACAATTATTTATATCTCATATTTTTGACGCAGGGGACGATAAACATGAGATAAAATGGCCATCCAAATACCACTTTAAGGTTGACAAATTCGATCTTATAAAGCCTTTGAAAGAAAGCAAAGAAATATGGTAAGTTTTAACCCTATTTTCCTAGTCTGAGGTTTTAACATATATTTTATTTTAAAAATCGAACACAGGACCCCTACTGTAGCAGTCGCGCTTGGGACCACTAGTCTAATGAGGCTGTCGCAAAAATAGACATGTCATATCGTTTTGACTAGATGCGTCATTAGTGAACTGAAAAAGCAGTTGCCAACGATACATCTTGGGCAATTAGTTTCGACCTGAACCTGCTGATATGGCTAATCTTTCCATCATCATTACATTGTCCCACTGCTGGGCACGGGTCTCCTCTCAGAACGAGAGGGATTAGACTATAGTCCACCATGCTAGCCTACTGCGGATTAGTACGACTAGCTAGCAAGCAAATCGAGCTGATAAAGCGATCAAGTTGATATGATAGAAGAAGGATAAATAATCGCCATCATTACCCTTATTCCAACAGGTACAGCGCAGAACTGAACCACTATCGCATCGATACCAACGGTGGCATTGACAAGATATACTACTACGCTGACACCGGCTATTCTTATGAGGTACGTACATGGCACTATTTTAGGGTTCCGTAGCCAAATGGCAAAAAACGAAACCCTTATAGATTCGTCATTGTTTTATTTGGGTATTTACCTGTACAGGGTGGAGAAGACATCCATGCACAACCATGTACCATGAATTCAGTAGTATCAGTTTTAATATTTTTACGTAAACTTAATTAGTAAGTGAAACTCATTTTTTTGGTCTAGTTGGTACCCCTCTAAGGTTCAAATTGAGCGAGTTAATTTTTTAAGTGAATTTGATATAACTACGCAAAGAATCAGATTTTTTTAAACTTAAACATCAATTTTCTCGGAATGATGTTTTTCCAGTTATATCACTTTTCTCTGAAGGTACAGAATTATAAGGTTAAAATATTTGAAAAAAAAATAACAATAAAGGAAACCGAAAAATAATTAATTTTACTAGATAATTTACTACAAATGAGATGTCTTTGAATTCGACATGATCCAAGGAGTATCGTAAGTATGGTAGGTATATATGATATTATAGCGAATATAATGAAACAAACATTAGACGCATGGAAAGCATACGGTTTGCAACTTTCCAGCTAACCATCCCTTTATTTGACGAAGTACAATTCAAGTTTTGTTCCATCAAAGATTGAAGTAGGTTTTAAAACTTGCACCTGATGATCAACAAAATAATCACAAGTCTACAAAAAGTGTCAAATAAAAACTAAAGTACTAAATTTAAATCCAACTAAGAAAAACACAACTGAATAGCATATGTAAGTGGCTTATGCTCTGTATACACTGACACGTCGCTTCCTTCTATCAGGCTTCGAAAGTGTTTGACAGCCGTATAAATTGCGAGTAACTCGCGATCGTATACGCTGTATCGTCGATGGGTTGCACTCATCGCTTTTGAAAAATAGGCGAGAGGTCTCCACTCCTTGTCTATATTCTGTTGCAATACTGCTCCAAGGCTGGTCTGAAGCGTCAGTCATCAAAGCAAGGGCGCTACCGGGAACTGGATGCATCAGCTCTGTGGCTTCTAAAATGCTTTGCCGGCACTTTTCAAAAGCCAACTCTGCTTCTGGTGTCCATTCAATGGGCGTCTTATCATTGCGTTTCTGGTTATGAAGATATTTATTTAGCTCGTTTTGAAGTTCGGCTTGACGGGGTAAGCAGCTGCGATAGAAATTGAGCATGCCTAGAAAACGCCGTAGCTCCGCGATTGTCTTGGGTTTCGGATAGCTGGAGATGGCCTGTGTTCGTTCTTTCATAGGTTTGATTTTACTTTAAGGTGTAGAAGGAAAGAATTGTTCAATAACAAAATGTATGTAAGGGAGACTTATTTTCAAAATATAGGAGATTATTATCGCCAAAGGCTTTTATTTACAAATCCCTTACATATTCATTAAACAAGCACATTTTTTAAATGTTAAGACTGCCTCATTCGTCTAGTTGTCCTAAGGGTATTTCTATGAAATTCTTAGTAGCAGCTCGGAGTCTGGATTTGTGCCCAGTTAATGGCAATAGGCTCGCCCCCTATTCCATGGGACCTGAACATACCGGCGAAATGTGGGTGTACATTAGTACAGCTCTGCAGAACCCTTCGGGAAATACAGGCGTGATGGTAAGTATGTTATTTTTTTATGTCCAGAAACAGTACTTTACAGTTTAAAGCCGTAGTCGCATGTTCTTTGACCTGTGGCTTTGAATTTCTTCGAAGTACACTCCGTGACGTATTGTGGAAATAAACTAGGATTGTAAAAGCATAATGGTCTAATGACTATTCTCTGTGACGGAATTGCCAAGAGCCAAGTACGGGAGGTTGGGATGTGACTTTACGGTAAAAAAAAACGATTATTAAAAAATCGATTTTTATTTCTACCAAAAAAATCGATTATTATGCAATGTATGTTATCTACTAACAATTTGCAAAATAATAACGAAACCCCACCAGGTCAGGTAGCGGTGTTTCTTGCAATTTTTAATAGACGCCACTAGAAAAAAAATGAAAAAGGGGATGCTTGAAAATAATCGTCGTTTAATAATCGTAATAATAATCGTTTTTTTTAAATAATAATCGCTCCTAAAAAATCGTTAGATTTTTAAAAGATTGAGAAGAAGAAAGAAGAGTTAGATTTAGAAAAAAAAAAATGTAATAATAATCGATTTTTTGGATAATCGATAATTTTTTAACATCCCTAACAGGAGGGCACTGGTGCATTCAATAGAGGTCTCGGAGCCCTCCGCCACAATGTATTTTGGTGTGTTTTTAGGTGAACCCAAAAACGACTGAGAATGTTACCAACGAAATAATCTGCAGGTCCTCCGAATTTGCCAGTGAACCGATCAGATATCTGCACAATGTATCTAATTTCAAGTATACAGGTATGGATACAACTTAAAAGACGTACCTATTTCTCCCTGAATGGAAAGCCCAGTTTTATCAATAAAAGAAAAAAAGGGTTTACCATATAAACGGTGCGTTTCTCTAGAAACTTTCTGCCTCGTACCACCTAACTGTGGAATGAACAGTCACCTGCAGTATTTCCTAAACAATACGACCTTCAAACCTTTAAGAAAAGAACTCCCTTTTAAAAGGCCGGTAACACACTTGCGACTCCTCTGGTGTTGCGGTTGGCCATGGGCGGCGGTAATCGCTTACCATCAGGCGATCTATCTGCTCGTTTGTCCCCTATGCCATAAAAAAAAACAATGCTGTTCAATCAAACTGTAAGGTTAAGAGTCTTTCGTGTTCGTCTCTTATTCAAAAGTTCTATAACTTTCCAGGTGAGACTCTGAATCTTTACGACAAAGTAGTGGAGGTGTGGGTTGAGTCCATAAAATATAGGAAAATAAAGGGGGAAAGAACCTTGTACGTACACAAGACAGATTCCGGTATCTACGTGCCTGTACAGTAAGTAGTTTTCATATTTGCCAAAATTTATGGCGAGAAAAGTCATGAGACACCGGATGTCATCTCTGTAATCTGTTATAATATAAGTTATGACTTATGTATAAATGGTGCTTATCTATAATATATTCTTTATTTCAGACAAAGTCCATGGTGTTAGTAACAATATGTCATATAGACTATGGTAGTAGGAGAATCGAAATAAATTGAATTAATAACAAATATTTAATAACACTGGGAGGATTCATTCAGGCCCTGGCCGAATATCTTGCTAAAAGATTTTTCGAACAAGACCCGAATGAATGCCTTCATTATAGGAGAATCATATTTCTCCACGATAACCTTTAAGGTGCTGTTGGAGCCACCACGCAACCTGCTCAGTAATGAAGCGGTTCTTTTACGCATAATGGCGTGGAAGCCTTGCTTCCGCGAACATATTTGAGGCACTACAGTAACGCGGTAGCCCCAACAACATCCTAAAGCCATTATTATACTGGACTCGCAAGGCACCGATCGATCTCTTAGTATGTGTGGTCCACAGGCTGCTCGTGTAGAATGTTTGGCAGTACAGTAATAATGTGATACGGTTATCTTATAAAATCAAACCTTATTTACAAATGTGATATAATTATCTTGGTACCTGAAATTATGTGGCGACGCTGTCACTACATATACTCCCCCATTACCATATATTTTAAGAAATTATTCGTAAGCTGATGTGAATTTTTGGTTCTAGGACATGCTGGTTTCCTCACGATGTTTTCCTTCACCGTTTTGGGTGATCAAAATCTCCAAGATGTAGCGCGAGCTGATCTAGGCTGTATGTCATGTGCATCCCTAAGCAACGATTGGCAGAACCTCTCCCCCCGCATCCCGCCAACTGACACACACTCAGGCCGAGCAACTTCTTGTTGCCCAATGGCCGAGAGGAACGAATATGTCTTTAGTTTTTGGTTCGCGCCAACGAAGTCTCGGCCGTCCACGGTCGCGCGGCAAGCGTTGTTGTTTATTTTTTATAACCCCAAGAAGAGAGAAGAGAGATTTCCTTGAAGGTGTCTAAAGCTGTCAACCCGCATTGGGTCAGCGTATATAGTCCGACCGCAACCTATGTAAGGGGCTTCTCTGAGAATTAGAGTGGGTAGGATATGCTGCTTCTTTCTTCTCTATTCTTCTTCTTCGTGCGGGCGGCACGCTCTTATGTATCACGCTACGATCACCTCACCCGCTCCCGGTTCTCATCCTATCTCCGCGGTCCAAACCACGCAGGCGAGGAATCAATTAAGCGGTTTTTCTATAGAAGCATATCCTACCCACTCTAAAGCTCAGGGACACCCCATGCATAGCAGTTGGACGGGAAAGATGTTGATGATGCAGTGCTGTCATGGGTTATATCTTTTAATTTTTTTTTAAGGGAAATCGTCAAAATTTACAAACTAGATATTGGAAAACTGCTGCATCACGTGATCACTAACTTTTACGAGTTTTGGGATACCATCTCTAAAGAGGACCTGACTTACAAAGATGGTAAGAATTCTTTGGAGGCAACCTGGAAGTTACCTAGTAGTACAAGTGGATACGGTTTTCTGATATCTTCACGAATCTTGTGGTATCATCACTATTCATTATATACATACATACCATGCACTCGTTAGTCTAGTGGTACCAATCGAGACTGCTACGCCAGAGGTCTTGGATTCGATTCCCAGGTCGAGCAAAGTGTTATTGGATTTTTCTAGGAAGGGTTAGGCAGAGGTGTACGCATGTACACTCACGTTTCGCCGTTATGTTTAGGTCCCATGTAATAGGGGGCGATCCTATTGCCATTAACCGGGCACAAATCCAGACTACGAGCTGCTTTTGAGAATTTCATAAAAAAGCTAATAACAGTTTGCTCGTCCTGGGGATCGAACCCAGAACCTCTAGCATTGCAGTCGTGCCCAAGACCACTAGACTAATGAGGAATTATTCTATTTCCAGAGAAAAACTGCCGCGACAAAAGACTCCGTGAAGACTTTAAAACCGCCTTGAAATTTTACCACCCTGACATTCCCATCGAGCTGGACAAGGCTTTCGAGAGTTATTCTAACCACCGCAGTAAGCAGTACCACGAGGAAGAGCATCAGATGAGGAAGAAGATCTTTGAGAACAACTGGAGGTATGATATGCTTATTTTATCAATACAGGTTAGTTTTCTTATTTCGACGCTAGCGACAAAAGAGATGCAGGGTTTTAACAAGTTGATGAATACAAAATATTAAAGTATATACTTAAAGTTTAGTAAGTCATTCAAAGAAGACACACTCGGGCATCAAAATCATATATACCTGGTCGCCTAAGGACAGCAAGAGCTCCTGGTTTTCCTTAAATATTGTCTAGCTACGGTTGTTTTGTCTATTTTCGTTAATGTCTGAAGCAATAAACAGCTTCTTGGGGTGTGTAATGAATGTGTCTCGGGTTTCCACATTGCAGTGCATCGGTTATAGCTCCTGATCGCTGATAATGATAGCATACCGCAGTTCTAATCCGTCTGTAGGCTTGCTTCTTCTTTTTGAGAGATTCTTTTTTCTCTTGTTGGCCTTCTGACTGACTTTTTGATACGAATAACTTCTAATGAACCACTCTTCTAATGAAATGTAATATGAGAATTATAAAAAACAGGAAAAAATATTTAGATGACACCTTTTATAAGGCAGCATTATAGGGAAAGGATTTCAAGAGCGAAGTACTAGAAGAAGCCAAAATCCTATATCTGATAAGCAAATCTACTAACAAGTCGGTTATTGAAATTGAAACCGGCCAATAATGAAGCATGCTTACGAGCCAGATTATAGGTTAAAACACTTAGAAATGCAAATTGTAGAATACGCTGTCTGAAAATAAAGAAGTTTAATATTCTCGTTAACAATAATTTACACTTCCTCATCTGTTTTCCATGAGGCTCCTTATTAAATAAGGTTTAATTATAAAACTCCTCAATTGAAGAAATTCCTTAGAAAAGCAATGTCTGTAAGACTGCCAATAATTGTACTAATGTAGCGTTTGTATTTTAACTTTGTTTTTGATGTATAATAAAGATAACTCAATCTATCCATCTAACACTATGGTTTCCAAATCCAGGATGGTTGAGGAGCACAATCGCAAGAATCTAAGCTTTAGGATGGAACTGAACGAGTTTTCCGTGTGGACTGATGATGAGCTGAAGTACTTGACGGGCACTTACGTATCGCGACACGAAGACCTTGACCTGATTCCGTTCCCCTACACCTTGGAGGAAATTGATGATCTAGTTAAGGAACTGCCAGAGAACTTTGACTTAAGGATGGAAGGAGTTATCAGTTCAGTCAAAAGTAAGTTAAAATCGAGCACCCAAAACCATACTTTTACGGTTCTTCATCGTCAGGTGTGGATACTTTTTGGGGTTTCAAAAGAGGAACCGTCTTAGGATCACTTCGGTGTCTGTCTGCCAGTTAATCTGTCTGTCTGTCTGTCAAGACCCGTTTAATCATCGAAAGTTTATGCCAATTCCATACGTTGTTGAGGCCCACTTGTTGGATGTTACGTTGTTGTTGTTATAGGATGTTACTTTTGACGAATAAACACAACTCCAAAATATAAATAGTATTATAAAATATAAATAGTAGTGCCTTAGTAGTAGTGCCTGCTGACATGTCTACATGCCAGCATGAATGGGTCGCAAGACCAGGGAAGTACTACCCTCCCGCAGAATATCGACGTCAAGTAGCAGTATGCATACTGTTGCGTTTCGTACGGTGAATGTGGAGCGCCGGAGGCCAAATTCCTCCCTCAGTAAATTTCCTTGTCCTTTTCTCCTTCCCCTCCCGTTTCCTTAAATAGGCTCAGCAAAGCATCTGCTACTCCTTTGGTTTTGCAGATGTCCATGGGCGGCGATGACTACTTACCATCAGGTAGCTCGCCTGCTCGTTTGCCGAGTTATAAAAAAAAAGAGTGGTAAGTGTACTAAACGGAGTTTGTAAAAAACTGTGTATTTACAGACCAGGGCCAATGCTTGTCTTGCTGGGCGTTCGGCGCCACTGCGACCGTGGAGGGAGCCCTAGCTAGAGCGAATGGAGGCCGACTATTAGACTTAAGCGAACAATCGCTTATTGACTGCGCTTGGGGGTAAGCGTTCATATTTATACGTCTTATCTTTCGCAAATAAACTTAGCTAACTTACCGACTGACTGACGTCAAACTCCTTTGGCTTTTTTTATTTTATTTTTTATTTATAGGTACACAAAACAGAGTTACAGCATTATACAATTTTGTTATAAATAATATCTATGGAACATTTTAGACTGTGACTCCACAGGTGCACACAGCATGACTTGCTAGTGACAAACAATTATATAATAATAGTAAAATGTGTATGTAGACATCACAATAAAGTCAATGATTACGTTATTAAAATAAGCTTATGATTATGATTATTATAATAATAACAATTTCAATTACAATTGCATTGGAAAAGTAACTTAGCAATGACACTTTTGAATTTAGTAAGTGAGTTATTATAGATGTCAGGGGCATCGCTGTTCTCAGTGACTATTTTATTATATTTTCGGCACATTCTTAAGATAGGGTTATGAAAGGAAACATTGTTACCGCAGCTAGGCAGGGAGAAAGGAATTTCACGACGAACTGACCTAGTAGGAATTTTAAAAGAGATTTGTGAGAGCAAGCTAGTGGTTAAGAGTCCAGTAATGATTTTAAATAGGTAGATAATATCCTGTAAATGACGTCTAGTTTCTAAGTTTTGAAGTTTGAAGTAGTTTACTCGTTGTTCATAAGTCGTTAGTTCTCTTTTTAAGCCACACCTGTAGGTCATGATACGGAGAAAGCGACGCTGATTTGATTCGATGAGATCAGTGTGAGTTTTGTACTGAGGACTCCATACAATAGATGCATATTCAAGTCTACTGAGAATGAGTGACCTATAAAGGAAGAGGGCACTTTTGGGAGACTTAAATTCCCTAGACATCCGGCAGATAAAACCCAGCAGTTGTCTGCATTTGCTCGAAATTGCGGCGTAATGAAAGGTAAAAGATAGCTTAGTATCAAACATGACACCCAGATCCCTCACGACCGCTTGACGCTGGAAGATCGTACCACCTACTGAGTATGCAAAGTTAATGGGACTTCTACTACGCGTAAATGTTATGACAGCACATTTGCCAACACTTAGGTTCATATGGTTTGCCGTGCACCATTCCACCAAAGTGTTGACGTCAGACTGTAACTGAACACAATCAGCAACGTTATTGATGCGAGAGAATATTTTGAGATCATCGGCGAACAGTAGGGAGAGGTTCTTAAGCTTGGGAATTAAGTCATTTATGTAAACTATGAAGAATAAGGGTCCTAAATGGGATCCTTGTGGTACCCCTGATGAGATGGGAACCTGAGTGGAACTATAACCTTTCAACGCTACAATTTGGCTCCTATTTGTGATATAGGATTCTACCCATCGTAAGAGACTGCCATGAATGCCTAATGATGCATCCAACTTATAAAGCAGGATTCTGTGACTAACGCGGTCAAATGCTTTCTGGAAGTCTGTATAGATACTATCCACCTGGACTCGATCATTGAATGCTCTACATATGTAATTAGTATATTCAAGTAGATTACTTACAGTTGACTTTCCCCTAACGAAACCATGCTGTTCTAAACAGATATATGGTTCGACGTGAGAGTATAATTGATCATACACTAACGACTCCAATATCTTTGCAAATGTTGATAATATACTAATGGGTCTGTAGTTACTACAGTCACCCACGTCGCCAACCTTGTGGATCGGCACTATATGAGCCAGTTTCCACTTAGTAGGAAAGATACCTGAAGTCAAGGACTTATTAAATAAAATATGAAGCGGGATTACCAGTGCCTTAGCACAGTCCTTTATAAAACATGGAGGAATGCCATCTGGGCCGGCTCCTTTATTACGATCTAAATTTATCATTTTTTTATAAATTTTATCTTTGGTGACTGAAATGTTAGACATGCGTAGTTGCAACAAGACTGGTCACACACCATGCCAACGGGACGGCCATCATCTTTTACGAAAACTGATGAGAAAAATTCAGAAAAAAGATTTGATATGGCTATACCCCCACTGGCAGTTTTATCGCCAAACTTCATTGTTTCAGGTATACTATTACTACGCTTTTTGTTTTTGATGAACGAGAAAAACAATTTAGTAGTTTTAGAAAGAGACGCTTCAATACTCGCTATGTAAGTGTTATAACAACGTTTCATGAGTTTTTTAGATTGCGAGCGTAATAGACAAAACTCATCGTAATCACGAGGATTGTTAATTTTTTTGAATTTCTTGTGTATAGCCAGCTTTTCAGCGAGACATGACTTTAAAGGTTCAGAGAACCATACTGGGTATTTAGCGCAACCCACTCGTTTAGTAGGCACGTTTTCGGTAATAATCTTGTTTAAAGCCTCATAGAAGCGCTCAGTTACAACATTTACATCATCATGATTCGAAAGATCATGCCAATCGATAGAATTTAATTGTGTTATGCAGTTTGTGATTTTACATTTCCGAAAGTTAGGAATTTTTTTAATGTTAAGTGGGGTAATTTTATCCTGTCTGATTAAGATTTCGATTTCGATAGCCGGATGGTGACGGTCAGGTGTGGATAGCGGTAAACAGTTAGAGAGAACAACATCGTGAATGTCAGTAATACAGAGGTCGAGAATCCTTCGATTTACGTTATGTACGTAGTTATACTGGTAGAACCCTGATATTTCCAGAAAGTCGACAAGAAGTTGTGACTTTGTATCAGATACTTTCCCCGGTAGTTGACGACAAGGAATGGAAGCATCGCTACTCCAGGATATTTTTGGAATGTTAAAATCTCCCAACAATATATTTTTTATATTGCGACTAGAGTAATTTACTAATGTATCTTGGCACTGTTCGAAGAATGTACGATATTCATCAGCACCAAGGTCCGGAGGTAAGTATATCAGATAAATGTTCAAGGCTAAGTTTTTATTATAACGTATGGAGATCCACAGATCCTCAAACATGCTCTCACGGTCAGTATGGCGCGTGACGATAAGACTTTGTCTAACTGCCATCAACACACCCCCTCCAGAACGCTTGCGGGAGTTACTCGTTTCGCGGTCCCTACGAAATACAATGTACCTGTCATCTATAAACTCCCTATTCGAAAATGAGCTGTCAAGGTTAGTTTCACATAAGCAAATAATATCATAATTTTCATTTAAAATGTTAAGATACAATTCCTTAAGTTTGCTTCTAATTCGATTTACGTTTTGATAGAAAATTTTCATTAATAATAGTCAATAAATAGCATAAAATAACAAGATATAAGTTTAAAAAAAATAAAGAAGAAATACATTAATAAAAATAATTGACTTAGATCGTGTTTATATCAATTTGTTCAAACAGTTTTTATCTTTAATATGTATAGCTGGACAGTCAATATCTTTTTTTACGTAAATGCGGCCGAACTTCACCCAAACAAACTTATAAGATTCCGCTTTTGCCATTTGCCTGGTATCGGCATGAAGGTCCTTACATTCTGGAGACAGGTGTTCGCCCACATAAATTGTACGGTGTTCGCCTGAGACGCCAAGGTTTGCCGAGTTGAGAGGGTCTTTCGGGTGATCTTTATTGTATTTTTTATGGCCCGATATTATAAAGTCACGTTGGCGCTCCGAGCTCAAGGTCACAAGAATGTTCCGTGGTCTGTCAGAGCCAGGATTGAGCTTTGCAACTCTCCGGCAAGATGTAACATCATTGTCCGTGACCGGTACATTGATTTTTTCGCAGAGATTTTTAAATATCCTGACTACATTTTCATTCCGGTGCTCAGGAACAGCCTGTATTTCCAGATTACGGCTTCTTGAAGCTTTTTCAATGACAGAAAGGCGTCGCTCTAATTTGATAATATCGCTTTGGAGCTTGGTTTTTTCTAATTGAAGGTTGTGAACGGTTTTGTTGGCCGTGTGAAGATCGCTTTTTATGTCACTCTGCTCGGAGGCTAGGTAGTCGGTAGTTTGCGTGAAATCTTGTATTAATTTTTCCGCCATGTCTTGCGGATTGTTGAGTTCAAGGGATTTGATTCGGTCTTCGTAGCCATCAAGACGGATATTACATTTGTTAATCTCGGTAAATAGTGATTTTAAAGTAAGCTTAACCTCACCCATGTCAGTTCGCATAAGCCGTATTTCAGAGACGAGATCGGCGAATGATGCTGACTTGTCATCTCTGGGTGATTCGACGGCCAAACGCTTGTGAGCACGAGCCTGCGTATTTACGTTTGAGACGTCAAGCCGTGCACTCGTAGTTGCGGGACGAACCGGTGTGTTACTATTGTCGGAGTGAGGCGTCTTAGTTCGACAGGAAGGACATAGCCAGCTATCTATTTGCTTGTTATTGTCGAGTGAAGTAGCATTAACGCATATTTTGTGGAAGTTAGCATCGCAATCAGAACATTTAATAAGTCTATCGGTCGTTATCTCTTGTTTACAAGCATTGCACAGCGTATTCATATTAGCGGACTAAGTTTGTTGCACTTTTTTTATGCGGTAGATTACTCAGCTATTGCAAATAGGACATGCAGAGGGCACGTGATATGCGTGTAAGCAGCACAGCAACAGTTCGTGATGCCGTGGAGTGAATGCGACAGATATAATGCGCCGAGGCGCGCTGCGCCAACGTGTTAGGTGACTCACGTGTACCGGTCAGCTGTTCATAAATGTTTTTTTTAATAACTCCAAAACGGTAATATTTGCGACATGTGTGAATAAAATAAGTCTTCACTGGCACTAACTCGTAGCACAGAACATCAGCTTTCAACAAGTGTGGGTTTAAACTCGAGTTATGCACTTTTTACTACGGATTACAAAATAAAACGAGGGGCATGAGAATTTGCCTGCGCTAGCGAACACGACCGTAGGTAAACTTTGCAGATGTCATGGGCGGCGATGGCTATATACCATCAGCTGTCTGCTGATGGTAAGCCAGATCGCCTGCTCGTTTGCAGAGTTATCCCATAAAAAAATGGAAATGGAAATCAGCCCTGCGGAGAATCACCAGCTATGCAGTTCTATTATAAGCTGATCTTGCATAGTACAAGCTTTTCGTTAACTTAAAGGTCATATTATACTGGAAATGTATAGCGAGTTGTGTAGATGTGATTCCGGGTTCTGTCGTTTATTTATTTGCTTGAGAGGCTTGAAATTATTTTCTTCATGCAGTATAGTTTATTCATTTATGTAGTTCACATTATTGATATGTATTCATAAATCACCAAGTCACAGAAATGATAAGACACAGAGGTCACATGGTCCATGGCGAAATAACTTTTTTGTTATATAATCTTTGCTTCCGGAAAACGAGATTAAATATCACATAAGATTGAATTATCACCGGGGGCTAATATGACCAATTTTGGTAAATCACAGTAAGTAGATAATAACAAGGGGTCATTCGTTCCAGTATCAGCTGATTGCAATACAGCGTGCTAATACAGCGTATCTAACTTTATCTTCTGTACCATCCCAAAAACGTGTGTTATGCAAATAAATGAATTTTATTTGAGTTGATTTGATTTGCATTGTATAGGCTTCTCGTACGTATTTTAATTATTATGTCACGTTGTGAAGCAATGTCTCCGTGTGTATCGTGATTTTAGCGGTCCATAGATACCATAAGTGGTCACTTTAGCCTCCTATCGGTCTATATCGTAAATAAAATTATCTGGCTCTTCTGGCCACTCTTGGCTGTGCGCATTATAAAAGATAATTTATAGCGCTGTGTGCGTATATGTGAAATATCAACCATGTATGGATAATATCCTGCGGTGCGTCTGGAGCTCCGATGATAGAAGGGGGAAGGGTTCACGTCGGTAGTGCAATGGGTGCGTTTCGAACCGGCAACCATATGATTGCAAATCCCGTCCTAGCCATTAGGCTACAGCCGCTTCTAAATAAATTTACTTTATTTGTAGCTTCTACAACATGGGTTGCGACGGCGGCACCCTAGATGGCGCTTTGAAATACGTACTTAAACACGGCATCCCTACAGAGGAAAAATATGGGATTTATCAGGCAAATGTAAGTGACCCTTTAAGAGGAGTGTCCCTCGCGAACGCAACAATGTTGCACAGTTGTCGCTGTCTCTATCCCTCGCGATGCGAACGCGTGCCCGAGAGGAGAAACAACAATACATTTGCAACATTTTCACGCGTATTTCTTATGTTCCGAATTTTGGAGATTACTCCTATAATATTGTTAATACGTAAAAAAAAATCTTGTATAAATATATTCACTATATTATTTGGGTTTCTTTCGAATCAGAATGTTTCTGTATTGATACATTGTCGAGAAATACTAGCATAAAGTTGGGCCGTTTTGCAACGAAAATTGCCAATCTTTGAGCTCGTGTAACTTTTTAACCGTATATTGAAATGAAATTGTATACTACAGGAACACGTATTTTAATGACAAGATTGTTACTGCAAAATTCCAAAGACTTTCATTTGTTAATATTCAAGATAAGACCAAACTAAGTTTGTATGGAGCGCGGAGCGGATACTATCCTCTTAAACATAAAATATACAAATTTGTGAATGCCTGACGTAAGCAGTTAATTTATTAGCGTTTTATTATGTTTTTATAACCTGAAATTTAGTCGTTTCTGTTTCATTAGTCTAGTAGTCAAGTGTGACGCTAAAGATCCTGGGTTCGATTTCCAGGTTGCGAAAAGAGTTATTGAGTTATTCTATGAAATTGTCAATAGCATCTCGGAGATTGGATTCGTAAAAAGCCTGTCTCCTATTATATGGTATATTATTATTATATTGTTGTAGTAAGGCCACGCTGTTCACAGCAAGAATGGGCCGGCTTGACCGGGGAAGTACCACACTCTCACAGAAGACCGACGTCCGAGTAGTAGCGTTTCGCTACTGCGCTTCGTTCGGTGAGCGAGAGGGCCGGAGGCCTAATTCCTCCCTCAGTCCCGTTCCTTCTCCTTTTCTCCTTCCCCTCCCTTTCCCTAAATAGGCCCGGCAACGCATCTACAACAACTTTGATATTTCAGATGGCCATGGGCGGCGATGACTACTTTTCATGTGGTGGCTCGCATGCTTGTTTGCCGGTTTATCCCATTAAAAAACATACTCCTTGTTTAGGCGAGCGCATTATGTAATGACGAAAAGTGCCTTGAACGAATGAACGAACGAATTTTTTTTATGTCCTCAGGACGGCTTCTGCAGGATCCAGAACATGACGGAACTGTACAAAATCCGTGGCTTCGCGGCAGTCCCTCCGAGGAGCCCCAATGCCCTGAAGGTTGCTCTACATAAGTACGGACCAGTGGCCGGTGGCGTTCACGCCAGCAAACTGATGATGTTATACGCCAACGGGGTGTTCTACGACATTTCTTGGTAAGACTTTTTTTATGGAATAACTTGGCAAATGAGCAGGCGAGCCAACTGATGGTAAGTAGTCGTCGCCGCCCATGGACATCTGCAAAACCGTTGGAGCAAACAAGTCCTCAAGTGGAGATCGCGACTAGGCAAACCTAGGGTAGGACGCCCGCTGGCCAGATGGAGTGACGATTTGCGGAAGGCGGCTATCATCAACTGGATGAAAAGAGCTGAAGATCAGGCTCTGTGGCGTTCACTTAAAAAGGTCTACATCCAACGGATACGGGCTGATGATGATGATATAAGCGTTTTAAGTTTTTGTTGGGGATTGGGAGGGGATGTAGTGTAGAAGGATGTAGTGTAGTATAGAATTTGTATGGTATATCAGTTTGTATTGACAGCCGCTATAGTAAAAGAAAGAAGGAATTTTACTGTCAAATTTTGGGCCCAATTTATTCTATACATTCAGGTTCCTAAAGAGACACAGATAACATAAAATTTTAAATAAGTACCTATCATGTTAAATTAATAAATTAATAAAATAAATAAAAGTTTATTTGGAACAGATACATGAACACTTTACAAAAGAAAAACGATGATACAAAAGTAGGATACTGTGGCGCAGCTATCAAATATAGATATCTAGTCACCAAGCTTATTGTGTGCCTCGCGGCTGCCTCGACTAGATTCAGTTCAGACGCTGACGCTTCTTAATTTGTGCTAGTGCGCCCTATGTCCAGCATAAAATTTAAATTCTTATAATTTCCTTATTTGATCGGCTAAATAATTTATGTTCAAAATATTTAAGAGACCATAAAAATAACAGTCAATTAATAAATAAAAGGCATTTATAAAGGAGCCATTATTAACAATCTTTCTATAATTGCAGCGATAAAACTCCCAATCATAGCGAGTGAAATCGCGGGGCACAGCTAGATGACTAGCTAGACTCTTCAACCGTAATATATAATAAGTAGTCCATTGAGAATAATGATGGATTCCAAAAACTAATGCCAAGTACAAGTTTTAGACGCTGCAACCCTTAGCAGCTTTTCAAAGCGGGTGATACCGCGACTTTTGCGGGCAAAGTAACTTATGACCTAACCAAATTTCAATTGCAGTGATGAAAAATCTGAGCTAAAGCATGCTGTGACTGTGGTTGGGTACGGGGTCCGTGATGGAGAAGACTACTGGGTGGTGAAGAACTCCTGGGGAGAGAACTGGGGCATGGACGGCTACATCCTCATGTCTGCCAAGAACAACAACTGCCGTATTCTGGACTATTTATACTACGCCATAGTTTAGTTAAATATAGAATAAATTCCACGTGCTATTGAATTTGAGCTTTATTTTCTCATACCTTAACATAATGTCAACAAATAAATTAAAAGTAAAAGATTTTTTTTAAAACAAGCTTTTACTTAATGCGCTTAAAAGAGAGATTTTAGTACTCGTATTTATTTAGTTGGAAGTTATTTAATATAAAATCTATCATGTCGGTTTATCTACACAGGTAAATCTCGCGACAAGCTTTTATATCTTATAAATTATGTTATATATAACTTGTGTATAGACGTTATAAAGTTTTAAAGGAAATGTTCATTTTATTCTTTTTAGCGCATTTAAATGAAAGCTTGTTAAGAAAAAGCCTTTTTCTTTTTAAGTCGCATTCGTATTTTCAGCAAATCCTTTCATTTGATGCCTATGCATATTGTAGGAAAGCATAAAAACTTATAACGCCATGTTTAGAAATCAGCCATAATGGATTAAGAGTGACGACACTTAATTTTTAAAGTTATTCTCAGCAAGACCTTTCATTTGATACCCATATTGTAGGAGTCCATTAAAAATAACTAGTCCGCCATCTTGGGTGCTCCGCCATATTGGATTAAGAATTATGTCACACCGCTAACCAAGCATTCTCTTCAAAATTAAGTGTGTATGCATAATTTCAGCTCAAACGGTTGAAAATATCTGCTTCAAAATTGAGTTGCAAGAATCCACTCTGTCAAACATACATACATACATTGCAAGTTAAATAAAGGCTACTATGTATTTATGTAAATGTGTACAGTTTGTTCGAAATAAGTAAGCCGATCGGAAGTTGTCTGCAAGTGGTTTAGAAGTGGTAAATTTTAATAGAAAGATTCGGTGTAAACATAATTAGAGTTGTATATGTTTCACATTTCTAATTATTTTGTTTACTAATTTCGATATTTGTGTATTAGAACACTTAATTAAACGGTATTAACATCGCGGTAGTTCGGAACTGCTAACTTCCGATCGGCTTACTTATTTCGAACAAACTGTAATAAGAAAAATATAACATTTTGATTTTGATTTGATTTGATTTTGAATACCCGCTACCTGTTTCACTCCCCATGTAGGTATCGAAAACGTAAGTACCTACGCGCGGCGGCCACCTCAGCAGCGTGGCTAAGCCAATCTAGTAGGGACTCTCGTGCGAGCAGTGAAGCACATGCACTTAGACATACTTCACTTCTTAAAAATGTAGGTTTTTTGGTTGTACGCAAATTTTAAGTTTAAAACACAATGCTTATTTTTTATTAGTTTTTAGCATTAAATATTGCGAAATGTTCACAAAGATATGAATTTTGTAATGAAAGAAAATTTCTTAGTGAAAGAAAAATTCGCGCAATCACACAATCTTGATTCATGGCAGTACCTAAGAATTGAGTACTTAACTTAAACCTCAGATTAAGGTCTATTACTTAATCTGAGACTTAAACTAACTTATTCACAATTTGTACTAAAACTTTTGCCTAAAAAAGGAGACACTTAGTACTGTAAATTGTATTTTTGGCTGAATCCTCCATTTTACACCACTTTCTGCTTCGGCAACAATTATATGTTTAAAGAAACTTTATTCTCAATAAAAACATAAACAAATGTCACTTACTTGAGAACAATAAAAATATAAAAAGGTTCGACTTCACCTCTATGTACAGTTTCACAAACACGACCCACCCAACGCATTCATTTCAGCGAGGGTGTTTTACTTGCTGTTAAATACTGGCCGAGCTGAAATTTGAATGCATTGAGTGAGTGTACATTTCGAATACTTGATGGTAATTTATTATATAGTTGCACTCCTTCAAATGTAACCATTTTTTTTGCCATAATTGGTATTGGGCAAAAAAAAATATTGCCATAATTTTTGAGAAAAAGCTTTGGTACTCAGTTCTAAATACACCATTGTTGATGTCGCAATTCTTACTGTAACGATCCTAGAATGTGTTATACGAGTAGATGTACAATTTACGAAAAACTTAAAGAATATCATACGGCATGAATGGGTCGGCAAGACCAGGGAAGTACTACCGTCCCACAGAATAGCGACGTCATGTAGCAGTATGTATACTGTTGCGTTTCGTGCGGTGAGTGTGGAGCGCCGGAGGCTCAATTAATGCCTCAGTCCCGTTCCTTCTCCTTTTCTCCCTCCTTCCCCTTTTCTTATACAGGCTCGACAATGCATCTTTGGCAGATGTCCATGGGCGGCATCAGGTAGCACGCCTGCTCGTTTGCCGAAATAACGAATAAAAATTAAAAAATAAATTACGACGAGGGAGAGACGACCCGCCGTTAACTTCTATACTGTATGTATGAAATGTATGATTCTTGGATATTTTAAATTGTCTTGTCTCACTTCTTGGGTTTGTCTAGACGCGTTTGGCATTTATAGAAGGACTTTTGTATTGCCAGAATTAATATCTAAATTGCTCAGTGCTAAAACGTATCGAGATCCGAGTGGCTGACGACCGCCCTTACGATGCAATAAAATCTATTTAAAAATAAAATAATAATCCATAGATCACTATTTTTAATATAAATATTAGGTACTTACGTAATAGCAGCTTAGTAAAATTTATATTAGCTGCTTCGACCTCACGAATAAATACAATAAATTATGATTTAATTACAATGATCGTTTATCATTAGGTATTTTTGTATCGGGACGAAGATACTATTTAAAAACTTCAGTATCTGTCCGTCCGTCCGTCTGTCTGTCCAAAGTAAAACAGAGAAATAAATAAATAGAGTGAGAGGAAATAACGGATAGAAAAATCAAATAATAAAGGCCAAATTCAATAGCACGTGGAATTTATTCTACTTATAATTGTAACTAAGCTATGACATAGTATGGTTGGTCTAGGATCAAACAGTTGTTGTTCTTGGCAGACATGAGGATGTAGCCGTCCTGGCCCCAGTTCTCTCCCCAAGAGTTCTTCACCACCCAGTAGTCTTCTCCATCACGGACCCCGTACCCAACCACAGTCACAGCATGATTCAGTTCAGATTTTTCATCACTGCAATTGAAAGTTGGTTAGGTCATTTATATGCCCTTACTTTGCTCGCAAAATTCCAATTTCAATTGGACTATCGCGAACGAGGTGAGCCCCGCGGTTTCACCCGCTTTAAAAAACTGCTAAGGGTCGCAGCGTCTAAAACTTGTACTTGGCATTAGTTTTTGTCTCAGATCAAATAATAAGTTAAGATGGAACTATGCGAACAAAGAAGTGAGGCCGGCTAAAACTGAGCCTTGCCGTGTACAACACACAATAACACGTACATGTGTATTACTTTACTATGCCTTATCTTGTCAGTCGAGCTTTCGATAGCTCGATAGCTCGACTGACAAGATAAGGCGTAGTTTCAGTATACGTGTGCGTGTAATTGTGTGGTAAGGTAAAAAAAATATTTTTAATCAGTAAAATTACAGTGTATTTGGGACATAAGAAGCTAAGTTTTCAAGAAATTCCGTGAAAATTTTTTTTTAACGTTAAAAATAATAAACCAAAAACTTGGTTATTTGAATTTTTAACATAAATTCTGAGGGTATATGAAAAAAGTGTAAATACAAAAGTTGTAGGTCTCTTTATTACCTACCACTTTGCCATTAAACTTTTTTCCATAGGATTTGTAGTTTTGCCGGAAATCGAGATAAACCGTTTTTTACCCTAGACCCCCCCTCCCTCCCACTTCCCGAACTCAGATCGCCCGTAATTTTTGTTATATTCTCTTCCTTTTCCAATGGGTTTCATCCTATTATAATTGTTAAAAATTCATGATTGATTTGATTTGATTACTTTTTTTATTACATAATGCTGTGTCCCAAGTCCCCCTGTACAATGTAACTGTAAATAGGTTTTTTGTCATTACAACGTGATCAAATATCTGAATTGCTCGGTGGTAGAATCTGTTGGGCTCTGACTAGCTTGTGACCACACTTTCGTTGGAGACTATCGTAAAGCTAATGAGTTAATCTCCTTGCTGAGGATATGGCCGTCTGCAGTCCTTAGGGGCGCTTAAGTGTTGGTGTTGCAAGTGTCTATGGGTGGTGACTCCTTAGCATTACGTGGCTCGTCTGCTCGTTTGCCAAACAACCATAAAAAAGAGCTTATCACCAGCGTAGCGAGTTCTATGAACTGTTACACAACGCATTTCTTTTCAGCTTGCAGAGAGAGAGTATTGTGTTCTTAACCATCCATCGAAGAATTCTTACCAAGAGAAGTCGTAGAACACCCCGTTAGCGTAATGCTGCATCAAATCGGTGGAGTAAATAGTAACGGCCACAGGCCCATACTTATACAGAGCAACCTTCAGGGCGTTGGGGTTTCTTGGCGTGACTTTCCCAAATCCACGGATTTTGTACGGCTTTGTGATGTTCTCGACCCCGCAAAAGCCGTCCTGAGGATATAAACATTATTCATCAAGTTAAAGTGACATCCTAGTGATATTGCGCGGCGGAAAAATATCTGCTCTGTGGTACGACCTCTTGGGGTCTCACCTACTGGCGACCGCTCTTACGTCATGATACGGTCGCGGTCGTAAAGCGTCTTCGTGTGCGTTGTGACTTTCTCATGAGCGGAATCATTCAATGCTGCGTCTCTAACAGACCGCAGTCGGCAGGGATTCTTATGGACAACATGATCAACTCCTCTGTAAGTTTGTCTCCTCTGTCTGGGCTACTGACAAAATTACACTAGTAGTAGTGGTAGTAGTGCTTCACTGACATGTCTACATGCCAACATGAATGGGTTGGCTCGACCAGGGACGTACTACTTCCCCACAGAATATCGACGTCAAGTAGCCGTATGCATACTGGGGGCCTAGACAATGTTACATTTCCATATCGAAAACGAAGTTAGATTAATGTGAAATGTATGGAATTGGCATAATCTTTCGATATGTCACGTGATGAAATTATGTGAATGAATCCATACATTTCGGATATCTAACTTCGTCATCGATAATGAAGATGTGACAATGTTTGGGGCCCTGTTGCGTTTCATACGATGTAGTGTGGGGCGCCGCAGGCCCAATTCCTCCCTCAGTCCCCTTCCTTCTCCTTTTCTATTCCCCCCCCCCCTTGCTTAAATAGGCTCGGCAACGCATCTGCAGCGATGCTATGTTCCATCAGGTGGCTTGCCTGCTCATTTGCCGAGTTATCCCATAACAAAAAAAACACTATAAAAAGTCACAGGTCTCGAATCCAAATCCAAGACACACGTCTCTGACTTTTTGAAATCGGACTGCATAAACATAATCGACCTATAATGTTCCCACTGCTGGGGCACAGGCCTCCTCTTGGTTAGAGGGAGTGGGCCGTAATCCGCCACGCGGGCCCAGTGCGAGAGACGACAAGTTTCCTCAATACACAAAGTAAAGCGCCTGTCTGGGTTCAAACCGACGACCTATAAATCATAAGCACTGTTACCACTGAGCCACCACCGTTCCCTCGCTGAATCGGATTGATTGATGATGAACTGATTAATAATTTATAACTAATTTCGGTATAAACCTGCATGCTTGAGAGACTTTTAGATGCGAATAGTCCGCCAGTCTAGCAGCAGTGAGACTGTAAGAATTGGCAGCTCATGATGATGGTTGATTCCGTGTATAGTCATATTCTATCACTAAGCAAGCAACATAGAGTTAAGAAACTGTAGCGACATCTAGTGCGCTATATGGAACTACATCAATACCAATCCTGCATCGCGCAAGCAACATTTACTGTGCAAACGCCCGGAATGAACCGTTGCGCCGCGGGTGGCCCGGTCGGATGACCTTCCCTTTATTTGGAGGGGCTTCACACCGCATCCCTCCACAAATCTAATAAAGTTACTGTTTTCTTTATTTAACACTTACATTTGCCTCATAAATGCCATATTCTTCCTCTGTAGGAATGCCGTGTATGGATACATATTTCATCGCGCCATCTAGCAAGCCTCCGTCGCAACCGTCGGTGTCGAAGCTACAAACAAAGTAAATTTTGTTGAAGCCTTATATTCCCATCAAAACCGTATCGGTGCCAAGTTCAAGGTTATTGTTTTAATGGCTAGCGAATTTTTTTCTCTCTCTCTCCTGCCTTGTACGCCAGTCATTCCTTGTCTCTGATCGTGCGTAGCTAAAATGACTTATTTTGATGAATCATAATATTTTTCATCTACAAATTGCTAAGGAACTCTACGAGGAATTAAGAATAGTATCATAAGAAGTCATCTTGTACCCCCATCTGTAAATCAGTGTTCCTACACTACGATACACACTCATAAATATGTTTACTTACCCCCAAGCGCAGTCAACAAGCGACTGTTCGCTTAAGTCCAGCAGTCGGCCTCCGTTCGCCCTGGCTAGGGCTCCCTCCACGGCGGCAGTGGTGGCGAATGCCCAGCAAGACCCACACGGACTCTGGTCTGGACAGAAAGAAGAATTCACAGACGCCATTTGACACAGGACTCAGGAGTTACAGACTCACAAGAATATAATTCACAGAACTAGGTCTTGGTATGGGAGGGGATGGACTATAATCCACCGCGCAAATCCGGCCTCACCATTGGCAGACTTCAACGTCAAGAAAATTTCTCAGGCGTGTAGGTTTCCCCACGATGTTCGCAGAAACAATAAAAAAGGGATCCATATATGAAGATGTATGGAGAAGTATGTATGTGGTTTAGGTGCTGGCTCTAAACGTACCTTTAACTGAATTGATAACTCCTTCCATCCTTAAGTCAAAGTTCTCTGGCAGTTCCTGAACTAGATCATCAATTTCCTCCAAAGTGTGGGGGAACGCCATCATGTCAGGGTCATCGTGTCGCGATGCGTAGGTGCCCTTCAGGTACTTCAGCTCATCGGCGGTCTTGTCGGAGAACTTGTTCAGTTCCATCCTAAAGCCTAAATTCTTGCGGTTGTGCTCCTCAACCATCCTGGATTTGGAATTTTATTTAAAAAAATAAGTACTAATGTACAGTCGCCAGCACATCAGGTCAATGATTTTAAACCTTAAAATATTTATGATTCGGTTCAAAATCCATTGTGCACTGAAAATTTGTCATTTTGTGGTAACCTGATGTGCTGACGACCGTGCATTAAGTTTACCTACGATTAAACTTTATGGTTCTTAAACTGTAAATTTTAATAACTCTATTAATTAGGTCATTCTATCATCATCATCAACGACCCATAAACTTACTGTCTCACTAAGTACGGAGCATGTGTCTCCTCTTCTTATGACAGGGATTAGGCTATAACCACGTTAACCTAATGCGGGCTGCAGTTAAGACATTTCTTAATTCCTTATTTTAAATAAATTTAGAAGACAAAATTGAACGAGAGCGAGGAAGAGAGAGAGAGGAGTACACTAAACCCTCTAAAGCAAATATCCTCTACACGTAGCCAGCCATGTTTATATAGGAAAACTTTTTTATCACATTCCAAATTTTAGGTAGGTATAGGAGTAGGGTATCCTACAAAGATGTCCATTTAAAAAAAAAATGGTAGTTGAAAGGTAGAAGGTTACTTTCGAATGACAGTGATCAGCCTTTCACAATTTGATTTTGCATTAGCCCAAAAAACATGTACATAGATATTTTATAAAGGAAAATTTTGCAACTTATGTTTGTTTTGATTGTTATCAATGTTATCAATGAATATATGGAGAGCGACCAAAGTTTAACAAGAATGTAAAACTTAGGTCTACATGCCTCCATTTTTCAAGCAGGGGTATACGCCATCCTGGAGTGTGCGGAAACCAATCTGCAAAAGAACTACAATAACCACACCATCTATATAAATTCTGACAGCCAAGCAGCTCTTTTAGCGCTGGACTCCAACGTTATTACGTCGAAACTAGTGGACGACTGCATGGCTCGATTAAACACTCTAGCAAAGAGAAATGAAGTAGTTTTAAGATGGGTGCCGGGTCACGCGGGCGTCGTTGAACTCGCAATAGCAGGGGCCAATGGTACGCAGCAGGGCCCTGAACCCTTCTGTAGAATACCAAAAGCCCTGGCTCAAAAAACCCTCACTGATTCTAGTTTTGAGACTGCCATCAAGCTCTGGACGGAATTGGCGGGTATGGCCCACTCTAAAGCTTTGATAAAAGCCTATAGCAAAAGGCAAACAAACCTTCTCCTATCACTGAGTAGGAACAAGTTGCGCATTGTCACGAGAGCCTTAACAGGACACTGCTGCTTAAACAAGCAATTGTTCAACTTAAGGCTGAGCGACACGCGAACGTGCAGATACTGTGAAGAGGCTGATGAAACGCCACTTCACCTTCTGGGGGAATGCAGACCGCTGATACACAAGCGCAATGCACGTCTTAACCCGAGATGAAATAAGGGAGCTCACCCCTAAGAAAATCCTGCAGTTTATAGCAGCCGCAGGGTTTAGCAGTGAACTCTAAATTAAAAAAGTGGCGATCACAATAGACCGACTGCGGTCGCAGTGACATTACAGCCACAATACAGCAATAAAAAAAAAAAAATATCAATGTCTGGGGGCGGGACCAGGTGCGCAAAAATAATAATATATCAATGTCTGGGGGCGGGACCAGGTGCGCAAAAAATCAAACAGATTGACTCTTTTTGGACAACTTTGTGATCTTAATATTTTAGTTATATTATACTAAAAGAAATTACTTCATTATTTTAAATAGAGGTCAAAATATTTAAGGTAATTTGGAACGGGATAAACAAATCTTGCTGTAGGTTTATAGTACCTACAAATTTCCCCTTAAATTTATTCATATCCCAGTGAATCTCTCCTGACTAAAATGTGTTTTAAGAAGCGTATCATACCTCCAGTTCTTCTCAAAGATCCTCTTCCTCATCTGATGCTCTTCCTCATGGTACTGCTTGCTGTGGTGGTTGGAATAACTCTTGAAAGCTTTTTCCAGCTCGATGGGAATGTCAGGGTGGTAGAGTTTCAGGTCAGTCTTAAAGTGCTTGCCGAGATCACTCTCTTTACAGATAACCTCTGCAAAAAGAATAAAAGATTTATCATAAAAAAGGCACACAGAGTTTAACAATACATAGGCTGAATATTCTTTATTGTAAGAACACCCAAAATATTATAGTAGTTTTAGGAAACAAACGAACGTAAATGGTAGGTCCTGTCCTATCGCGAAAAGCAATTTCTTACAAACAACCATTGGATGGACTCGAGAAAGAAAGTAAGAAAAAAGCAAGAAGAAATCTCTTGCAAGAAAAAACTAAAAGGGCAGTTGGTTCTGCAAATGTAGGTACGTATTCGTTATTGTAAAGAAGCAGTCCTTTTAAAATAAACTTTTAGAAGTCAATATTGTAGCTTTTATAACAAAATATATGAACCAGATTTCAACTTAAACTTCCAGGAATACAGCTGTGAATACCTCATTCAATTTCGTGCAGTAATTTTAACATTATGCGTGTACAAACAAACAGACAGACAAATACTACTCGTCTGCGCCCTACTGCAAAACCTACAGAAAAATGTCCGAATGAGACTTATTGAAACCATCATCTCTCGCCGCACCCGCGTCACGTCCGTGTCCCGTCTATTCTACGAAATGATGATGAAATGATATTTATTTCTGTAAATAGATATTTCACATTTTTTTTAACTAGATAGCGCCGACGTTTCCTATCTGACGACCTTCGAGAAGAAACGTCGAATCGAACTCAGAGAATCCTGGTCTCTTTTAACGTCCAGACAATTGTTATATTATTAGATATGGGAGTTTAACAATGTAGGGCAAAATCTGAACAGGCCTTTTGAAGAAACAGAAAATTTTTTCAGCTGCAAAAAGCAGCTTTCAGTTGACCTGTCCTAACTAACGGTACGCATACATCAGTCATCGTGTAGCTCAACCATTTTACAGGGAGCTCAACGACCCGTCGCACAACGATACCAGATTAGCAAGACATTTTGTGTAGGTCATGTGAAGTACCTACTCAAAACTGTTAGAGAAGTTTATTATAAATCTGATATGAGTTAAAGCTAACCTACATAGTACTCACATTGACATTTTATAAATTTTATTAAATATGTATTAGTTATTTTATTTTATTAAATAGTCTACCAGTGGACGAATATACAATAAAATGGTAATGATGATTCATTCTACAACACGTCTATATTATATTGAATAGCAGTGTGTTGTATTCGATAATACAACAATGCCTGCACTTTAAAACAGACCATGATTATCTGAGTTTGTTTCGGCGCTTCTTGTCAGAGGTCGTAAAATAGGAAATGCTGGTGCCTTCTAGTAAAAAATACCGTGAGTCTTGTTAAAGGTCAATTTAAAGAAATAAATAGGTACCATTTATGTTCCTATAGAATTTGTGGCAATTAAATAGGTTTTTCTGAATTAAACCACCTTACTTGTGGTCCACGAAGGTCACCGAGACCCACTCCAAGGTTCTACTTAGCAATAGTAACTTTCAGGTTGCCCGTAGGGGATACATTACCATCTTCGACGGTCAGTTCCTCTTCAGAGACGGTGTCGCTAAACTCGTAATAGTTAGTTATCTCATGAGACGTCAATGTTCCGGTGTCTAGGTTGTACGATTTCTTGATTTTCCTTGACAAAGAATCAAATAAATTATACTCTGCAATCATCATCATCATCAACTCATATATACGTACTACGTAGGTAATTGATTGCCTAAATGATACGATACTGTGATTAGTTATTCTCTTCAACTTCTCGTTTTAATATTTATTATTATAAACAAATCATTGTAATATTACCTATACATTTAAATTATAAACTAATATTTTTATGCATTATATGGCATAGCATGTAGATGTAGCCCAAAAGAAATTTTTATCTGTATTGTAATCCACTCAGCGCAAATAAATTTATAAATATTAATCTTTATCTTTGAAAAAGGGCCATAGCGTCCAATGATGTAAATTTTCAGCAGCTACGTTGATAAATTTGAAGATATTACTTAGTTCTCTCGTTTATCCTTTTATTTTTAAATTAAAGAAAATCCAACTTAGTATAATAAAGCATTTAGACAAGGTATGAAAATAACTTACTGTACAGGCACGTCGATACCGGAATCAGTCTTGTGGACGTAAAACGTTACTTCATCAAGCATTTTTCTGTCGTATTTATCGGAACTAGTCCACACTTTCACTACTTTGTCGTAAAGATTCACGGTCTTACCTGGGAAGTTGTGGAATTTCTGAGATAATAAATGGTAAAGAATCTTAACCTTATAATTAAATTGAGCGGAATAGTAAGTTTTTGTAGTAGTAGTGCCTCGCTGCTAGTCTACATTCCAGAATTTATGGATCGGTATGACCGGGAAAGTACTACCCTCCCACAGAATATTGACGTCCAGTCCGTCCGTCGTGCGTTGGAGGTCCAATTCCTCCCTCAGTCCACTTACTTCTCCTTTTCTCCTTTCCCCTTCCTCTTCCCTAAATAGACTCGGAAACGCATCTGCAGCCCTTTGGTAAATTGCAGATGTCCATTGACGGCGATGACTTCTGATTATCAGATAGCTCGTCTAATCGTTTTCCGAGGTATATTATTAAAAAAAATTAAAGTGGAAGAACTCAACGATTGGAGTTATAATTGCATTGCCAATAATATTCTGCAATTAACTCAAAACTTCCTAGATGAGCAATCGGTCCACCTGTTGGTAAGTGGCAACCTCCGCCATAGCTGGCGCCGTGGCTGTGTTCTCTCAACATTGTATAAATAATGCGAAGAAAAAATCACCATGCCGCTAGCTACTTTTAATTGGGGCGGAATTGAACCTCCAGTTCTCTCGTACGAAAGGCATCATGAGGCATACTGCTACTCAACATCGATGTTCATGGCAATGTACCTTGTATAATGACTGGCAACTGAAGGAAGATGATAACGTGCTAGTGATACTAATGGTGTTGCCCGTGTGCTTGTATGTCAACAAAACATTCCATAACAGTAATAGTAAAAGTGTACTAATAAACAGCCACAGTTCGCCGGTATGTTTAGGTCCCATGTAATAGGGGGCGAGCCTATTGCAATTTACTGGGCACAAAGACAAACTCCGAGCTGCTACTAGTTTCATAGAAAAATGTAATAACACTTTGCTCGACCACTAGACTAATGAGACAGTCAACGTAAAACAGAAAAAAATCGCCTCAACATGGGAGCTATATAATATGTAATGGTATTCATACCTGTGTACTCGAGACCTGATGTATCGGACAGAAAGTCGTCCAGTTCATCACCTACATCGAACTTAGCGGAGAGGCAGACAATTTCGTTTTCGACCTCCTCTGTTGTCTTTGGAAACAGCTAGGGGCAAAATTAATAAGACTATCAGACCTCCGCAACCCAAATTTTTGAGCAATACTGATATTCGCACCCTTGATCATTATTATCATTATATTGTCCCACTGCTGGGCACGAGTCACCTGTCAGAATGACCTTATACTAGCTATAGACCTGGAACTTAGGCTAGGCTATATAGGTCCACCACGCTGGCCTAGCGAGGAATGACAGACTTCACACGACGTCGAGATAATCTGTCAGGCTTGTAGGTTTCCTCACGATGTTTCCCTTCGCCGTTTAAGCGCGTGATGGTTAAGTGTTAATACGCACATGACTTTGAAAAGTTAGAGGTGAGTGCCTTGGATCCGAAATAAAAAATATCACTAGGCTATCACGCACTCACGATACTTACCTTTGAAGCATAGCCGGTTTCAGCGCAGTAGTATATCTTGTCAATGCCACCGTTGCTATCAATGCGATAGTGGTTCAGTTCTGCGCTGTACCTGTTGGAATAAGCGTAATGATGGCGATCATTTCTCCTTCTAGTATGGTATGCTATGGTAGCTACTAACTACAATAATTAATAGTTCATGTTTATGAAATACTAGCTTTCCGCCCGCAGCTTCGCCCGCGTGGACATCACGATTTTGACTGTTTAATTTTTACCAATTCTGGCGGGAAATTGCAAATTATCCTTACATATCTTTCCGTCCGCTTCTTTGCTCGGGTAGACCACAAAATTTGCCCAACTTTATTATTTACCGAAATATAAACGCAGCTTTTATCCTTCCCCAAAGTCTAGTCTATTTTTGTACCAAATTTCGTCAAAATCCAAACGGACTTTCATCCCCTATTTCATCCCCACACAGTTTGAAATTTCAAAAACTTTTATTAATTTATTTCTTACCAAGGGCCTAAACACAAAGTTTCAGTGTTTCTCTTCAACAATGACAAACTCCCATACAATTTTTCATCCCTTATTACAACCCCTTTTTACAACAAAACGTAGCTTATGTATATCCTTCCCCAAGATCTAATCTATTTTTGATTCAAATTTCATCAAAATCGGTTCCGAGGTTGGGCTTCAAAGCGTGACTTTGTTTGAACAAATAAGTATTTATTTATTTCTTATCAAGTACCTTAATATAAAGTTTCATGGTTTCACCCCCTATTTCAACCCCTTCAAAACTATTTTTTGCAATAAAAGCCTATGTCCTTTCTCAAGCTTTAGTCTACCCCAGTACCAAAATTCATCAAAATCGGTTGAGTGGTTTAGGCGTGAAAGCGTAACAGATAGACAGACAGACAGAGTTACTTTCACATTTATAATATTAGTAGGGATTAAGAAAGAAAGCAAGAAAGAAAGAAAGAAACATTTATTCGACTCAAATAACAAGTAATAATTATAAAATTAGGTACAAAAGATAAAAAAAAAAACAAAAAGAAAAACATGCATAAATATGAGTCGAAGAGGCTACCTCAGTTCAGCATAATGTTGCAGAACTGAACCGCAACGCTGATTCTCAGCTGGGCCTAGGATATTGTACCTTACAGCTCCCATTAATTAATTAACTCTAATTAAGATGATATTAAAATAATAATAATAATCGTGTTACAAGTAAAATAATATATAATATAATGTCAAATAGGTGTATGTTCATTTAGAGATGTAGGCATGTGAAGAGGGTGCACGCACAAAAGCAGACCAAGTAATGTTATTGTTGTAAGTAGTTGGCAGTGCTAGAAGAGGCAGTCAACCATGTCGTTTAGTTGCCGGTTCAGAATATATTCTTTAATTTTATTGCGAAATGATGTTTTTGACAATAAACTTCGGAATGGTGGTGGGAGATTTTTCCAAATGTTTGCTGCTGCATATTTGAAGCTGCCCTTAAAAGCAGTAGTTCTATGATTTGACATCATAATCAAACCCAGGCTATCTGGAACCTAATGAATAGCCATATCATTAGGTTCCAGACGAAACTAATGGCCCAGGGTCTAAAGTTGCCAGATGTCCCGCTTTTGACGGGACGTCCCACTTTACAGCCCTCTCAGGATCAGACCAAAATGGGGGGAGGGGTCTTTCAAATGTATAGATTGGATAGTATTTTTTTGGTTTTTAAAAATACACAATGTTAGATAGGAGGCTGATGGTGTAGTTTAGAATCTCAACACATATTATGAAGGGGGTCGTTTAAATAACTTACCATATTTCTTTAGTTTCCTTCAGAGATGATATAACGTTGAATTTGTCAACCTTGAAGTGGTATTCGGATGGCCATATTATCTCATTTTCGTCGTCTCCTGCGTCAAACAAATAAAATTAAAATAATTGTAATATTTGTTTTCAACGTTGTTCCACTGCTTGGCACAAGTCTCCTTTCAAAAGAGTGATTTGAGATATAGTTCCATCACGCTAGCCTACTGAAGGTTGATTATATTTTTTATAGTTTGTTTTACAATTAGGCCAGTACTTTTGAAATGTCATAAATACTAAACTTTCGCCTATATGTATTTTTTATGTATGCTCACCTATTTATCCATAAATTGCGAACCGATTTTGAATTTTTTGAAGCTGGTTCTACTTTTTTTGTTCAAAGGTAATTTATTAGAATTTTTGTCTCTTTGTTAGGGATTGGCGAAAAAACTACTGAACAGTTATTAATTTTGTTTTCACTGTAAAAAAACATCTTATAACAATTAATTGATCAGATCCGTAGATCCGTCGACGTCTTTGTTGTATGCATATCATAAATCATTTCATAAATCATAAATCATTTATTTCTTTGCAACCATGCGTACAAGACATAGATGTTTCTTTTATAAATGGTAGGTTCTCCATATTTCACCGTCACATAGGTATGCGAAATAGTATATTTAGGCGACATCTTTGAATACTCTGAGATTAAAAAAGACTAAGTAGGTGCATGTAGTTAACTCTTATCAGATTCTAAATTATAGTGTCAAAAGCAACATAATAGGATAAATATAAAGTCAATTAATGTCATAAAATTTACAATTTAAAAAACAAAAATAAATTAAACAAGTCAACAAATTGGCTTATCGATAGGAAGAAAAGATCATCACTGGTGTTTTATGATTAAATTATTTTTATTCCACTATTTGTCGACGGGAGCGAAGCCGCGGGCAAAAGCTAGTCTATCTTTTGTATTTTTTATGCATTTGACAACTTCAGATTTTAAAATTATTTTAGTGAAGGAAAAATTCGACTGCGGGCAGGATTCGAACCTACGTCTTCTGACTGGGTGGGACTCACGGTGGCTTAGTGGTCACAGCGTGTCATATATCTAACCAGAAGACGCAGGTTCGAATCTTGCCCGCAGTCGAATTTTTCCTTCATTAAAATAACTTTAAAATCTTATTTATTTATTTATACGCTTTATTGTACACCAAAATTAATTACAAGGAACAAACAATCCGACAAAAGTAAACGTACAATGGGCGGTCTTATCGCGCAAGGCGATCTCTTCCAGACAACCTTTGGAAGCATTTTGCATGGAAAACGCATAAAAAAATACAAAAAAGATAGTTAAAAGGTAAGGTGGCATCGTACGACATCGAACTTGCTGTAAAGTAAGTCGTATCGGTTGAGAAGTAAAATTTTTTTCAACAAATGTGACGTCAAAGATGTCACCTCAAAGACGTAAATTCATCATGTGAAGGCAAATTTCGACCGGTGGGACTCGCGGTGGCTTAGTGGTCATAGCCTCTGGTTTATCTAACCAGAAGAAGCAGGTTCGAATCTTGCCCGCAGTCGAATTTTTCCTTCACTAAAATAACTTTAAAAGCTTATCCTAAAATAAAAAGGTACTTACCAACTATAGTATAGCCGGATACTAAATTAAAATAAACACACAAAACAATAGCGGCGGGAAGAGTCGCCATTTTGAAACTCGAATGAGGGAATGACATAATTGCAGATATGCACACGTTTTATACAGAAAAGCGCTTACTAAGGTACATGCACAATGAGAGGGTTCTCTAGAACATAAAATACAGCACAAGTAATTATTATAACTTTCCGATATGCTTCTTAACGCAATAAGCCAATATGTGGAAATTGAACATCAAAATTCCAAAACTTTATTTATTTAATTAATTACAACGGTCTTAACCAATTAAAGTAACTAATATATATAAACTGTAGGAAATTAACAAAAAAGGCTAACAACACTTTCATAAATTTCTCTCACAGTACTTCTGACATACCAATAAAATCTTCGACCATCCATCCGCAAACAAATCATCTGTTGGATTAGAATCCAAGAGATCATTAAGCGCGGCCATAGTGCGAGGAATTGGCGACTTAGCACGTGCAACAGTACGACATGGAGGCACGGCAAACAGCTTGTGCTTTCTGCCCCGACAATAATTGTTTGGGACAAAAAAGCGCGCCAGTACATTAAGCAAATCAGGAGCGTCAATAGCACCACGGAGCGTTTTACAGGCAATTGTGAGCTGATCTCGAGCTCGCCTTATCTCGAGGGAGTTATACTCGAGACAACCCAGTAAAAATTTTGTTAAAATTTTTACTTTATTTTTTCTTAAAAAGTTTACTAGCAATGTGGGTCGTTATGGCACATTACTAGTATTCTTGTTACCCCACGTGCTAAGCTAAATGCTTGTGTTACGAGTGGGTTCACGTCGGTAGTGCAATGGGTGTGTTTCGAACCGGCAACCACGTGATCGCAAGGCCGATGCCCTAGCTATTAGGCTACCGCCGTTTAAAAAACAGAAAATAAAATCTAAAACTGGGGAAATAACACATGTAAAATCTCAAGAACCAAAAGCATACAATTCTATCCCACAAGGTAGAATGCTTGGTTAGTTAATGTTCCTATATTATACATAAAACATAAAACATACCATCACGCCTGTATTCCCCGAAGGGTTAGGCAGAGGTGTACTAATGTACACCCACATTTCGCCGGTATGTTTAGGTCCCATGTAATAGGGGGCGAGTCTATTGGGTAATAGGGGGCGAGCCTATTTAGCCTATATTATACATGATCTTCCAAAATAATAAATACCTACATCATTCTTTTTCCCGATGATATATCGGTTGTTTTCCCATGCGAAAGTGAAATACTTATAAGCTGTTATTAGAAATAAGAGCCTGGTTACAAGATCACAACCATGAGATATTTTTTTCCAATTCAAAAATAATGTAATATAAACCACACTAAAAACGTCCACTAATAAAAGTAAAAAAACTTTATTTTATTTAAATGCGCTAAAAAGAATAAAATAAACTTCTACTATCAACTTATTAAGTCATTACGCAATTTATATGATATAAAAACTTGACGATATTTACCTGTATAGATAAACAAGTCAATTAAATAAGTAGATTGATCAAATTGATTTAATTTTTTTTTCGTTTCAAACAAAGTAAATATTCTTATATCATATAAATTGTGTAATAACGTTATAAGTTGATGGTAAAAGTTTTAAAGGAAAAGTTTATTTTATTCTTTTAAACGCATTTAAATTAAAGCTTGTTTTTAAAAAGCTTTTTATTTTTTATTTATTTTTTTAATCGCATTGGTATTCTCAGCAAGTCCTTTCATTTGATACCCATATCAGTCTGCGATGTTTTTTTTTTTTTTTTATGGGATAACTCGGCAAACGAGCAGGCGAGCTACCTGATGGTAAGTAGTCATCGCCGCCCATGGACATCTGCAAAACCAAAGGAGTTGCAGATGCGTTGCCGAGCCTATTTAGGGAAAGGGAGGGGAAGGAGAAATGGAGAAGGAAGGGGATTGGGGGAGGAATTGGGCCTCCGGCCCTCTCGCTCACCGAACGAAGCGCAGTAACGAAACGCTACTACTCGGACGTCGGTCTTCTGCGAGAGTGTGGTACTTCCCCGGTCGAGCCGGCCCATTCATGTTGCGAACAGCGTGGCCCTACCACAACAAAATTGCGATCTTTAGAAGTCCGCCATATTGGATTTAGAGTGACGTCGCTTTATTTTTCATTTGAAACCCATATTGTAGGAGTGCATTCAAAATAACTAGTCCGCCATCTTGGGTCTCATGTTGCAGCGCCCCAGCGCCCGCGGGGTTTCATATTGATACTGATATATATTTTGTAACAACCTATGTACATAGGCTGTTAGAAAAATACATACAAAAAGTACATACGGAAGCAATAAAGATTTGAATTTGAAAAAGTACTTACTTAATAAATAAAGCTCCTTAATTTTTACCGCATATTGATAGTTGTATGTACAAGGACCACGTATTATAATGATAAGATTGTTGCCTACCTTCTGCAAAATTTCAATGACTTTAATTGGTTAAAATTTAAGATGGGACCACACTACTTTTGTACGGAGCGCCGAGCGGAAACTATCCTCATAAGTAACCGAGCACAAGGATGGCTTAGGCTATATATCATCACACTAAGACCAAAAGGAGCGGAGCAGAAATGAAAAATGCTACAAAAACGGGAAAAATTTAAATGCAAACAAGCCGAGAAACCACGCGGGCGAAGTCGTCAATATCAGAATGGTTTTTAGTAAAAATAACTGTCGAGTGAATGAACGACGATTTTGACACAACACAATACACAATGCAAAACTATGAAATAATTATACTATTTTATTCCGTTCCTATTATAAATAATGATAATAGAACAAATTATTTTTACAAAGTGTATTGTTAAGCGCCCTTACCTAAATTCGCCTAATTATCAGCCTCTATTTTATCTTAATTAGGTAAAAAAAATGTCAATTAACAGTGTTTTTGGCATTTATTAGGTTAAAAGTTAGTTATAATGAACATACCGGAAACTGATTATTTTAATTAAATCACTATAATTAGTTGCAGATAACCCTTTCTGTTATAATTTCACTAATTTTCAATAACACATACCATCACGCCTGTATTCCCCGAAGGGTTAGGCAGAGGTGTACTAATGAACACCCACATTTAGCCGGTATGTTGTAGGTCCCATGTAATAGGGGGCGAGCCTATTGCCATTCACCGGGCTCAAATCCAGACTCCGAGCTGCTACCGAGAATTTCATAGAAAAACCCAATAACACTTTGCTCGGTCCGGGGATCGAACCCAAGACCTCTAGGGTAGCAGTCGCGCTTAGGACCAATGAGGCGGGTCTTAAATTCTAGGTAAATGTATGTTTTTGTAAATATATATTATTATAGCTTGTATTCGTGGTGTACTGGTGTACACCACGAATAAATGTCAGAAGACATAGCGACATCAACAATAACTTACTCATGATTGAGTAACTGACTTAAAAATCGCTATAATAGGATTTGTAATTTTGGGCGAATTCTCTATTTTACACCAAAATTTTCTACTATAACGATTTTTAAGCAAGAGTTTTTATACTCAATAATTGTGAGTCAGGTCCATAAAAAATACATTCATAGATTGATAAGGAATTATCATAAATTATTGTGCAAATTAAATAAATAAATAATATCATTTATTTGCTCTACACAAAAAGGTTCCTTATTTCTATTTACATGAGTATTTATTAACTAAAAAACAGTGCAAATGAATGTTAACTTGTAACTTAACAAGATACATTAAATATTACATAACAACATACCATCACGCCTGTATTCCCCGAAAGGTTAGACAGGTATAATGTACACCCACAGTTCCCCGGTATGTTTAGGTCCCATGTAATAGGGGGCGAGCCTATTGCCATTCACCGGGCACAAATCCAGACTCCGAGCTGCTATCGAGAATTTCATAGAAAAACCCAATAACACTTTGCTCGGTCCGGGGATCGATGCCAGGACCTCGAGCGTAGCAGTCGCGCTAAGGACCACTTGACTAATGAGGCAGTCCTACGCCCTGTTTCGTAGTCGGGAAAAATCATTTCCTATTATTAAAAAAAATATTTAATTAGAAAATTCATATCCTTAGTGAAAAAATAAGCAAAAATCATTATCTTATCAGATAGCGGTGTAAATTGCCATTTTTGGTGGAATCCTCTATTTTAAACTACTTTCTGCAAAGCATATATTTTTAAACAAACGTTTTAGTAATCGATGGTGAATAAGTTATTGTTGATTTCGCAATTTTTACTGTCATTTCCCTAGAATAAATAAATACATAATAAATAAATAATCTTTATTACTCAATAATTGTACATGGTAAAAACATTTAGCCCTTAAATATAGTACATACAATAGTAGTAAAACTCTGACCTCTGAACTAGGTGTAAACCTGTATTACAGAAGTCAGTGCCCTCATTACAGAATTTATTATACCTAAGGATAGTTTTTTTTATTTAACCAGAAGCATAATATAAAATAAAAAGATAATGTGTGTGTGTGTGTGTGTGTCTGTGTGTGTGTGTGTGTGTGTGTTTGTACTTTCGTGAGATTACTTATAGCTGCGAAAATCCAAAAAACTAATTGTATTTGACGCTCACAGCTGACCGGTACCACCAGGTCTTGGCCTTTACCAGGTAAAGGCCAAGCTTTACCTATCACCTTGACCACCATGTAAACCACTTTTTGACAGATGGAACTACCTTTTTGTATTTTCCATGCAAAGATTATTAAGTTATTTTAGTGAAGGAAAAATACGACCGCGGGCAGGATTCGAACCTGCGTCTTCTGGTTAAGTACACCAGACGAAATGACCGCAAAGCCACCGCGAGACCCTCCCGCCTAGTCGAAATTTGGCTTCACATTTTTAATTTACGTCTTTGGGGTGACGTTAGTGACATCTGTTGAAAATATGCTTTCCAACGGATATGACATGCTTTACAGCAAGTACGATGTCGTACATAACAAGACTGCAGGAACGTAACAATGCGATTATCAATGCGATTATTGACACTTTGATTTCTGGTCTAGTATTGATTTATCGATTTTTTGACCAATAATAAATACATAACTATGTAAGTATAATATTCATCTGATTGTAATAATTTTCGTATAATATTCATTTTCCATTCATTGCTTTTCAAAAAGATTGTTCAATTTATATTTTATTTACATAGAGAGGATTTTCCGATTTTCCGATTCTGATTTAACATTATTGTTTAAAATGATTGCAGCGAATACCTACATTTGCAATTATCTTTTTTTTTTGGATAATCTGTTACATTTATGATATTATAATGTCTGCACGAAGTCATAATTCAGATAATTGAATAACGTAAGGCAGCTTATATATTTATTTTGTTACGCATTTAAAAGTTTTACGTAACCTGGAACAGTGACGTTCTAAGGCAACTGTCAAAAATTGGAAAGCATAATGAAAAAATTACAATGGTTTCCCCATAAAAAATAGTGTGAGGAATAGCAGAAAGAGTTATCTACAGTTGATTATAGTGATTCCATTAAAATAATCAGTTTCCGATATGTTAATAATAATAGTGCAGTGCAGTGATAGCCTTGTGATATGACCATTGGGCTGCCAAGTCAAAGGTCTCTAGTTCGAATGCAAGGCACGCACCTCTGTCTTTTCGAAGTCATGTGCGTATTAATAATTAATTATCACGCGCTTAAACGGTGAAGGAAAACATCGTGAGGAAACCTGCATGCCTGAGAGATTTTCTTGACGGCATGCAGGTTGTGACAACCTGCAGTAGGCTAGCATGGTGGACTAAAGCCTCTCGTTCGGAGCCCCAGGCCCAGCAGTGGGACAATGTAATGAGTTGATGATGAATAATTAATAACTAACTCATAATGACTGCTTCATTAGCTTAGCGCGGTTCGATCCCCAGGCTGAGTGGAGTGTTATTGGGTTTTTCAATGAAATTCTATGCATTAGTACATAC
Source organism: Subacronicta megacephala (assembly GCA_958496365.1). Lineage (NCBI taxonomy): Eukaryota > Metazoa > Arthropoda > Insecta > Lepidoptera > Noctuidae > Subacronicta > Subacronicta megacephala. Next base: position 9,754,895 of record OY292536.1, read on the forward strand.
ATAACATAACATACCATCACGCCTGTATTCCCCGAAGGGTTAGGCAGAGGTGTACTTATGTAAATACACCCACATTTGGCCGGTATGTTTAGGTCCCATGTAATGGGGGGCGAGCCTATTGCCATTAACCGGGCACAAATCCAGACTCAAAGCTGCTACTGGGAATTTCATAAAAAAACCCAATAACACTTTGCTCGACCTGGGGATCGAACCCAGGACCTCTAGCGTAGCAGTCGCGATTGGGACCACTAGACCAACGATGCATTAGTACATCTCTGCCTTAAGAGGATAGTATCCGCTTCGCGTCCCATACAAACGCAGTTTGGCCCTTGCTTGAATTTTAAACAATGAAAGTCATTGAAATTTTGCAGTAACAATCTTATCATTAATACACGTGTTTCTGTAATATAAAATTTCATTTCAATATACGGTTAAAAAGTTACACGAGCTCAAAGATTGGCAATTTTCGTTGAAAAACGGCCCAACTTTATGCTAGTATTTCTCGACAATGTATCAATACAGAAACATTCTGATTCGAAGGAAACCCAGTTAATATAGTGAATATTTTTTTACAAGATTTTTTTTTTACATATTAGCAATATTATAGGAGTAATCTCCAAAATTCGGAACATACGAAATACGCGTGAAAATGTTGTTGTTTCTCCTCTCGGGCACGCGTTCGCATCGCGAGGGATAGAGACAGCGACAACTGTGCAACATTGTTGCGTTCGCGAGGGACACTCCTCTTAACCTTCGGGGAATACCGTGGTGTTGGTATGATAAGTTAATAATAACTTACTATTAACCTAATTTAGGTAAAAATACTGTTAATTGATATTTAAACCTAATTAATATAAAATGTAGGATGATAACAAAGGTAAGGGCGCTTAACAATGCCCTTTATAAAAAAAAATGTGCTCATATTTTTACTTATTTTATTAAAAATAATGATGAAATAGTTTAGTTAAAAATTCCTTTTCGCAAATTGTTCACCTATTACACATTCTAATACATGGCAGTAGAAAATATGACATCTAAGATAAGTTATTGATGATTGAGTATTAAAACTTTCGCCCAAAAATCGTTATTGTAGAAGATTTTCGTACCTAGAATGTGTTATTATAGCCAAATAATTTGCGAAAATCCAAGAATAAATGGAATTTGCTTAGCCTTAAATCAGTTGATTTTTAAGAGTTATTTCTACTAAAAACCATTCTGATATAAAAGGCTAGTTAACTATAATTTTTATTATACTAATATTATAAATGTGAAAGTTTGTGAGGATGGATGGATGGATGTTTGTTACTGTTTCACGCAAAAACCACTGAACGGATTTTGATGAAACTTTACAGTAATATAGCTTATACATCAGAATAAAACATAGGCTACAATCCACAAAGATTTTGTATAATTTTGGCCATAATGTTACGATAAGTATCAAGTAAATGGGAAAAAATCCTGCCCTCTGAGAAGCTATATTCGGAAAATCTACATGTTTTCGCTGACGTAACGTAACAAATTATGTAACATAGTTTACAGGAGCATAAACATAACATACCATCACGCCTGCATTCCCCGAAGGGTTAGGCAGAGGTGTACTTAAGAGGAGTGTACCTCGACAGCGCGCACGCAGTTTAGGTATTGGTTTTTGTGTTGTTGTCCCTATCGCCTGCGATGCGAGCGGGCGTCGCTTGTCCCGCGCGCCCTCGCAACCACCCGCGCGCTTATTCTCGTTGTTGGGTCCAATTCTAAAGTAATGAAATTATGAAAGCGTTTTTTTTTTCGGACCTTGTTCGTTCGTTCAAATTTATTATTAGGTCAATTATTTCTTTGTAAGATTCATTATGACAAATACCATCTATTTTTTATTTTTTTATTCAATTACCTACCTACCTAATGAGAAAGTAACTAAGTAGGTACCTACCTATTTATTTCTATTGTATTACCATAAATAAGGTTTTTCAAAATTAGAGCAACAAGTTGTACGAAAATTTGTTTTTTCTTTTCAATAAATACCTACTTCGTACAAAATATTTTGTTTTGATCCTATGTAGGTACTTATCTTGTAAATTTAAACTTATTCGAATAAAACAATCAGGATATGACATGTAAGTCCCGACATAAGTACCTACCTAAATGGAATTTTCATTGTAAAATTATGATAAACCGTCGTATTGATGACACAATCAGCAGCAGTTAAGTTCCTAATTGCATTTAATACAAAATACCTAAGTACTTACATAATAAAATTTTGGTATTTACTTAAGTACGTATGGTGATGTGCACTGAGCGCTCGTTCAAGGTTTTTTATTGTATTATACCTATTTTCTTTGACTTGTAAAATAGAATGACGCGTAACGATTGGAAATTGCATTTAATAAAAATAAATACCTACCTATTCACTTCTAGACTGAGCAATCCGTATTTTTTTATTGAATTTCATAATAAAAGTAGCTATGAATAGAAAGGGTAATGCACTAAAAGTCATATAAAGCTTTTACGACATAAATCATAAAAAAACGGCATCTCTAAGATTTTCAGATGCTTGATGCTCCCATCAGGGGAGAGTACGGATAAGACACTTACAATATTTGAAGACTTCATGACCTATTCGTAGCTCTCAATTGTACACATAACAGTAAATTTAACATATTAAAAATATTTTTGTAAACAGAGCCAAGTCTCGTATAATATAATCTATATCTGTAATGTTAAGATATGAAGTTATGTGGTATTTCTCAAACAAATCCGCATGCGCCGTAAAATTTCGCAGCACCAGATACTTTTCTCTTTTATGTTGAATACCTATGCTTTAAAAATTAAAAGCTGATAAGTAGATGACGAATGAGTCATTATTAACCTTACAAAAAAGTCATTTCACCAACAAGATTGTTTAGATTAATAGTAGCCTAATGGCTAGGGCGTCGAACTTGCGAGCATGTGGTTGCTGGTTCGAAACCCACCCATTTCACTACCGACGTGAACCCACTCGTAATACAAGCATTTAGCTTAGCACGAGGGTTTAACAAGAATACTAGCAATGTGCAACCCACATTGCTAGTAAGCTTTTTTTTAGAAAAAAAAAGTAGCCTTTTAATCAAAAATGAAACATTATTTATTACAGCGTAATATCACTCACTCACTGATTCATTATGAAGTTTCAGAAACTATAAGGGCTACCTTATAGTTATATAAATAACAAATATTATTAGTATTAACAAGTAGTATGCTAATACTAAGTACTCGTTAATAATACTAATAATATTTGTTATTTATAATAATAGATCATATCAACTATTATTTATTATTATAAATTTGGCATTTTTAACCGGTTAGTACCGCTATGCTCTAGTTTCGCTATGCTCGACTCAAAAAATACCTACTAAAAAGGACCGCTATGCACGATTTTTTTTGATTCTACGAATACAATGGAAGTTACAGTTGGAAAAAAAAGTGTTTGAATTCATTGCGTTTCCGTTAGTAAGTTAAAATTTATTTGTCTCGTTTTGATAATCAAAAAGGGGTAATGACAGCCAAGTACAAACGAATTACAGAGCAATTCTAAGTAAATTAAGGTTTATGAAGGGAGCTGTAAGTCAAAACTAGACCCACATTAACGAAGTCTGTAGACTTTATTACAAACCTTTTCTTACTAAGTAATATTAAGTATTTATGTTACGCTGTTTGAATGTAATGTCAGATAGATGTAGATTATGTAACTCCCAACAAGAAACTATAGATCATATGACAAGAAGATGTCCATTCTTAGCAAATAAACAGTACACAGATAGACATAATAAAGAAATGTACCTACAGATAGATAAAAAATATAATTTAATAGATACAATAAGACAATGTTATAAATATAAGCCAAAAAATGTAAATAACAACATAGCTAAATTATACTGGGATAGTGATATAATACAAAACCATATATCATTAGCAGATGAAATACGAAAGATATGCAACAAAATACAGTTAAAATAATACCGATAATATTATCATCTACCGGACTCATCCCTAAATCACTACACACATCATAAAAAGAACTAGACCTAAACAAAACATACATTCCACTACAAAAATCAGTTATCATAGACACATGTTCCATAGTAAAGCGATTCCTGATATCCACTTCACAAACACATTCTTCAGAAGAAAAGAACCAACTCACTTGATGTAAGCCCATGGCTGACTCGTCACATTCACAAGCTATGCTGAGAGTCCAAATCCAAATGGATACGTAACATATTATTATTATTTCCTTTATTCACACTTTTTACACACATATTATTTTACATTAAAAAAAATAGAAAATAATTATTTACTATCTATATACATAGAAAAGAAAATAATAATAATAGTATGTGTGTGTGTGTGCGCGTGCGTGTGTGTGCATACGAGTTTTTGTGTATAATATGTTTGTATAATTAGTTACATGACTGTGTTAACCCGATATAACCGAAAGAGACTCAGGGGTATCATAATAAAATGTATAGCTAACAAATAATTTTACTTATAACTTGATGATTGCTATAATCCTAATATCCAATTTTATCATACCTACCCTAATTCTTGATCTCGTTTCGGGAAGTCTTTTTTTGAAACCGTTCTTTTATATTTTGGCAGTCAGCCACAACATTCTCTTTGAAATATTTCCTCTTTACTGAAAATTATGTACACATGGCTACACATCAAGCTATACAAAACCAGTTTCGACTGACCTCTCATTGTAAAGGTTTAAAGCACAATTCAAGGGCAGCCTATACTGGTTTTGTATAGCTTGATGTGTAGCCGTGCGTACATGTACATATAATATTATGAATCACCAGCAACATGTAATAATCGAGTAATGAGACTTGGCTCTGCTTTTATTAAAATGTTTTGTTACGAGTGAACTTTACATTACCTACAACTAATTGTGCTAGGCATTTATATTACTAAAAACCTTAGGATAAGAACTTATGACTTAAATAAACTTTACGTAGGTAGGTACTTACTTAAGTACCTAAAAATCACTTTTTTTTTCACTTCTTTTTTTTTATTTACACTAGGATTTTTCTGGATCTTTAGTGCGTTTACCAAACCCAAACTCTTTTAACAAAAGAAGATAACATGGAAAACTACCTTTAGGCCATAAAAAATATATGCTCCGTGTGGGAATCGAACCCACTAGTGATACTACATTACTCATAGCGCACCCGATTACTTAGCCACTTCTCCATTTATTTTCATGCATACATTTATTTTCTTGCCATGCTATCTATAATATACCCACAATAAATTATTGCTTTCACCTCTGCCAATCTAAGAAACTTTTTTACAGATGTAGGCTCAAACTGTTTCTTGTAACTTCTAAATCAAAACCAACGCGCGACGCAACAATAAATAAATTATTATTATTACTAGACAAGTACCTAAGTAACATAAAATCAAACCACGTATGTACATGTAGGTAGGTACCTACTTATGTGGTGTGTAAACAACAGTAATTCTAATTTACAATATATTATATACCTACAATATACCTAATAATAAGATATACCTAGGTATAAAATAGTATTATCACGGGTAAAACAATAAAATTACCTATCTTACACATTTTTTTACCTTAGGTAGTCTAGTAAGTTACGGCCGGTATATTATCTTTACTTACCTATGTAGGTATACATAACATAACATACCATCACGCCTGTATTCCCCGAAGGGTTGGGCAGAGGTGTACTAATGTACACCCACATTTCGCCGGTATGTTTAGGTCCCATGTAATAGGGGGCGAGCCTATTGCCATTAACCGGGCACAAATCCAGACCCCGAGCTGCTAATGGGAATTTCATAGAAAAACCCAATAACACTTTGCTCGACCTGGGGATCGAACCCAGGACCTCTAGCGTAGCAGTCGCACTTAGGACCACTAGACTAATGAGGCAGTCTATGTACGTATAATATATTTTAATAATAAAACCTCTCTCGAGCGCAAGCTCTCGTTGTCCATCAAACTATCTAAATATCTCTTTCGATAAGTCGCACCCGGCGGAATAAGTAAGATTCACGACATTCGATTCATCACGTCGGTCACATGCACCGCGAGCCGGTTGTTTCAAGGACGTTGTCTCACCTCCCGACCCGCCGCAGCTCCCGCGACGCATGGTGAAACAACAATACATTTGCAACATTTTCACGCGTATTTCTCACGTTCCGAATTTTGGAGATTACTCCTATAATATTGTTAATACGTAAAAAAAAAATATTGTAAAAAAATATTCACTATATTATCTGGGTTTCTGTCGAATCAGAATGTTTCTCTATTGATACATTGTCGAGAAATACTAGCATAAAGTTGGGCCGTTTTTCAACGAAAATTGCCAATCTTTGAGCTCGTGTAACTTTAGAACCGTATATTGAAATGAAATTTTATATTACATAAACACGTATTTTAATGATAAGATTGTTACTGCAAAATTTCAATGACTTTCATTGTTTAAAATTCAAGCAAGAGCCAAACTACGTTTGTATGGGGCGCGAAGCGGATACTATCCTCTTAATGTACACCCACAGTTCGCCGGTATGTTTAGGTCCCATGTAATAGGGGGCGAGCCTATTGCCATTCACCGGGCACAAATCCAGACTCCGAGCTGCTACTGAGAATTTCATAGAAAAAACCCAATAACACTTTGCTCGACCTGAGGATCGAACCCAAGACCTCTAGCGTAGCAGTCGCGATTGGGACTACTAGACCAACGAGGCAGTCCAGTTACAGGAGCATGTTGTAGTTAAAAAATGTAATCTGCTGAGCCGTTTGTGATGAAATTTGATATGGATAGTCTGGACATCGGCGACTTTTTTATCAACAAAGCATGCGGGCGAAGCCGCGGGCGGAAGCTAGTGGTCTTATAAAAATGTATATCGTAAATAGAGTAGATGAACATAATATAATTAAAATTGGTTCAAAACTAAGAATGGAGACTGCCTCGTTAGTCTAGTGGTTCCAAGGGCGACTGCTACGCTAGAGGTCCTAGGTTCGATTACCAGGTCGTCGTCCAGGTCGTATTGGGTTTTTCTATGAAATTCCCAGTAGCAGCTCGGTGTCTGTATTTGTGCTCGGTTAATGGCAATAGGCTCACCCCCTATTACATGGGACCATAACATACCAGCGAAATATCGAGTGTCCATTAGTACATCTCTGCCTAACCCTTCGGGGAAAACAGGGGTGATGGTATGTCATGGATGTCAAAACTAAGAAATTTATAAGCTAAGAGAGCATACGCATAAGCATAGAGCGGCTTGTGATGTCACAAATATAAAAAAATAACAAAAACCTATAAATATTCAAAGATGTTAAAAACAATTTTAAATAAAATAATAAAAAAGTAAAACAACCTTCAAAAAATAATGTTTCGGAAGTCGGTGGCTTTCATTTGAGTGGATCTTTTGTTTTCGCCACCGACTTCCGAAACTGTTTTTGAGATAACATGTATGTATTTGAAGACGCTTTTACTTTTGTGTTAAAAGTTATTTTTATGCTGTAGAGAGTTTATCTACTCTCAGTGTGCATGTACCTTAGTAAGGGCTTTTCTGTATAAAACGTGTCCTTAATTGCAATTATGTTATTCACTCATTAGAGTTTCAAAATGGCGGCTCTTCCCGCCACTATTGTTTTGTGTGTTTGTTTTAATTTCATATCCGGCTATACTTTAATTGGTAAGTACCTCCTTATTTAAAGACTAGATTTTGAATAAAATAGTGGAATCGTGAAATAATTTAATCAAAAAACGTCAGTGATGATCTTGTAATATATATTCTCCTTTTTTAAAGGAAAATAGGTATATATAAAAAGATCATTAGGTACTGATCCTTCCTATTTTTATGGTTCCGTAGCCAAATGGCATAAAACGGAATCCTTATAGATTCATCATGCCTGTCTGTCTGTTAGATGGGTTAGATGGTATCACAGCCACTTTTTTCCGAAATTATAAGAACTATGCTGTTGATTAAAATTTTCACACAAAAATAGAAATAAAAACCAATAAATTTTGGGGGTTCCCTACACTTAGAACTGAAACTCAATTTTTTTTATCAAACCCATTCGTGTGGGGTATCTATGGATAGGTCTTCAAAAATGATATTGAGGTTTATATATATATTTTTTCTGAACTGAATAGTTTGCGCGACAGAAACTTCCACAATGGTAAAATGTGTGTCCCCCCCATGTAACTTCTAAAATAAGAGAATGATAAAACTAAAAAAATATGTGATGTACCAGTACCACGTAAACTTTCAACGAAAATTGGTTTGAAAGGGATCTAGTAAGTAGTTTTTTTAATACGTCATAAATCGTAATTGCTCGGAACACTCCGTGCGCGAGTCCGACTCGCACTTGTCCGGTTTTTTTTATTTGTTTTGATGGATATCCGTACAAAAAATACGTCTAGCTCCACCTCCGGATCTGGTCAACTAATTGTAATAAGATGTACCGCAGTTTTTAAGTTGGAAGCTAATGCTTTTTTACAGTGAAAACAAAATTCAAATCTGTTCAGGAGTTTCTGCGCCAATCCCTAACCTTAGATCAAATAAAAAGTTAAGATGTACAACACAACAACACGCACACATGTATTAGTTAACTACGCCGTATCTTGTCAGTCGAGCTTTCGATAGCTCGATAGCTCGACTGACAAGATAAGGCGTAGTTTCGGTATACGTGTGTGCGTGTAATTGTGTGTTGTACACGGCTAGGCGTAGTTTTACCCGGCCTCACTTCTTTGTTCGCAAAGTTCCATCTTAACTTTTTATTTGATCTGAGCCCTAACAAACATACAAAAAATCAAATAAATTAACTTTTAATAAAAAAGTACAACCACCTTCTAAAATTAAAAAACCGGTTCGCAATCGGAGAAATTGGTGAGTATATATTATAAAAAGAATACTATACCGTCGAACATTTCTGGTCAGCTCCTCATAACATTCACTATTTGGAACCGTGACCTTCTGTTTGACAACCCGTCTAATTGAAATAAAACAGACTAAAAATATGGTATATATATAATTTACCAACCCTCAGTAAGTTAGCGTGGTGAAACTATATTCCTAATCCCGAAGAGAGAAGCGAGAGAGAAATCTCTGCCAAGCAGTGGGACAATGTAATAGGTTGGAAACAAATATATATATAAATATAATAACAATTATTTTGATTTTTATTTGCTGCAGGAGACGACGAAAATGAGATAATATGGCCATCCGAATACCATTTCAAAGTTGACAAATTCAACGTTATATCAACTCTGAAGGAAACTTCAGAAATATGGTAAGTTATATAATTATAGAGATTCTAAGCTACCCCACACACCACCAATCTAACATTGTGTTTTTTTATAAGAATAACTGTCTAAACCCAAGTGTATCCGCGTATAAATGTCTTTAACAAATTTGACAGACCCCTCCCCCGCCCCCTTTTGGTCTGATCCTAAGAGGACTGAAAAGTGGGACGTCCCGTCAAAAGCGGGACATCTGGTAGTGTTACACCCTGGGCCGTTAGTTTCGTCCCGAACATAATGATATGGCTAATCTTTCCATGACATAAACATTAACTGTTAACCTTTTGAATATATGTGACAAACGAAATCTTACCCTGAACGCCAACGTCACAAATATATGACAAAATATACGTCGCACCATATTATGAAATAAACAATGTAATCAATTACTTTAGTGTGTTTTCTTTGATAAAGGTCTATTGACAGAAAAAGTGGCCTGGCGTCAGGGGTACGGAGATACGTTTATACTCTGGCGTTCAAAAGGTTAATGGAAGTACTATACCATACCATACTAGAAGAAGAAATGATGGCCATCATTATGCTTATTCCAACAGGTACAGCGCAGAACTGAACCGCTCTCGCATCGATACCAACGGCGGCATTGACAAGAAATACTACTACGCTGACACCGGCTATACTTTAAAGGTAAGTATCATGATAGCCTAGTGATATGATTATTGATCTGCCAAGTCAAAAAATTCTCGAATTCGGAGCCAAGGCTCTAACCTCTAACTTATCAAAGTCCTGTGCGTATTAACTCTTAATTATCACACGCCTAAACGCTGAAGGAAAACATTGTGAGGAAACCTACATGTTGAGAGATTTTCCCGACGTCGTGTGAAGTCTGTCATTCCTAGTCTAAGTTCCAGGTCTATTGCCTAAGGTTATTCTGAGAGGTGACTCGTGCTCATTGGATGGAATGGAATGATCATTGGTGCGAATATCAGAATTGCTCAAAAAATTGGGTTGCGGAGGTCTGATGGCCTGTTATTTTGCTTCTAGCTGTTTCCAATGACAACGGAGGAGGTGACCAACGAAATTGTCTGCCTCTCCACTGAGTTTGAGGAAGAACTGGTTGACTTTCTGCCCGATTCATCAGGTCTCGAGTACACAGGTATGGATATCATTACATATTATATACGTGTAAGTATCTATACAAGGTCATTTTTAGTATATGCGAAACACGAAAAACGGTATAGTATTTTTTGCAGTTGCATTTGTAGCATCGACTTCGGGCGACTGAAGGGGTTATTTTACACCCCGCCCTGCTGTGCGCCCGTGCCTAGTGCCACTATGACTGGCAGTGACTTATTTTGTGCGCGTATAATTGCGGATAGGTACTTGGTATAGGTACTTAAAATTACTGGGAAAAAATATAACATCGCCGTCTCCAACGAATAATATCGTAATCGACTATTGCGACATTTTTGCTTTTAGTGGGGATTATTGTTCTAGACGTGAGATTACACCTTGTGAATTTTTTTCACGTGATTCATCCGGTTAATTTTCGAGTTAATAAATTTTCGACATTTTATAATGGATTTAACTGTATTATTCTTCTCAACAAAAAAAACTTTTTTTATGTCGAATATAGTCATAATGCATTAATACTGATCCCTCAATGTTTTTCTTTTCCCAGTAAACTGTAATTACGATCTTATTAGGACAGAAAAATAAAAACTTATTTCGGTAAAGTATATTACCATATTATTCGCGTCAAAATACCATTATTATCTTACAGTAAAATAATTCGCGATATATCTTTTAAAAACGTTGGAACTGTTATGTTGAATACTGTATATTCTGTGATATCAAAAACACAGCTATGTATTCGGCAATGTTAAGCCGCGCAATTTCAAACGTGTATTAACATGTAACGATCTATTGCGTTAAGATACATTGCAAAAATATATCTATTTTTATTCTGGCCGGCGCAGCCATCTTAGTAAAACGATATATTCTTAATACCTTTTTGAACTTCTTGTTGTATAAATTGCAATAAGCAGCTTCCAATTTCGTTTGCCCCTCTTTTTGCAATAGAAATGTGCCACACATAGCAATATCCTGCCTTATTTATTGTATCAAAATCCGTGAAATTATAAATAGGATATTTTCTTTTGTAGTGAAAAATTCCTACTTCTGATTGGGGCACATTTAAGACTTTTTCTAGATCAAATACTGCAATGGTAGTTTTTGTTGAATCAACTGCAGCTTTTTCCTCTGTTTTTTTTTCACGCACTCTATTTTTACGCTCCAAGTGTGCCCTATAGTTGTCTTCCAAATCAGCTTTTTTTGTACTTTCAGCCTGTTCATACAAGGAACAAATTGCGCATAAATCCTTTTTTGGTTTGAAAAAAGAAAAGTTATACATCGTATTAAAAGTTGTCTGATATTGCCGTTTTGTACCTAGGTTTTCTGGTGAATAATTTTGATTTTTAAACCAGGATTAGTATAATCGATACATTTTTGAAATGTTAAGTTGCTCTGATAAATATTGTCTCTTAGAATCCTTCCTGACATAATGGGATTCTATAGCAGGAAATAGATTAATATGTTCCATAATGTTTTCTTTTGTAGTATCACTCATCTTATGAGGTCTATTTAAATGTTTTCCTCTCTCATCAGTTAAACTCTGATCTTTTTTTATTTTTTCTAAAGTTGTGTAGACTACTTGTTCTGAAATCTTCAATGTATTAAGGAAATATATCTTGCATACTGGTATATCACACTCATCCAAAGGAAAGCTATATTTAATTGTTTGTGTCCTATTATTCTTCCGCTCCAGAGTAAGTCTTTTTTATAGGATTGCAAGTGATACGTCTAGTAATATATTGCCACTGCAATTCGTGATTTTGAAGTTTGTAAAAAGCGGTGAAAATATTTTCCCTTTGTTGAGAAGTAAACTTTTCACTGCATCGTTTTTTACATGAACATACTGGGCCAATCGTTGCATATAATTTCTTAGAACTACATGCTTCAAAAACTTCGCCGGAGTTTTTCAGTATCTTGTTTTTACTTAATAACTTTCCATTAATTTTTATCGCTCTTCCGTTTTCTACTTCCATTCTGATTAATTAAAGTTTCAACACCCTTAGGGTCGTTTTGTTCAGTCAGATCAGATTCTGGTATAATTATATGATTATTTAAAAGAGACGACGATAATTGAAGAGGTTGAACTAATACTGTATGATTTAAACTTTCTGATACTATTTTTTGAGGAGAGTTCTGATTGTTTAGATTGTCCTCATGTATCTCGTCATTATTGCTGCTTGCCCGACTACTCTCAACAAAGGGAAAATATTTTCACCGCTTTTTACAAACTTCAAAATCACGAATTGCAGTGGCAATATATTACTAGACGTATCACTTGCAATCCTATAAAAAGACTTACTCTGGAGCGGAAGAATAATGGGACACAAACAATTAAATATAGCTTTCCTTTGGATGAATGTGATATACCAGTATGCAAGATATATTTCCTTAATACATTGAAGATTTCAGAACAAGTAGTCTACACAGCTTTAGAAAAAATAAAAAAAGATCAGAGTTTAACTGATGAGAGAGGAAAACATTTAAATAGACCTCATAAGATGAGTGATACTACAAAAGAAAACATTATGGAACATATTAATCTATTTCCTGCTATAGAATCCCATTATGTCAGGAAGGATTCTAAGAGACAATATTTATCAGAGCAACTTAACATTTCAAAAATTTATCGATTATACCAATCCTAGTTTAAAAATCAAAATTATTCACCAGAAAACCTAGGTACAAAACGGCAATATCAGAGAACTTTTAATACGATGTATAACTTTTCTTTTTTCAAACCAAAAAAGGATTTATGCACAATTTGTTCCTTGTATGAACAGGCTGAAAGTACAAAAAAAGCTGATTTGGAAGACAACTATACAATATATATATGTACACTTGGAGCGTAAAAATAGAGTGCGTGAAATACAAATAGAGGAAAAAACTACCATTGCAGTATTTGATCTAGAAAAAGTCTTAAATGTGCCCCAATCAGAAGTAGGAATTTTTCACTACAAAAGAAAATATCCTATTTATAATTTCACGGTTTTTGATACAATAAATAAGGCAGGATATTGCTATGTGTGGCACCTTTCTATTGCAAAAAGAGGGGCAAACAAAATTGGAAGCTGCTTATTGCAATTTATACAACAAAAAGTTCAAAAAGGTATTAAGAATATATCGTTTTACTCAGATGGCTGCGCCGGCCAGAATAAAAATAGATATATTTTTGCAATGTATCTTAACGCTATAAAAACTTACGACCTATAAAATATAACACACCGATTCTTTGAGACTGGGCATAGCCAGAGTGAGGGTGACAGCATGCATTCCTGTGTGGAACGCGCAATGAAGAATAAAACTTTATATACTCCTGACCAAGTATACAGTGTTATATTAAATGCAAAAATAAGAGGTGAAACATATAAATTAAAAGAAATGGAGCAAAGCGCGTTCTATGATTTAAAAAGTCTCATCTCTGAAAAAAACTGGCTAAAAGATACACAAGGCAGAAAAATTGCATGATCGAAGATTATGGAAATAAAAGTATCTCATTTAAGACCTCATGTATTGCAATTCAAATATGATTTTGGGGAAGACTATTTGGATTTGGACACTGAACAGGGTACAGGAAAACGAAAGCGTGGACGAAAACCGACAAATCCTGTGGAACGTTTAGTCGACGAGAGCCTAAAACAGGTTTACCATCAACCTATCCCTATACCTAAACCACTATACGATGACTTACTTGGGTTGTGCGCCACCGAAGCTATACCCAAACATTATCACGGTTTCTACGAATCTCTGACAAGCGCTGGTACTCCAGAAACACAAAACTTAGTCGAGCGCAACGAATCGGATGCAAATGATGAAAAAATTTGAATATAAAATATGTGTATGTGTGCTAAAAATTAAAATTATGTAAGTTTTAAAGCTGTACCTGATTAATTTGATTAAATTTCTTTTTAACCCCCTTTCCAGTAATGTTTTATTAATAATACGAGTCATTATTACTTATTTTTTGCAATATAATATTATCGGTAATAGATTTTTACAATAGCAGCACGTCTGCCTTTTGCTATGGAATATTAACGTTACTCAATTTACTGTTACCACAATAGATTGATTTGAGCAAGGAATAATATGGTAATAATAAGTAACTATTACAATCTAAATCGCTACTTTATACTCAAGACGATCGCTATTAACTATTGCTGTATAGGTCACTGTCAACAATTTACACGAATAAAATCGTATTGTTGTATTACAGTTGAAAATTGTATTTCAATTCTGGTAATATATATTTTTGGTTATAACTTTAAGGGAACAAAACTAATATTTTATTAAATGACAATTCATTAGTTTATAAAAAATTAGCTATCTTTTGATATGCCAACGATCTTCCTATGTAAACCTGTTACGAAGTTATAACCAAAAAACAGTTTTTTATTTTTCCTGTAAAATTTGATTTTTGCGGATACGATATTATTCGTTGGAGACGGCGACATGTCAAAATTATTAGAATCCATTCAGTTACTTATTCTGAACAAAATAATATGTTCTGGTTTCGCATATACTAAAAATAATGTTGTATACAACGTTAATTTTTGTTTACCCTAAAGCCAAGACACCCTAACTTTAATTTGATTTGAAAGGTAAGAAAAAATACAAAATAACAAAGTAATATTAAAACTGATTGATTATTTTAACTTTTTTGTTAGTAGTAATTTTTATTTTTAGTGGAAAGTTTTGTTTATATGTACTTGTAAGCCAACGTAACTCACTGCTCCAATGAGACAGCGATTCAGTATTCATATATTTATTGCATTCCATAATGTACACATACAGGTGGTTATTATTGCTATTGTATTAATATTATTTGAGTTATTATTATTATTTTATTTTATCAGTTAGATATTCATCTATTGTGTAATAGCTTTTGTCATTATGGAAGTTTTTTAATTTATTTACAAATATATTGGTTTTATTTTCTTGTTTATGTATTCCGGTAATTTATTATAGATTTTTATTGACATTACATATGGACTAGAAGAGTGCAGTTTAAGGCGGGAGGTAGGCAAATTTAATGTTTCGAAGTAAACGATAATATCATTGATGTTATCAATTTTTAGATTTTTATTGATTATTTAAAACTGCTCAACCGATTTCGATAAAATTTGAACGGGACCATTGGACCATCTGAAGTATTACCTACCAAACAAAAAAATAATCATTAAAATCGATCCATAATTGGCGAAGATCATAGAGACGAATTGAAAACCTCCTCCGTGATGAAGTCCGAATTCGAAAACTCTGTTTTAAGAAAATGGGTGTCCAACTTGAATAATGTTTTAACATGTTTTGGGACAAAATTAAACATAGGCTAAAAACCATTCCAATCGATCCTCTTCCTGATTCTGAACAAACTACTTTCGGCTTTCGGGTAAACAAAAACTAACATTGTAGATAGCTCCCATGTGATGGATGGAAATTTTTTACTGTTTTATGTTGCCATATACCACAAACATAATTAGTATCACTAGCTCATTATCATATTGATACTTCAGTTGCCAGTCATTATACAGACTCATGTTGCGTTTCGTTCGGTGAGTGTAAAGCGCCGTAGGCCCAATTTCCACCTCAGTCTGCCTTTTCTCCTTTCCCTCCCTTTTCCTTAAATAGGCTCAGCAGCGCATCTGCAACTCCTTTGGTATTGCAGATGTCCATGGGCGGCGATGACTACTTACCATCAGGTAGCTCGCCTGCTCGTTTGCCGAGTTATACCATAAAAAAAAAACTTTCCAGGTGAAACCCTGAATCTTTACGACAAAGTAGTGAAAGTGTGGACTGGCTCCAAAAAACACGACAGCAAAATGTTTCGTAATGTAACGTTGTACGTACACAAGACTGATTCTGGTATCGACGTGCCTGTACAGTAAGTTGTTCTCATACCTTGTCTAAATTATAGAGTAGGGGATTTCAGTAAGATTTTTTAACATTTTAATAGTATCAAATTTAAAGAAAAGGAACTCATAAGTACATACATACATACCATCACGCCTGTATACCTCGAAGGGTTAGGCAGAGGTGTACTTAATGTACACCCTCACTTCGCCGGTATGTTTAGGTATCATGTAATAGGGGGTGAGTCTATTGCCATTCTCCGGGAAATCCAGACTCCGAGCTGCTACTGAGAATTTCATAGAAAAACCCAATAACACTTTGCTCGACTTGGGGATCGAATCCAAGACCTCTAGCGTAGCAGTCGTGATTGGGAACACTACACTAACGAGGCAGTGAAGAGAACTAAAAAGTAATGTCTTCAAATTCTTCATCATAGCTGCTGAAAATTGAGATCATTCGACGTTATAGTAGGTAGTTCTTTATAAGAAGGACTCGGGACACCGTTCAAGCTGCCAGTGTTTTTAGGCAATATAAATAAATTTTCGTCATTGATAGCCTATCTCTGATATGACTATCTCTTCCGTGGATATGACCATTGGAATCGATTTCCAATGTAAGGCACCTGCGATTTTTATATATCATGTGTGTATTAGTGAATAATTATATTATAATTCACTTGAACGGTTAAGAAACCCACCGTTCGGAAAGTCTAAAAGATTTTGCTCGATGGCGTGTGAAGTCTTCTAACCTAAATGAATAGCCATCGTGTTGTAGTCGCCAAAACATTCTCCGAACCCAGTAGTAGGACAGAGCACGGTTTGATAATGATGTTTTTAGTAGTGTTTAAGTAATTTATTTTATTCTTTTTCCAGGAAAATCAGCAAATATTACAATCTAAACATTGGAGAACTGATTGCACACGTGATCACTAACTTTTATGACTTTAGAAACAACATCACTGAAGAAGAACTGACTGCCGATATTGGTAAGGTATCCTCTCTGACCAACTTGAAAGTTAAGCTGGCAAAAAATTATCGGACGCGACTTACGGACGCGGCTGAGAGCCGCGACCTATAGTTATCTAGATAATGAACTGTGCAATGACACTGTGGATCAGCTGTGCAAACTATCGGAGGTAAGTCGTGGACGCAAACTTCGGATGACCTTAAGAGTTCGGACGACCGATTGGAATCTGGCGCGCTGGATGTTTTTGTCAGCCGAACACGTCCGCGGACGGTATGCACGGGATGCGGGACACGTCCTTGCGTCAGAAGGACGTATATCTACCTATGTAAAAATGGACGAACGAAGTATCAAGTGTGTTCGTAACAGGATGACTGTTAAATCATAAATTAAAGGATTACAAACATGTTTAAAAAAACGCTTCTATTAATTTTCTTTCTTAGTGGACAACATAAAGCAGCTGAAGATAATCCGAGAAAATCGTCCTCACTTTCACTACTCGACATGTTTCTTCGTCTATATTTCTTAGTAGAATAGGCGTTGGAATGCGTCCGCAAGCCACATTCCAAAAGACTGTGCACACTTCTAAGTCGCGGATGTCAGTCGCGTCCGTCAGCCGCATCCGATAATTTGTTTCCAGCTTTACTCCTGCAGTAATCCCTTGAAGTGGATCTCAGTTCTCGGAGACCGTCGCAAACCTTGAGGCCTCGATCATGAATACAGGAATGCGGTTATTGGTGAAGACTCTCCAAACGCTGGGGAAGGCATACAGGAAGACTTTTTATTATGTTTCAAACTTATTTCTAGTTATTAGGAATCTTACATACTTAATTATTAAACTGACTGACTCATTCGTCTTTTGGTTCTAAGCACGACTGCTAAGAGGTCCTGGGATCGATCCCCAGGTCGAGCAGGGCTCGCCCCCTATTACATGGTACCTGAAAATACCGGTGAAACGGTGTACTTACAATACAAGACTCAGAATATTCTTTTATTCTGAGTCTGTAGGCCTTTCCAAAAATAAATATGAAAAATCTTTTATTCTATTTGCAGAGAACAACTGTGAACAGATGGTTCTCGGCAAAAACTTTAAGACTGACCTAAAAGTCTACCATCCAGACATTCCCATCGAGCTGGACAAAGCTTTCAAGAGTTATTCCAACCACCACAGTAAGCAGTACCATGAGGAAGAGCATCAGATGAGGAAGAGGATCTTTGAGAAGAACTGGAGGTATGATACGCTTATTAAAACAAACGCTTTTAAATAGATATAGGACATGCACCAGGATTTGAATAAATTGAATACCTAGTAGGAACAATAAATAATAATGGCTGACTCTTCTCTGTCACAAGGTTGACTGCTTCAGAGGGCACTACTGCAATACTTCTACTACTTCACAACTGTAACCTGCAGTAGGTTAGCGTGGCTATAGCCTAATCCCTTTTTTCAGTAGAGGTGACCTTTGCTCAATTGTGGGACAGTAAGTTTATGGGTTTTTGATGATGATGAAAAAATAACATAATTAATAAAGGAGAAAAATATTGACCACAAACTTATATTAACTTTGTATAGGCCAGTCATAAGTAAGTTTTTATATAATACTATGGTGTTCATAATCCAGAATGGTTGAGGACCACAACCGCAAGAATTTAGGCTTTAGGATGGAACTCAACGAGTTTTCCGACCAGACCGCCGATGAGCTGAAGTACCTGAAGGCCACCTTCGTATCGAAACACGAAGACCCTGACATTATGGCGTTCCCCCACACTTTGGAGGAAATTGAAGATCTAGTTCAGGAACTGCCAGAGAACTTTGACTTAAGGATGGAAGGAGTTATCAATTCAGTTAAAGGTAAGTTTAGAGCCAGCACCTAAACCACATCCATAGTCCTCCATGAAGATGTATCTTCATGTATGGATCCCTTTTTTATTGTTTTTGCGAACATCATGGGGAAATCTACATGCCTGAGAAAGATTCTCGACGCAGAAGTCTGCCAATTGTGAGGCCAGATTGGCGTGGTGGAATATAGTCTATCCCCTCCTATACCGAGCCCTAGTTCTGCTAGTAATAGTCCTGAGAGTCTGTAAGGTCCCAAGTCATGTGTCAAATGGCGTCTGTATATTCTTCTGTCTGTCCAGACCAGAGTCCGTGTGGGTCTTGCTGGGCATTCACCACTACTGCCGCCGTGGAGGGAGCCCTAGCCAGGGCGAATGGAGGCCGACTGCTTGATTTAAGCGAACAGTCGCTCATTGACTGCGCTTGGGGGTAAGTTAACATATTTTTTTATTACAGATAGGTATTCTCTTGACTTCAATCCTGCCGCCGAGGCATAGATGAAGTCGACGGTGGAGCGAGCACACCCAGAAGATAAATCACCCTAATTTTGAAGATATTTGGGTTGTGTACTCGGGAACTCAGACGCAAGAAGGGAGTTCCACTCTTGGCTGTGTACATTATAAAAGATAATTTATAGCGCTGTGTAAATGTATATATGTGAAATATCAACCATGTATGGATAATATTCTGCGGTGCGTCTGGAGCTCAAATGATAGGGGGGAAGGGCCCAAATGATAAGGGGGAAGGGTTCATGTCGGTAGTGCAAAGGGTGCGTTTCGAACCGGCAATCATATGATTGCAAATCCCGTACTAGCCATCTACCGCCGCTTCTAAATAATATTACTTTATTTGTAGCTTCTACAACATGGGTTGCGACGGAGGCACGCTAGATGGCGCGATGAAATATGTGTCCAAACACGGCATCCCTACAGAGGAAGAATATGGCATTTATGAGGCAAATGTAAGTGTTAAATAAAGAAAACAGTAACTTTATTAGATTTGTGGAGGGATGCGTTGTGATGCCCCTCCAAATAAAGGGAAGGTCATCCGACCGGGCCACCCGCGGCGCAACGGTTCATGCTGGGCGCTTGCACGGTAAATGTTGCTTGCACGATGCAGGGTTTGTTTCCATATAGCGCACTAGATGTCGCTACAGTTTCTTAATTTTATGTTCGATTGTAATCCTTAGTTTATGACCATACACAGAATCATCATCATAATTGCTGCCAGCTCTTACAGTCTCACTGTTGCTTCAAATTTAAGTAGGAGGGAATTTAGGAAACCTTCCCTAGGTCACCGTGGCTATAGTCCCAATGCTTATACTTATGCAATCTGATTTCAAACAGTCAGAGGCTCGTATCTTGGATTTGGATTCGAGATCTGTGACATGTTTATGCTGGAATTATACTGGTAGCACGGGCAGAGGAGACCAACTTACAGAGGAGTTGATCATGTGGTCCATAAGAAGTTAAAATTAATTCTTACAAATCTGTTAATTTTTACATATTATATTATTATCATTGTTTACTTCTTACTACTTATATCTAACTGATGTTGCTGCTGTGAATGTTGTGTATACCTATAATTGGCATCAGATCATGTACAACTGACCAATTTATTTTTTATAATGCGAGATGTATATGCTGTTGGTGTACCTATTGAAATAAATAAATAAATAAGTATCCCTGCAGAGTGCGGCCTGTTAGAGCCGCAGCATTGAATGATTGTACTGGCGCTCATGAGATTGACAAAACGCACACGAAGGTGCTTAATCAAAGTATCATGATGCTAGAGTGGTCGCCAGTAACTGTAGGTGAGACTCCAAGAATCGTACCGAGAGCAGATATTTTTCCGCCTCGCAATATCACTAGGATGTCACTTTAACTTGATGAATAATGTTCATTTATACCTTAGGATGGCTTTTGCGGGATCGAGAACATCACAGAGCCGTACAGAATCCGTGGATTTGGGAAAGTCACGCCAAGAAACCCCAACGCCCTGAAGGTTGCTCTGTATAAGTATGGGCCTGTGGCCGTTACTATTTACTCCAGCGATTCGATGGAGCATTACGCTAACGGGGTGTTCTACGACTTCTCTTGGTAAGAATTCTTCGATTGCAGGACGATTAAGAACACTATTTTCTCTGCAAGCTGAAAAGAAACGCGTGTTGTATGGTATGGCACAGCGGGCTATTTTACCCAACTCCATGACTAAGCACATATTTTGCGTACGAGTGGGAAGATGTTAGGTTCATTCAAATACCCCAACTCCTCGAGAAAGGCCGACAAGCGCCCAATGCTAATGGCCTCTCGGAGAGTACTCGGGTTACCGAGGTACTTTGCCCCGTATGTGGCGACACCAGGACAGTGAAGGAGCAGGAGGAGCACGGGGGCCGCTGTCTCGTCGACGTCCAGACAGTTTCTACATTGGGGGCTGTCTGAGGCACCTAGGACAGAGAGATGTTTGTTGATCAGTCGCTGATTTCTTGGTGATAAGCTCTTTTTTATGGTTATTCGGCAAACGAGCATACGAGTCACTTGGTGACACCAAAGGAGTTGCTGATGGATTGCCCAGGCTTAAACGTGCGAGGGAGAATTGACTCTTTAGCTTAACGATATACTCCGAAAAAAGTGTGATCACTAGATGGTCAGAACTCAACAGATCCTACCACCAAGCAATTCAGATTATTTGATCGCATTTTACTGACAATATATTATCCTATATATAGGCATATTCACATTGTATGTTATACATGTAAACTTTTCCTATACTTTGTTTGTTTTCGTAAAACGATTCGTAAATAGAATGACGTTATTTAATATCATGCTGCAACCCTTAGGGGCTTGGCAAAGCGGGTGAAACCTAGGGGCATAGCTAGTTTGTGATAGCCCAAATATTTTTTTTATTTTGAGGGCAAAACAATGGCATTGGCCCTAACCATCTTTAAATTGCAGTGATGAAGAATCGATTTCGAACCATGGTGTGGTTGTGGTTGGGTACGGGGTCCGTGATGGAGTAGACTACTGGGTGGTGAAGAACTCCTGGGGAGAGAACTGGGGCCAGGACGGCTACGTTCTGATGTCTGCCAAGAACAACAACTGTTTGATCCTGGATACACCATATTACGTTATAGTTTAGTTATAAATATATATGTAGAATAAATTCCACGTGCTATTAAATTTGGCTTTTATTATTTAATTTTTCCGTCTCTTTCTGTTCTTTTTTCTCTTCGGTCTATTTATTTATTTGATCTCCTTTAAAAGAAAAGATACTAAAGTTTTTGAATAGTATGATCCATCCCGTTACAAAAAGACCGCACACTAATTATTATATTATTTAATCCAATAGGAGCGACATCTGTTGAAAATCAATGTTATCAATCATTTACATTTTAGTAAGCTGCTGCGCAATAATTATTTTAAATATAATAATCTATGGATTATTACTTTATTTGTAAAGCAGAATTTCAATTGCACCGACAATTTTAAAACAGCGACGTCTCTTGGAGTTTTCAAGAACTGATATGAAAACTACACTTGATATAACGCCATCTCTTGGCATTTTCATTTACTAAATTCACGTTTATTTGCTTAAAATATCGGCAAATAAGAACTTTTTATGTCTACGTCCCGCAAAATGTTATTATGTAGTTGCATTATTTTTTATAACAGCTCAATTATGTTTCTATACTTGAAAGTCGCGCAATGCTATTAAATGTCTGTATCAAAATTTGTAGGCCCTGTTTTTAATACTGGTGGATAAATATATTTGTATACCTACCTAATTATTCCTGATCGATATTTTTATGTAGGTATTTTGAACTAATCTGGAGACTTTCTGAGCTGAAGGGGATCAACATGATTATTTGTAACGACAAATACTTTTTTGGTTACATTGACTTACTTTTTGTATTAGGTAGGTACCTACCTATATTTTTAAATTGTCATTTTACAACACAACATAACGCCTGTATTCCTTGAAGAGGTACCAAGACAGAGGTGTACTTAATGTACACCCACAGTTCGCCGATAGATACTTATTTAGACATACCATCACGCCTGTGTTCCCCGAAAGGTTAGGCAGAGGATATTGTATGTACAGGGGGTTCTAACTGTTACCTGACCCACCCTAGGTTGGCTGGCGGCGTCTAAGTGGGTCTGGTAACAGCTATAACCCACTGTACACCCACATTTCGCCGGTATGTCTAGGTCCCATGTAATAGGGGGCGAGCCTATTGCCACTAACCGGGCACAATTTCAGACTTCGAGCTGCTACTGGGAATTTCATAGAAAATCTCAAAAAAAATAGATTTTCGGTCTATATCGCGTTACTTATAAGGTGTTTTTAACCAGAGTAACCTATGTTTAATTTTCTCAATTATTAACAGATGGCAGCACAGAACTGTATTAAATTTCTATAAAAAATAATTATAACAAAAATCAAGCTTTCAGTTTTCCTTTAACATCTCAGTATTCATTATTACTCTACTCTAGAAAGGTTACTCTGGTTATCATGTCCTCATAATTATGTAGTGATGGGCAATATTGACATACTAAATATTTTTTTTCCAGCACATATTACTTATACTAGTTTTAGAACCCCATTACTAGAATGCTAATAGTTTGTCTCTAGGCATAGGCACAGGTGTTCCTTTCCACTCGGAGTATATCAGAGTCACGTTTTACGAGTTTATGACCCTCCCGGTGGAGTGTAGGTAGTATTGTTAGCCTGAAAACACACGCCAACATGAACATATTCATTTATATAGCCCATTTAGACTTTATATCTATTATCTTGTGTAGCGTCAGATCAAATAAAAAGTTAAGATGGAACTTTGCGAACAAAGAAGTGAGGCCGGCTAAAACTACACATTGCCGTGTACAAACACAATGACACGCACATATGTATACCTTATCTACCGAAACTACGCCTTATCTTGTCAGTCGAGCTTTCGATAGCTCGACTGACAAGATAAGGCGTAGTTAACTAATATACACGGCAAGGCGTAGTTTTAGCCGGCCTCACACACCATGATCAAATAAAAAGTTAAGTTCCATCTTAACTTTTTATGTGATCTGAGTGTGTAGCATTTTATGAGCTTGTCTAGACATATTTGGCATCTATAGTTGTATGTTTAAAACTTAGCTTTGCGAGGACGGGTTTTCTATCCTTTGGATTCATATAGGCATTAAAAATGGTTGAGCTACATGATTACTGATGTATGCAAGCCGTCAGTTAGGACAGGTCAACTCAAATCGGCTATTTTTTATGGAATTACTCGGCAAACGAGCAGGCGAGCAACCTGATGGTAAGTAGTCATTTTCACCCATGGACATCTGCAATACCAAAGGAGTTGCAGATGCGTTGCCGAGCCTATTTAAGGAAAAGGGAGGGGAAGGAAAAAAGAGAAGGAAGGGGACTGAGGGGGGAATTGGGCCTCCGGCGCTTCACACTCACCGTACGAATCACAATACGAGTAGTATACATTCTGTTACTTGACGTCGATATTCTGTGGGAGGGTAGTACTTCCCCGCTCATGCCGACTTATTCAAGCAGGCATTACTACTACTGATAAATGAGACAGTTATAACTATATATAATATTATATAATATTTCAAATTATCTTCCAGTTTAAATTCTCTTGGCAAAATAAACGATTTGTATTCGTTGCGTTGTACCTACATATTTGTATAATCTCTTTGGCTCTGAGTAAGTTTCGCCTATAAATATAAAAATCCTAAGGTATTACAGTTCTGCGCAGTCGGCATGATTGTCTCTGCCTTGGATTACGAAAAACAAAGTTGGAGGGAAGTAATAAAAAATGTCTGAGTTC
Organism: Subacronicta megacephala; assembly: GCA_958496365.1. Lineage (NCBI taxonomy): Eukaryota > Metazoa > Arthropoda > Insecta > Lepidoptera > Noctuidae > Subacronicta > Subacronicta megacephala. The sequence goes on from OY292536.1 coordinate 9,779,775, forward strand.
TGTGCCAAAAATTTACAAAACAAACTCCATACTCGCCGAAACACCCTCCATTCCCTATATTCGTTAAGAGTAAGAGGAAAACGGAAAAGAAAATGAGAAAAAATAATAAGAAGGAGTTCCTTTACTCTTGCTTTTATGTTAGTTAAGATTTATTATATTTTTTGTCCTTCATCAATTTGGCTATATTTGAGGAAGAGTCATGTTTTTTAATATTATTATTTATTTTTTCTACTGCCGCCTCATTGGTTATCAATGTCTATCAGTATTTTACACGAAGCAACTGCCATTAAACCTCCGCAACCCAACTTCGAGTGCAGTGATAGCCTTGTGATATGACCATAGGACTTCCATGTCTCAGGTCTCGAGTTCGAATCGAAGGCACGCACCTCTGACTTTTCGACGTCATGTGCGTATTAATACTTAAGAGGAGTGTCCCTCGCGAACGCAACAATGTTGCACAGTTGTCGCTGTCTCTATCCCTCGCGATGCGAACGCGTGCCCGAGAGGAGAAACAACAACATTTTCACGCGTATTTTGTATGTTCCGAATTTTGGAGATTACTCCTATAATATTGCTAATATGTAAAAAAAAATCTTGTAAAAAAATATTCACTATATTATCTGGGTTTCCTTCGAATCAGAATGTTTCTGTATTGATACATTGTCGAGAAATACTAGCATAAAGTTGGGCCGTTTTTCAACGAAAATTGCCAATCTTTGAGCTCGTGTAACTTTTTAACCGTATATTGAAATGAAATTTTATATTACAGAAACACGTATATTAATGATAAGATTGTTACTGCAAAATTTCAATGACTTTCATTGTTTAAAATTCAAGCAAGGGCCAAACTGCGTTTGTATGGGGCGCGAAGCGGATACTATCCTCTTAAGCGCGTGATAATTAAACAGTGACGGAAAACATCGTGAGGAAACCTGCATGCTTGAGAGATTTTCTCGATGGCATGTGAAGTCTGCCAACCCGCAGTTGGCTAGCGTGGTGAACTACAGCCTAATCCCTCTCATTCTGCGAGGAGACCCGTGCCCAGCAGTGGGACAATATATAGGTTGATGATGAACCCAAGTTCTAGACAATACCGATAGGTACTCGAAGAATAGAGTGGTTGTCAGGATTTTTGAGCTTCTGACTTCAACTAAAGATTTAAAAGATGTCATAGGTATGCCATATGGCAACCGGGACCCATGGGTTTACATGCTCTCCGAGGCACGGAGGGGTCTTGATAGGAACGGTCACCCATCCTCAGACTGACCGCGGCATGCGTAGCTTAACCTTGCAGATGTTATTGAGCGCAGTTACAACTTAGCCTCAAGCTCCTCTTTCACCGTATTCTCTACTCTTTTACTGTAACTCTGATGATTGGAAAATGCTCAATGATACTAATAGTATATTGTCAGTAATTTCAAGCTCTGCCTAGCACGTGAGGTAACAACGCAGCGCGATACACACAGCACTCGACAATATAGAAAGCAAACGGAAGCATAAAGATTTTACTTTCACTACAGGTATTAAATACATTGAACGCCGTGATGTCGATGAAAAAAAAAAACCGATTCACCGTCCCACTGCTGGGCACGGGTCTACTTTTATCATTTATTTATTTATTTAAAGGATCTCTAACAAAGAATACATTACGAAAGGATGTACAAAAACAAAAAAGGTTGTAGATCTTATGCTTACTCACTTATAAGAGACCACGACATGCAAAATTACAAAATTATTTCTTTAGACAAATTAAAATAAAAAACACAACTTAAATTTAAGATTAACAATAATAGGAAACACACATTGGGATTACACAGTATTAGAATTAAAATAAAATTATGAAATAGAAACATTCGAGCATTCGAGGGGTTAGACTCCATATAGTCCACTATGCGGAGGAATGAAATCTCGCTTTCTTAATCCCAGCATTAATTTGAGAGGCGAAACTCTCGCCTGGTTTATGGCAATAGGCTCGCCCCCTTGTCCAATGTGGGTGTACATTAGTACACTTCTGCCTAACCCTTCGGGGAATACAGGCGTCATGGTATGAAACTCTCGCGTGGTTTTAGTTTAGGTCACCCACATTGGATGGAGTCCGACATGCCCCGTTGCGTTGCTTTCTTTGGACGGCGGTAGAGGATGTTCACACACAAAAAACAACATCAAGTCCACGACGCTGGCCTATTGCGGCTTGGCAGACTTCACAGGCCAGAGAAAATCTTTTAAGCATGCAGGCTTCCTCAAGCTTTGTTTTCCATCACGATATATAAATAGGTAAAATACACAATTCTAATAACACATGATTTCGAGACGTCATACCTATCAAAAACAAATGTGATTTGAACTCGAGACCCGAGAGACTTCGAAACCGAGCTGAGGTAAGTACACAAATAAATTAATTGAGTTTTTTATTTTTATTTTTACGCCCAACCCTAATTCCTGCGTTTTTTTATTGAATCTATTTTTATATTTATAGATGGTTGAATTAGAAACTAATTATAATTCATCAAACACACAAAAGCTTACGATTTTAAATGTAGAACTACACATCTTTTAATTATATTTACTCGATTTCCACGCGTCGCTTTTCCATTTTCCTGTCTGTATGTCAGCGCTCCCAGGGCTGTAACAGGGAGGGGATCAGGGGCCACCACCTCAGATCGCGTCGAACCGCCGCGGAGGACGGACGCGCTTATAAAATGGTCCTTTGAACCTCGGTGCCCGTGTCGAGACAATGGTGAAATACAACGTATTATTTGCTGTTACAATCGCCATTTCCCTGGCAGTCGGTAAGTGCTATATTTATTTGGAATTCCATATTTAAAATTTTACCGCTTAATTTTTGGTCCTCGCCGTCATTTGTTTTTTTTTCTGTAAGGGCTGGTAAAAGTCTTTCTCTTTATATTCTAGACAGATACATCATGTCTATGATTTAAAAATTAAAATTAAATGTTATGTCATTTGAGTTTGCTATTTTTTTTTTAAATATAGGGACTGTTACGAGTGTATTGTATACGTTTTTCGATTTCATAATGTAGGTAGTACGCAAATACGTAATATTATATATAGACGCGTTATTCACGAAAATTACGGCTATCAAAAGCAGCACAACTATTGGATAGCGACTAATAAGTGTGAAGAAAGACAACGAAAATAAATGTCACCTCACGGTGTACCTGTTGTTAGAAAGAGACGAATATACATCTTTAGTTATGTTATGATTAAGTGATGCATTCTAATTGGTCATAAAATTATCATTCAATTGCGTAACTAAACGCGATCCGGGCAATTGCCTTGATTTCTTGCCTTCTTTTCTTTCTATATTTTATATGTCGTTGGTAGTACGTATATATTTCGTTTTTGGGAAGTCAAAATTCATAATTAATATGTATTATTAAGTGTTTATTATAACGTTACGGTATTTAACACATTTAGTAAGTATTGTGGGAATTAGATATTAATTATATATTTTATATGGATTAATTTATACAAGATGGACATAGGAGCAAAAAATAATAACCAATAATAATTTTACCATCTCGTGATATCCGGAAAGGTGTAGTAGGTACATTAGGCTACATCAGTAGGTACCTCAATGCGAATTCGAATTCGAAGCGGCGGTAGCCAAATGGCTAGGGCGTCGGACTTGCGATCATGCGGTTGCCGGTTCGAAACTCATCCATTGCACTACCGATGTGAACCCACTCGTAACACAAGCATTTAGCTTAGTACGAGGGGTTAACAAGAATACTAGTAATGTGCGACCCACATTACTAGTAAGTTTTTTTTTTTTTTAAATGGTGTTCTAATGTACTTATGCCCACATTTCACCGGTATATTTAGGCCCCATGTATTATGGGGGCGAGCCTATTGCCATTAATCACCCACAGATCCAGACTCCGAGCTACCGAGAATATTATAGGAAAAACTGAAATACACTGTGGTCGACCTGAGAATCGAACCCAGGACCTCTAGCGTAGCAGCCGCAGTTGGGACCACTAGACTAATGAGGCAGTCAATAAAATAAGTATAGTAAATATCATCAAAATAAAGTAAATAAAAAAAGTAAAAGAGATATAATTGAACTTTGTAACCTTTGTAATGTTGTTTTAATAATAGTTACAATATGGTGTACAAATTTCGAAATACATAGATGGAGGTTAAAATAACTATAAAACCGTTGGTAATCCTGGAATGAAAAAATATTTTCTTGTACTTATGTAATAGCCTCAGATGAAATAAAAAGTTAAGATGGAACTTTGCGAACAAAGAAGTTAGGCCGGCAAAAACTACGCCTAGTCGTTAATTACGCTAGCTAAATTTGTTTAAGAAGAGGCGGATTGACCACATACCTAAGAGTTTTAAATTGCCTTATCTTGTCGGTCGAGCTTACTATAGCTGGATAGCTTGACTGACAAGATAAGGCGTAGTTTCGGTATTGTTATATAGTGTAAAATTGTGTGTTGTACACGGCTAGGCGTAGTTTAAGCAGGCCTCACTTCTTTGTTCGCAAAGTTCCATCTTAAATTTTTATTTGATCTAGGTAGCCTAGTGATTTGTCCATTGCACTGCCAAGTCTGATTCTGTAAAAAATACTTTCGGCTTTCGGGTATACAAAAACTAACGTTGTATGTTGTTAACAACTAAAATAAATTGTGAACTAAAATATTGTTGATGACTGTCTCATCAGACTAATAAATAACATCAAAAGCGCGACTGCTACGCTTGAGGTCCTGGGTTCGATTCCGAGGTCGAGTAATATGTTATTCGGCTTTCTACGAAATTCTCAGTAGCAGCTCGGAGTTTGGTTATGTGTCCAGTGCATGGCAGTCTAATGGTTCTAAGCGCGACTGCTATAGGTCCTGGGTTCAATTACCAGGTCGAGCAAAATGTTTTTGAGTTTTTGAATGAATGTTTCAGTAGCAGCCTCAAATCGGCGTAGTTTTAACCGGCGTCACTTCTTTGTTCGCAAAGTTCCATCTTAACTTTTTATTTGATCTTAGGTAGCAGCTTGGAGTTTGGCGCTCCCCTTTCTAAATAGGTTAAGTATATCGGGGAACTGTCTGGTTATATTTTTAGCCTATTTTTGCTTATCTTAGTAGTAAATAGTCAACTGAAATAGATACTCCTTGGTACCTTTTTTACTTAACACTAGCTATCCGCCCACGGCTTCGCCCGTGTTTTTTTTGCTATAAACCTCACGGAGCCCGAGACCTTTCCAACGAATGCAAAACTGTGGAAATCGGTTCGTGCGTTGTGGTGTTATAGCGTCAGGAAGGAAAACCCGACTTATTTTTATATATTAGATAATATAAAGTTGACTGCTCCAATAAATACTACTTTGTACCTTACTTAACATACTATATCTAATATACAGCTGCATATCATATGCGTTTGAACACTAAACTAGTTTCACCGTGTCCATTATAACTTGGCATATCATAGTGGCGCTGTTCACAAAGAAAATGACAAACAGACGTCAAATTCAGTACTACATGAAATAAGTTCCCTATTTCGCCGTCGGCCAAGTTATATTGGTTCATCAAATCCCATAGGAAATATGAAACGCTCACGTTTTGTAGTTATAGTGAAAGATATTGATATTGGCAGCACTGTAGGTGAATCAATATTTCAACTCGCTAACCGATGTTGTTATATAACATAACATACAATTTGTTCGAAATGACTCTATTCCTCTGAAGTTAGTCGAACTTCCGCGGTAGTTAAATCGCTATATATGTTTTTATCCATTTATGACTGCCTCGCAAAGACGTATTATTATATAGACGCGCTATTTACGAACATTACGGCTATCAAAAACAGCACAACTATAAGATAGCGACTAATACGTGCGAAGAAAGAAAAAGAAAATAAATGTCACCTCACGGTGTACCTGTTGTTAGAAAGAGTCGAATATACATCTTTAGTTACGTTACGATTAAGTTCTGCATTCTAATTGATCAAGCACAACGCTGGTTGGTGCGTAACTAAACCCGATCCGGGCAATTGCCTTGATTTCTAGTTGCCATTTTAGAGAGCGGGTAACGTATCTTTAGTTTATATATCGTTGCTGCTTCGTTAGACTAGTGGTCCCAAGCGCGACAGCTACGTTAGAGGTCCAGGGTTCCATTCCCAGATCGAGCAAAGTGTTATTGAGATTTTCTATGAAATTCTCTGTAGCAGCTCGGAGTCTGGATTTGTCCGGTTAATGGCAATAGGCTCGCCCCCTATTACATGGGACCTAAACATAGCAAAGTGTGGGTGTACATTAGTACACTTCTGCTAACCGTTCGGGGAATACAGGCGTGATGATATGTTATGTTACCAAGACCATTTTTATTTCAATTTCTAGTGTTGTTTGGCACAACAACAAAAAAAATAACCTAATAACAATTCTTTCAAAATGTTCCCCCAGGAAATTGGTTTACTAAACTAACTAACAACTCCATTTGGTCCACGCAGCCGCAAAAAGGTTTCTAAATATAGCTACATTCATAGATCAAACCGTTTTTTGGTCGGGGTAATGAGATAGGCAGAGAGAATGGGTATACACATTTTTTACCCCACTACGAAAAAGGTAGGGTAATGATTTTAACAGTCTATGTATCTGTGTATAAATGTTTAACTCTAGCTTTAAAAACTACTGATCAAATTTTAGTAAGGGGTTCCAGGCTATACATTTTTGACAAAACATTAAAACAGGGAATTGAAAAATAATTATAGGTATCTATTAATTTGTTCCCGTGCAGTAAGCACGGGAACAAATCCAGACTCCGAGTTGTCGGAATTTCATAGAAAAACCCCTTAACACTTTGTTCGATTTGGGAATCTAACCAAGGACCGCGTAGCGCGTGAAACCACTAGAGTTCACTAGACAAAGGGAGCAGTCAGAACATTTTTACCACTCAGAAAGTTGTTTATTATAAAAGGCACTAGCGCAAAAACTGCATCGTTTTTCTTACACTCCCAATTTACCGTTTAAACCTACAGTTATAAATCACGGTGAAATAGAGTATATTTAATCAGTGAGTACAAAGGAACCTGACAACAATGGCTGTTTCCACAAAAGAATATTCTTTGGCGGCATTAATGCAATATTTTGAAATACACGTAAAATTAATGGAACGAGATTTTTATAAGGTCCATGACAGCTCATCTTGGTTGTGACTATAGGGAATGGTAAAGCGTCATGGCGGTAGAGACATAAATAAAAAAGTAAAAGGTAAAAATTATATTTGTTGGTTAATCAAAAATGAAATGCGCCAACAAAATATGTTGCTGCAATACTGCCGGGCAATATTACAGCGCTGATTTTCATTGAGGAAAAAAATACGAATGACGTGCGGACTAAAACAAAAAAAACATACTTTATTTTTATTCTTTATTTTTATGAATTACTTCTAAGTTCAAATCCGAACTGAAAAATCAAATCTTTGCGGATATTTTGCATTATTTAATGCTAACATAATTATAATAAAAAATTACTTATGGGACAATTTCCGAAAGGTGGCAGAAGCTAGGTGCGAAAAGTGGAGGACAAGTCAAATGGCGCACACTAGGGGAGGCCTACGTCCAGCTATGGACTCGTTTAGGCTGATGATGATGATGATGATGACATAGGTTAGGCATTGGTGGCCCTACATTGTTAAACTCGCATATCTAACAACAACTTTTGTCTGGACTTTAAAAGAGACCATGATTCTCTGAGTTTAATTCGACGTTTCTTCTCAGAGGTCGTCAGATAGGAAACGTCGGCGCCATCTAGTAAAAAAAAATGTAAAAAATCGAGTTGTAAAAGTGTCCTGAAAAGATCTATTTACAGAAATAAATATCATTTCATTTCATTTCATTTCATTACTAATGTACACTCACACTTCGCCGGTATGTTTAGGTCCCATTAATAGGGGGCGAGCCTGTTGCCCCTAACCGAGCACGAATCCAGACTCTGAGCTGAAAGATTTCATAGAAAAACCCAATAACATTACTCGACCTGGGGATCGAAGCCAGGACTTCTAGCGTAGCAGTATGTCACGTAGCAGTATGTCACGTAGCAGTATGTCACGTAGCAGTATGTCACGTAGCAGTATGTCACGTAGCAGTATGTCACGTAGCAGTATGTCACGTAGCAGTATGTCACGTAGCAGTATGTCACGTCGCAGTATGTCAGTAGTCATAATGATGATGAATAGAACAAGAAGATCGAAACAAACTCTCTCCCTCTTTCTGGTCTTAGAAACACCACAACCAACACCAATCGATATCAAGCGTGAGAACTATTGAGTCAGTATACGTAATTTATCGTCCGCAATCTGGCATCTCTCAGCATATATCGAGTGTCCGGACGCCCTCGGACAGCCGGACATATTGACCGATCGATACGACCAATATTTTTGCTGTTATTGATACAATATGCACATTGTATGATATTATTGTGTACTGGTATTTGATTTTTGTTATTTTGGGTTTTATTTTTAGGGATGTACAGTTTACTGGTTTCTAACACTTACGCGAATATTAGAAATTGAAATAAAACTACTTTTTACGGATTTTATCGCGTTATATTGATATTTTTAAATTCCCGACGTTTCGGATCCTTTACAGCATCCATGGTCACGGGTGGACTGAGGTGTTGGTCGTCCTAATGTCAAAATTATCAACAGCTACCCTACATTTTGATAAAATCGTTTAATTAAGTGTTTTAATACGTAAATATCGAAATTAGTAAACAAAATAATTAGAAATGTGTAACATATACGACTCTAATTATCTTTACACCGACTCTTTCTATTAAAATTTACCACTTCTAAACCACTTGCAGACAACTTCCGATCGGCTTACTTATTTCGAACAAACTGTAGGACGGTTCATGTATGGCATAAACTAGCTTTCCGCCCACGGCTTCGCCCGTTGCTCTTAGTTAGTCAAGTATCCCAAGAGTGACTGCTCCGCTAGAGGTCTTGGGTTCGATCCCCAGGTCGAGCAGTGTTACAAAAAAAAAAAAAAAATTGAATATTAATATGAAATTCTCAGTAGCAGCTTGGAGTTTGAAATGGTGCCTGGTTAATGGCAATTAGCTCGCTCCCCAATACATGGGACCTCAACATATATGGTATGGTATGGTATAGCGGGCTTTTTTCCGCAACTCCACGACTAAGCGCGTATTTTGCGTGTGGGTGGGACGATGTTGCGTTTTCAATCAAACCACCCCAACTCCTCGAGAAAGGCCGTCAAGCGCCCAATGTTGCCTACGGCCTCTCGGAGAGTACTCGTACCTCAACATATATGTTACGTTACTTTTTCACGGGATAATATCAGTGCCTCCAGTGAAAAGAGGCATAAGTCGAGTTATGCCCTTTTGTTTTTATTGCACCATTGTAATCTCCGTGTTCTGTTACACAACGTATCAAAAGGACATAACTCTAGCTCAATCGTAACCTGGTTTTTTGAATTGCATCAAGGACATAACTCGCCGTTTTTTAAGGCATATCCACTGATATCAAGTAAATTTCACAGCTAAAAAGATACAACTGCAATAAATCCGAAAACACAAACCAACAAAAAGACATAATGTCAGTTAATTGAACTACTGACATGACAGAAAAGACACAAATCATTTTGTTCCGAAGCGATTTAAATGTAGAAAGAAATAAATGCAGATAATACCTTTAAGTGAGCATGTGTATAAGGGAACAACTCGATTTGTATCGTTTGATTCGCGTAACTTCAAATGTTAATCCCCACTTAGCGCTATCGCTATTGGTGGATTGGCACGTGTATAATGAATAAGTCGTTTTATTCTTTATTTTATAATTTCTATTTTGTTTATTTTTCATTTTAAAGTAAATACTGTTTCGTGTGTTTGTTTTAAATAATATATATATTGCAGTCAAAACTCTAGCAAAATCAGTTAAAAGTAGTTTTAACCGTATGATTTAGACAATAATACTTTTGACTAAATAACAGTCAAAAGTAGTTTTGCCCAATGGACCTGGTTAAAAGTACTTTTGACTATCTGAATCCGTCAAAAGTGGTTTTGGTTCTGTGGTCACAGTGCTAACCTAACCTAACCGATATGTGTATTTAGAATTTCGCCGCGAATTTTTCGCTTCTATAATGGAAATAAATGAATTGACTGCAACATATACAAACATTTAAAAGTCATTTCATATTTTTGAGCTAAAATTTAATTAAAGCCAATTATTAAGACTTGTAACTGTTTAATGCAGTTTTGTTTTTGTACTCGACGCTAGTAGCCGTGGTAAGTTCAGTCAAAAGCGTAGTGTGATTTGTGTGTTTCCTTCAAAACTAGGGAAAAATGACACGCAGTCAAAAATTACTGAATTTGTGTTAAAACAAGATTTTTACTAAGACATGCTCTTAATACATCAACTTTGGTAGAAATAGGTATACCAGGCCACTCAGAAAGTTTTGTGACAAAAAGTTTATTTTGGAAACTTCGATTACTATTTAAAGTACAAATACCACTGTTCGATTTCCAAATTTCCCTCCGCATTTTTTTGAGAGCCAATTCAAAATGGATTTGCATCGAGAACAATTTCAAATTTCAAATGTGGCTTAAAACCTGATGAGTGATTTGATCGACTTTAAATTGCTTTTATGGATGAAGGACCTTCAAAAGCAACCATCTACGAAGTTTTTTCTGTAATGAGCAACAAGCGCCCGAACACCGGGCTCCACGGGGTCGTTCTTCACCACGACAACGCGCCCGCGCACTCAAAACGAGGGACTCCCTGGACTCCACACCGGTCAGAGTATTGAGACACCCTCCTTACAATCCTGATTTGGCTCCGTGTGACTTCTTTTTATTCCCTAAAATTAAAAATCAGCTCAAAGGGATACAATTTTCATCGCCGGAAGACGCGCGACGAGACGAGTTTGAGAAGGCCGTGGAAGAAGTGTCTGCGGAGGATTGTAATTTTTTTTTAATTAGTTCAGACACATGAAACTTTCTATAGAGGCTGGTGGAGAGTTCCTTGAAAAGATTTAATAAAAAAAAACATAGAAGTTAGTTTCTCAAAACTTTCTGAGTGTCCCACGTATTTTATATGTATCCTGTATTCAGACACTTGCGGCGGCCAAAATAAAAAATCATTTGTAAGTAAGTGCTGTAAATTCATTTTTTTTATGTTGATTCCTCGTTTTTTATGTTGATTATTTCAATAAATAGAAGTATTTAATAGTCTATTTATTTTATTATAATATTAGATAAGTTTATCATGTATGTTTGTTATTGATAGCAGAAAGACATTAAGTCGTATAATCGTCTTAAAAATTGATAAAATAAGGGAATAAGTCGTAATATTCCTTTACAAACGAGCAAAATTACAAGAACAAAAGACGTTATACCATTAATGCTTCGTTAATAAGGGCACAACTCAACAAAAAGTAAAAAAAAATATAGAAGGAGTGGTTGAATGGGTAAGTTATTTACGTTAAATAAAAGAACTATTTATTATCTAGAATGTGCAATAAAAAAAATATAGTAATTTAATCCCGAAATACTAAAAAACATCAAAAGTATGGTTTTTTGGCTCTCCTGAAAAGTGCCCATTTTGAGTTGTGCCCTTTTTCACTGGAGACACTGATATATAGCTATGTTACTCAGGAATAATGTAGATTTCTATTAGTGAAAGAATTTTTCGAATCGGTTCAGTAGTTTCAGATCCTATTCAATACAAACAAACAATCAAATCTTTCCTCTTTATAATACATTATAAGTTTAGAAAGCTAAGTAAATCTAAGTTATTTTAGTGAAGGAAAAATACGACCGCGGGCAGGATTCGAACCTGCGTCTTCTGATTAAGTACACCAGACGCTATGACCGCTAAGCCACCGCGACCCCCACCCGCCATGTCGAAATTTGCCTTCACATTTTTAATTTTACGTCTTTGAGGCGACGTATATATCTCATACGTAAATCGTTAACGTATTAAATACCTATGTATACCTAGGTCAACGCATCTGCTATCCCAATGCTGGGCATGGCCAGTCTCTCACAACGAAAGATTGAAGACTACCTCTCTGTTTTAAAGCGAGTATCATAATTATAACATAACATACCATCACGCCTGTATTCCCCGAAGTGTTAGACAGAGGTGTACTAATGTACAGTGGGTTATAGCTGTTACCTGACCCACCCTAGATGGACCGGCGGCGTCTAAGTGGGTCAGGTACACCCACATTTCGCCAAATAGGGGGCGAGCCTATTGCCATTAAACGGGCATAAATCCAGACTCCGAGCTGCTACTGGGAATTCCATAGAAAAACCTAATAACACTTTGCACGACCTAGGAATCGAACCCAGGACCTCTTGCGTAGCAGTCGCGCTTGGGACCACTAGACTAACGAGGCAGTCTACATAACATATCATAATTATATCCCAGCACAATACAGTTTGCGACTTGGAAATCAAATTCAATGCCTCCCAATTCACCAACGTGCTCGTTGTCGTCAGAACAATATGGCGTACATTAAATTTTTCACTCATTATAACTGCACACACACATAGATACAGTCGCCAGCACATAAGGTTATAGAAAACTGTCAAATTGTTCCAAATGATTTTAAACCATAAAATGTTATTGATAACGTTCAAAATCGACTGTGAAAAATTTACCATACATACATACTCACACTCTCACGTATAAATTTACATATGTATAATCCAGCGCTCCAAAGAGTACTTCAAAGATATGATAATAAGCTGAAAATCTTCGGACCGATGTCGCTGACACCCCTACGGCTAGGGGTGGGGGGAGGCGTTTATTTTATTACCACTTCACACCCCTATTAAGTGGAGTTGGAGTAACGGCCGCCGTTTGGTGCCGAGATCTTCATATTTGCTAAATGTTTGCGGGTTGCCAGCGTTATTTGGACTTAGAGATTGGACTTTGTACGTAGAGATTTTTTTTTTATTATTTGTTAAGTAAGCATTGATTCAGGATATTTTCCTAATACTTCCTAATGCTAGGGTGGGGAAATTATAGCCTAAACCTTCATTATTGAAGGTGTTACGGTAAATCTGATTAATTGAAAATTATTAATATTTTTACAAAATTATTAATAATAACCACATGTTTTGGTAAATGTGAATAAACGATCGAAATTTATTACTTTTAGTAGTAATTATTAATAATTCACGACACATATTGGTAATAGTTATAAAATAAATAAAAACCCAATGGTTTTTGACCAGCAGGTACTTATTTATAATATTAAACACAGTCTTACAATTATATTAAAATAGGCGAACTGTAGTGTTTTAGTTTAATAAATGAAATTAATTTGGTTCTGGCACTCGCCGGCCGCTCCCGCGGCACCGCTCGCTTCGCTCGCTCGGCTCCTGCATTGTGTGGTCACAGATCTAACCTAACCTAACCGATATCTGTATTTAGAATTTTGCGGCGAACTTTAAATTTTGAAATATGGCGGCTCAATTATTTATTTTATAACTTTTACCAATATGTGTCGTGAATTATTAATAATTACTACTAAAAGTAATAAATTTCGATCGTTTATTCACATTTACCAAAACATGTGGTTATTATTAATAATTTTGTAAAAATATTAATAATTTTCAATTAATCAGATTTACCGTGACAGAAGGTATTCCATAGGATATCGATCTAATGGAAAATTATGTAAATCTTACTGTTGCATGCCCTTAATAGGCTTAACATGATGTACTTCTGATACTGAAACATCCTAAAACCATGTTTCTTGCAAATAAACATTTCTATTTCTTCTCATTCTTAGAGGAGACCAGTGCCTAGCAGTGGGACAATGTAATAGGTTGATGATTATGATAAGGAATAGAAAGAGAAATATTTATCTACTTACCATATATACTGTGAAAACTATAAAACATTATATAAACATATCATTGCGCCTACAGTTCGCCGGTATGTTTAGGTACCTAATAGAAGGGCGAGCCTATTGACATTAGCCGGCCACAATTTCAAACTCCGAGCTACTACATAAACTATAATAAAAATTAAGCAGCGAAAAGAAGAATTAAATAATGAAAAAGATGACACATTTGCGGAATTACTATGGGTTCCTTTCTTTCTTCTACTAAGTTGTTATTTTTGATCGGGGAAGTACGACGTCAAGTAGCAGTATGCATATGCATACTATTGCGTTTCGTACGGTGAGTGTGGAGCGCTGGAGGTCCAATTACTCCCTCAGCTCCCTTCCTTCTCCTTCCCCTCCCTTTTCCTTGGCTCGGCAACGCATCTGAAACTCCTTTTGGTATTGCAGATGTCCATGGGCGGCGATGACTACTTATCATCTGGCTCGCCTGCTCGTTTGCCGAGTTATCGCATAAAAAAACTTACTTCGTTGAATTCAGAATTCACATGTTTAAAAGAGTTTGTGTACGCCATGAAATCCGAATGATTACTCTCAAGGGAGTTACATCCCTACTAATATTATAAATGCGAAAGTAACTCTGTCTGTCTGTCTTTCTGTCTGTCTGTCTGTCTGTCTGTCTGTCTGTCTGTCTGTCTGTCTGTCTGTCTGTCTGTCTGTCTGTTACGCTTTCACGCCTAAACCAATTTTGATGAAATTTGGTACTGGGATAGTCGAAAGCTTGAGAAAGGACATAGGCCACCTTTTATTGCAAAAAATAGTTTTTAAGGGGTTGAAATAGGGGGTGAAAGTTTGTATGGGAGTTCGTCATTTTTCAAGATAAAACCATGAAACTTTATATTAAGGCACTTGATAAGAAATAAATAAATATTTGTTCTAGCGTTTTTGAAATTTCGACCTGTGTGGGGATGAAAAAGGGGAAGAAAGTTCGTTTAGAAGTCCAAACAAAGTCACGCTTTCAAGTTTAACCCCGGCACCGATTTTGATGAAATTTGGAACTAAAATGGACTAGACCTTGGGAAAGGATATAAGCTGCGTTTATATTTCGGTAAATAATAAAGTTAAAACCGGAAAGAAATGATGTAAGGATAATTTGCAATTTTCCGCCAGAATTGGAAAAAACTAAACAGTCAAAATCGTGTTGTCGTGGGCGAAGCTGCGGGCGGAAAGCTAGTACATTATAATAATACATAAATACAGTACATACACACAGGCGTTTATTGGAAGAATATCGGGAAATATAATATAAAAGAAATCGGCGCGCGGTTTAATTAAAAGCGATAATTAAGGTTGAACACGTGTGCCCAGCGTCGGATATTGGCGGATATATCATAAAAGGTACAGTCGCTAACGTTAGTGTTGAAAGAGGGTTTAATTCCTAGATTTCCTAAGTGGCAGTGACGGTTTTATTATTATCAGCCGGTAGTCGTTCACTGTTGGACAATTAGTTAGCCCAACCTTCAGCCCTTCTCATCCAGTCACTGCCGACTGCCTTCCGTCAAGTCAAGTCGGCACTCCACCTGGGTACACTACACAAGAGTGGGATTATCTAAAAAAAAGTGTTATGGCGGTTTGCTGAGTGATTTTTTTTATCACAGATAGGCTTGTGCTTGACCACAACTTGCCTGATGTTAAGCAACGAAGTGGTCTACGATGGAGCGCGCTTGCCTAGAAGATACTTATTTATCTAGCTACCTATCTTACATACATATGTACAATATACTCACGCCTTTTTCCCATAGAACCCTATGACCCCGCAGAAACTACACAACGCCATTTGCGATTTGAAACTGTATACTTTTTTCGACATTCATACATCTTGTCATACACACGCACCAGTTGCCTGTAATACGCACCTGAACTCACCAATAAGGTTATGAGGTCACCGATTGTTAATTGTAATAAGCTATTGTCATCCTACTGCAGAACAAAAGCTTATTTAGCTTGGCTTATCCTCCTTGCATTACTCAAGATTTAAAGCTATTTGGAGCCAATTTTTCTAGAAGCATTCAAAATCAATTTATCTATATACGACCCGTTCGCGTTCCGTATAATGCCTTACAAAAAAGTGTAATAAATGCAGCACTCACAGGTATACATGTGGGATATTGTGGCAAAATAAAATGGAAATGGCTGTTGAAACTCTTTTATTTCTTATTTTAACACACTACACTTTACTTTAGCTCCGTTCGTCCTTTACGTCCTTACGCCATTTTTCTCCTTTCTCGCTCACACACATTCCTCTCTTTCATTCGTTCGTTGCGTTCATCATATTTCAAAGTTTAGCTGCATTCATACTAACTGATACCTTTTTTATCCCACATTCGGCCATCCTGATACATGTCTGTCCACAGACATCCACGCGACCATTCATCTCTAATAACACATCATTATTACATCATTATGAAAGTAACATAGCATTTCTTAACTAGGGGTACAATCTAGGTACAATGTACAAAAAGGTATGACTTAACATTGTGTATACAACCGTAGCATTTCTTTAATAAACAACATGTTTACACATTGACATTATATAAACAACCATAACAGCAAGTAAGTACAGATTCCTTAAATCATAAGCTATATAACGTAACATTTAAATTACAATATTGGATTGACATTAGACTTACATAAGTGGGCTAACACGAGTATCTTCCTCACATACAACCTTTCACACATAAACCTGAAACAAAGACATATTGAGTTAATGCACTCGCCTCACCTTTTTTAAGTTTTAGAATCAACCTCTGGCCATGGTTTCATAAAATCGGCTGAAGTGGAGGTTACACCAGGGCCTTCAGTATTAGAGTCAAGTTTCTTTACATCATATCTGTCGTTCCTCTTCACTTTTATGATTCGATAGGGTCCTAGATACTTGGCCTTCAGCTTCATTCCAGTGCCAAACTGGGTACGTTTTATCGCCACCAAATCTCCTTCACTGTACTTAACACTCTCCTTTCTCTTCTTATTGAAATTTTTTATGTTTTCATCTTGTACTCGTAAAATTTGCTCTTTGGCTTTCTCTCTAAGTTTCTCCCTCTCCTCTGAGTAGTTATCTCTTTCTTCTTGTAAAATCAAATCGTAAATTTCGACGTCTTCCTTCAATCTCATCTTATTCCCAATTAGTAATTGATAAGGTGTAGTATTTATACTCCTCTGAAACGTACTGTTAAGAGAGCGCTGCAATCTGCTAACATCAAGTACGTACCACAAAGCAGGATTTTCTATACACATCTTGGTAAGTACAGAAATTATTGTACGATGGACCCTTTCTACCTGTCCGTTTCCTCTGGGCACTCCCGTCGTGATCTTAACATGTTGTATATTTTCGTCTTTACAATACTCTTGAAACTCATTGCTCGTATAAGCTGTTCCTCGGTCAGTTATAAATCTCGTTGGATTGCCAAAGTGTTGTTGGTGAATTTTTAACTTTTCAATTGTTTCTTTACTCGTTGTACTTTTAGTAGGGAATAACCAGGTGAATTTCGTGAATGCATCCACAATAGTGAGAATATGGTTGTATTGCTTCTTGGTGTCAGTCATTGGGCCTATGTGATCCAAATGAAGCGTATGCAATGGTGATTCTTCCTTTTCAATCGGCGTCAAGAATCCTTCTTGTTTTCCCTCCTTTCGAGAGGCCAATAAGCATGGAATGCAAGTTGTAATGAACTCTTCAACTTTCTTATCGAGGTTCTTGATGAAATAATCTTTACTTATCAATTCCATCATCCGTTTCTTTGAAAAATGACCATTGTCGTGAGCTCTTTTTATAATTTCCCCTTCCATCGCCTTAGGGATCACTAGACGCTTCTCTGGTCCTTTGTACAGCAGTCTATTATCTACATAATAATCTCCATAAGCTCTTTCCTGTAAAATTTCTATTATAGCTTTTAGGCCGTCATCTAATTGTTGCGCTTGTCTTATCTCATCATGCAGAGTTACCACTGCCACATATGGGTTTCGGCTTAATGCATCAGTATGTTTCATCCTTGTTCCTGGCCGATGCTCTACCACGAAATCAAATTCTTGCAACAGCAATGCCCATCTGGCAACCCTTGTACACAAATCCTTTTTCTTAAGAGTCATCTGAAATGCTTGGCAATCAGTTATTATTTTAAATCGTATGCCATACAAGTAGTGTCTAAATTTCTTCACTCCTTCTATGATTGCTAAACTTTCCAATTCGTAGCTGGAGTATTTCTTTTCAGCATCATTAGTTTTGCGACTCATGTAGTAAACAGGATGAAGTCCACCATCATCATCTGATCGTTGCATGAGTATAGCAGCATAAGCGTGACAGGATGCATCTGTATGCATCTCCGTCTCCAATCTTGGATTAAATATCCTTAGAACTGGTTTAGTAGTTAAACATTCCTTCAAGCGATTAAATGCACATTGTTGCTCGCTATTAAATTCAAAATTGATATCCTTCTTCAGCAAATCGGTGAGTGGTCTTGCTATAGATGCGAAATTCTGAATATATTTTCTGAAATACGATGCCAGCCCAATGAAACACTGTAACTGCTTAAAAGATTTGGGTTCTGGAAACTTCATAACAGCATCAATTTTTTCACTGGCTGGTCTTACCTGTCCATTCTCAATTGTGTGCCCTAGATAAGTTATGCTTTGACATATCAAGTGCGCCTTTTTCCAATTTATCTGCAAGCCATAGTCTGCGGCCACTCTTAAAACTTCTCTTAATCTTATAACAGCTTCATGTTCATCTTTTGCTGGAATGAGAATATCATCGACAAATATTAGTACGATTCCTTTTGATATTAATTCCCTAAATATTATAGTAATAAATCTCATGAAATAGTTAGGGCATATAGACAAGCCAAATGGAGCCTTTAAGAACTCAAACTGACCATGATGTGTAACAAATGCAGTATATTTTATCGACTCCTCACTAACATTTAAATGGAAAAATCCATTTTTTAAATCAAGCGTGCTAAATACCTTTGCTTCAGCAAGCTTATCAATGTAATCCTCTATAATTGGCAACGGAAACTCATCTTTTAAAATTTTGCTGTTTAACTTTCGATAGTCTATGCACACCCTAGTAGTGCCATCTTTTTTACGAACTAAGACTAGTGGACTGGCATATTCCGAGTAACTTACACGAATAATCCCTTGCTCAAGCCACTCTGCTACTTGCTCTTCTACCACCATCTGCTCCTTTAGAGATATGCGACGTGGACGCTGTGCCACTGGGACCTCGTCCTTCAGAATTATCTTCAGCTGGATTGGAGCCTCTTTGATTCGACATGGTTGGTAGTTTTCAACCATCTGAACCACCTCTTCTTTAAGGCAAGTATCACTGACATGCCCAACCTCGACACTGCAATTAAAACAATTAATTTTTTCTACCCATGTAACTGGTTTCATCCACACTTCACTACCATTCATAACCGTTATCACACTTCTAAGAAACTCGTGACCTATGATTACATCAAAAGGCATACAGTCTTTAGGGACTACATAGAACGACACATCGTCGTATTTCACGCCATCGATCGCAATATCAGTCGTTAAACATCCTAGCGTCTCCACTTTGGTGAAACCAAGTCCAGACAGTGTTATGTTATTGTTCGTTGCTATTTTAACGTTTGCACAAAATCCCGAGGATACTAAATTCACGTCACTGCCCGAATCAATAAGCGCACTCGTCGTTTTCCCACACAATTCGACAATCTTCAACGGTTTCTCGCGTTGTTGTTTGTTTACATCGTATATGTCAAACTCGATTTGACTTTGACGTTTGCTGTCATTAGCGTCATCCATCATCTTGTCACCGACGGGTTGTGAGTGTGACATCTGATCATTCTGATCCGAGCAATTGAACGATGATTGACCGAACATAGTTTGCTTTCTCACTCGTTCGCCGCTCCCGGTCCCACTTGTCGATGCGCCATGATTTTTGCTTCCGCCGGAATTACGCCATCTTGACGAACCGGAATCTCCTTCCTTGCGGCCTCCATTCGCCATATTTGTTTTATGAGGACACTTCGGTGAAATATGCCCATATTCGTTGCAGCTGAAGCATTTTGGCCCTTGTGCCTTCCGCGGACAGTCTTCCGACACATGATCACCTTCGCCACAATTAAAACACCTTTTCATTGTCTTGTAATTATTTTCATAATTATTTATGTTGGCACGTTTTTCACCTCTGTATGAACTTCTAGAATGCTGCTCCAGTTTTAACTTTCCCTTGATTTTTTCGTAAATTTTAAGTTTTTCTTTCAGATCAGCGTATGTAGTCACACCGTATAGCATGATTTTATTGGTCTCGTGGTCGACTATACCATCAATAATGTATTTGATGGCAACGTAGTCGGGCATCTTTCCTCTTTTTCCAATCTCTTTCATGACCATCATGTAATCAATGCAGCTCTCGTCACGTTTTTTCTTACGTTGGCTCATAAGTTCGTGTATAGCTTTTATGTCGACGGTGTCAGGGAATTCTCTGCTCAGAGCCGCCTTAAGTTCGTCCCAAGTTTTGTGAGGGCGCTCAGATTGCATCCACAGTCGTGCGGTTCCAAATAGGGACCTCCGTGCCATCAGCAACTGTTGCAATGGTGTCCAACCACATATTTCTCCATTTTCTTCTACGTCTTGTACCCATCGTGACACCGGATATGTTTTATCTTGACCACTGAATTTAGGTATTAAATCAGAAGTTAGGTACCACATTGAGCTTTCAGCTCGCGGTTCGTCTTTCATCATCTTGCGTGAAATCGTCGTTATCGTCGCAGCACACCGTTTATTGATACCGATACCGTCGTATTTTCGGCCGCCGTTGAGTTTTGAATGTTAATTGGGACGCCGCTGCTCACCACGTGCCGCGTGCCGGTCCCCGTCGTAAGTAATCGCAAAGAAAACTCGTATTCGTCTTTTTATTTTGCCAATCCCGGACGAGCCCCCAATTCTGTGGGATATTGTGGCAAAATAAAATGGAAATGGCTGTTGAAACTCTTTTATTTCTTATTTTAACACACTACACTTTACTTTAGCTCCGTTCGTCCTTTACGTCCTTACGCCATTTTTCTCCTTTCTCGCTCACACACATTCCTCTCTTTCATTCGTTCGTTGCGTTCATCATATTTCAAAGTTTAGCTGCATTCATACTAACTGATACCTTTTTTATCCCACATACATTCTTCATGACATCGTTAATCCATACCAACATGCCCTACATATTTTCAATTAGCCCAATTCGGATATTCATAAAATATTTTTCAGCGCAAAAATCGCTGCGTCGAATTAAAATTAAATCAATTCGTCGACCGGCCCGCATATTCAGCGGCGGATATTTCGGATATTTTCGGATATTTGCTTCCACATCTGCGGTTTGAATGCACTAACAGGCATTAATACCCAAATGGGTTATTTGGGCTTGTGTTTTACTATCTCTTTGTAGTAATGACTATAATAATTGTGACCGAGGTTTCAATTAATTTCGTGGTATTATGTATCATGTCACTGAACTCCTCCTAAACGGCTGGACCGATTTTTAACCCCTGACGTAAAAACAACGAAGTGTGATAAGTTCGACGTGTTTGTGTGTGTGTGAGTGTGTGTGTCTGTGGCATCGTAGATCCCGAATGGATTAATCGATTTTGTTTTTTTTTGTTTGAAAGGTGAATTAGTCGGGAGTGTTCTTAGATATTTGATGAAAATCAGTCGAGATATAATGCAATTGTCGGGGGGTTTATAATTTTTTAATTTAGTAGATAGATTAAATATTTTATGTATAATTATGTAAATGGGTCATTGGACGGTTTCTATATACAATTAGACACGGTTGGTGCCGCTGACGTCCGGGCAAGACATGGGTCTGTCGGGTCCGCTAAAAAGAATTCCAATATGCTATCGTAAAGTTATCTAACTACTAAAAGTCGCTCCTTATTAAAGACAATTAATAAACTGGCCAGTCTATCCGGCGGCCCCGGATACAGACAGCTATCCAGCTATCCAGCTATCCGGGACACGGCACTCGTGATGGATGGGCCTGGATTACTGCCAACCCCCCTATTTATGTGCTGCCAATACCCGTGACAGATTACCGGATCAACATGGACGAACTGTGCTGTGGACATTGAGGTATTAAGGCCTATCGTACTAGAGCAGACACGTCACGAACAGTCGAGGGTAAAATTGCAATTTTTAAATTGATACGTTTTTGGCTATGTTGATTTAATTGGCCTAGGTTTTATGCCTTGAATGAATGAATTTCTAAGTGTTGTGATAGCCTCATGGTAGAACCATTGGACTGCCAAGTCGAAGGTCTCGAGTTCGAATTCAAGGCACGCACCTCTGACTTTTCGAAGTCATGTGCGTTTTTATATTTAATTATCACGCGCTTGAACGGTGAAGGAAAACATCGTGAGGAAACCTGCATGCCTGAGAGATTTTTTTGGCGGCGTGTGAAGTCTGCCAACCCGCAGTAGCCTAGCGTGGCGGACTATAGCCTCATCTCCCTCGTTCTGAGAGGAGACGTGTGCCCAGCAGTGGGACAATATATGAGTTGATGATGCCCTGTGTGATCAATTTCTGCGAAAAGCAATTCTGCGAAAAGTACAAGAAAATTTAAAAAAAAAATCGCTGAAATCTTTCACAAGTTATGGCGTGACAATGAGAAATAAGAATGATTTTTTATATAGGTATCTATATAGATTAATTGTTAATCATTCGGTTAAAACATTGAAGGAAAACATCGTGAATTTAGCGTGGTGGACTGTAGCCCAATCCCTCACCCTTTGAGAGGAAACCTGTGCCCAGCTGTGGGACAGTGAATGGGCTTATGATGAATACCAAATTTAAAATCACAGTAAAACTTTATTACCAAACATTGGATTAATATAAAAATCGTGATTGAAATGCGAGCGTCTCTCAAATCGTATCGATTTCATAAAAATTCAGTGCGCGCACAGTTTTCATTGTAAATCACGTAGAATTGGAACAGTAAATCAACTTTGTAAAACTTTGCTTAGGTTAGAGACTTTGAAATCATTTATTTTGCGAGCTGTGGGTATTGCAGATCTTACAAAATCATAAAATTTATCACCTTATTTAATCTTTACGGTAGGTATACAAAATTTAGACAGGAAAATATACGTATTGTATTTATATTAAAATTTTAAACATTGCATATACATCACAAAGAAATGAATTTTCTAATTAAAGAAAATTTCTAGTGAAAGAAAAATTCGATCTCAGGCAAGGTTTGAACCTGCGTCCCTCTGCCGACGTCGCCTCAAGACGTAGAAGGTGGAAGAGAAATTCGACATCACAGGCAGTGGTCTCGGTAGCTTAGTTGGTAAAGCGTCTGGTGTACTTAACCAGAGGGACGCAGGTTCAAACCCTGCCTGAGATCGAATTTTTCTTTCACTAGAAATTTTCTTTAATTAGAAAATTCATTTCTTTGTGAAAATTTCGCAATATTTAATGCTAAAAAATAATAAAAAATAAGCATAATACGGTAAGGCAACATCGTTCGACATTGAACTACCTGTAAAGGCAGTCGTGTCGGTTGAAAGACATAGTAATGTCTTCAATAGATGGTGCCGACGTCGCCTCAAGACGTAGAAGGTGGAAGAGAAATTCGACATCACAGGCAGTGGTCTCGGTAGCTTAGTTGGTAAAGCGTCTGGTGTACTTAACCAGAGGGACGCAGGTTCAAACCCTGCCTGAGATCGAATTTTTCTTTCACTAGAAATTTTCTTTAATTAGAAAATTCATTTCTTTGTGAAAATTTCGCAATATTTAATGCTAAAAAATAATAAAAAATAAGCATTGCATATACATTATAAAAAAAAAAAAAAAAAACTTTATTGCTCAAAAACCAAGGATACATAAAGAAGTAGCACTAGACCTCACACTAGGATACCCTGTGTCGTGGGGTCTAGTCTCTTTCGTCGCTGGAACGGTTGATACTTATAAAGTAATGAACAAACAATTAGTATGTTTAATGGGGTGTATGGATATGGGTTTATATCTGTATGTGTTTGTGTGTGTGTGTGGTTGTGTGTTCGTGTGTGCCTGCGTGTGAGTTGTGCGTTTGTGTGTTTGTTTGTGTGTGTGTAGGTGTGTGTGTGTGTGTGTGTGTGTGTGTGTGTGTGTGTGTGTGTATGACAGTGTGTCAAAAGCCTTAGATAGTTTTATTTAAATTTTCTGTATATAGGTAGTCAAAATTCAGTAGCCAATCAGTAACACTTTTCTTGCAGAGATATCTAGTCAGACGGAGACTATTTAAAATTTATTATAAAATTATATAATAAATATTTTTCAAGTACCTAAAAGAAACATACGATCTCACGCTAGAGTTGAACCTACGTCCCTCCGCTTAAGTTAGTCGAACGCCCGAGATCGTTATTTATTTCACTTAAAAATGGTTACAAAAAATGTGTTTTTAAGTAACAACCTATCATCACGCCTGCCCTGAAAAATTAGGCAGAAGTGTAAACAGCCCATGTAACAGAGGGCAAAGCATTTATTACTTTTAACTGGGAACAAATCCAAACTCCGTGCTGCTACTGAGAATTTTATAGAAAAATAACACTGCTTGGCCTGAAAATCAAACCCATGACTTCTAGTGTAGCAATCGCGCTTAGGACCACTAGACTATTGAGGCAGTTCAATACCTAACAATTATACAAGAAATCCACAATCTCACACATTATATAAGTTATAAAAGATTGCTTTGAATACGTAGGAAGTAGGTTTTTTGTATTAAAAAAGTAAACAGTTGCTTTTTAAGTGCTAAGTGCTGCGGTACTTTTTATACTATTAAAATGCCAAGTTTGTTTTTGTCAAAGTAATTGTGCGTTAGCCGTCCGAACGGTCTACAGACATCTAGAGATAAAGAAAATAATCACGACATTCCGAATATTTACGATTCCAATTGCCTTTGAGAAAAGTTTTTTTTTTTCATTTCCTATTATAAAACCACTTGCAGACAAGTGATAAGAGTAGGTAATAATAGTAGATAAACGGTCAGCCTTAATGCTGAAACAAACTCAAAGATCATGGCCTCTTTTAAAAGTAAGCGGTGGTAGCCTAATGGCTGGGACGTCGGACTTGCGATCATGTGGCTGCCGGTTCAAACGCCACCCATTGCATTACCGACGTGAAACCACTCGTAGAAGCATTTAGCTTAGTACGAGGGGATAACAAGAATACTAGTAATGTGTGACCCACGTTGCGAGTAATCTTTTTTTATAAAAAACAGTACTTACACAACAATACAGAAAATGTAGGGACAACTCTACTAAAACCTACCATTCACAACGAGACAAACTTAGTTATACTTCTGCAATATTTTGTCTGCACAACCTGACTTCACTGTTCAGAATGAAACGATAAAATTCAGTGAAATAGGATTTTATTCACTGACCGATTCGTTTGCCGGCCGGCTGCTGCCTCCCCCTGTCCGGGCCGGACGGGTGTCCGGGCTTGTCCGGCGTCCGGAATAACGTCTGTAAAGCGAAATTGGCGGGATTATGTGTACACGTCCCTCGAATGTTGTAGAGATTGGAAAATGAAAAATCGTACCCAGTTGATTGCGTTGTTAGATTTTTTGATTAAAGTTGAATTCAGTTAAGAATTTTTTTTTTTCATTAATTTATTCTCAGAATGATAGTGGTTTCGGTTATAGTCTACCACGCTGGCATAGAGCAGGTTGATAGATTTCATACTCACGCGCGTGTTATAATACTTAATTAATTAGCACGCGTTTAACCCGTCAAGCGGCATATTGTAGACACAATGCAAAATCTATTGTTATGTCCTCATGAGGAAACTGTATGCATTGACGGGTCAAACGGTGAAGGAAAACATAGTGAGGAAACCTGAACGCCTGAAAGATTTTCCTGACGGTATGTGAAGTCTAAAAAACTGCAGTAGGCTAGCGTGGTGGACTATAGCCTAATCTCTTTCGTTCTGAGAGTAGACCCATGCCCAGCAGTAGGTTAATGTAATGGGTTGATGATAATGATACGCCCGTGGCATCATGGAAAAGATGTTTTCCTTAACGTTGCGTGCATTTATTCCAACTTGAACTGGAGACCTTCAGCTTGGCATTTCGAAGGTCATATCACTAGGGTATTACCGATATTGTGGACTTAAATTCGATGTTGCATCAACAGTCCGACACTAGTTGAAGTTTTGATTTGTTCCTAAGGGCATTAGGCTCGCTCCCAACCTAAATACATACTTACTTACTATAGGTGTACATATGCCATGCCAGCACATCAAGTTACCACAAAATGTCAAATTTTCTCAGTTGATTTTGAACTTTATCATAAACAATTTAAGGTTTAAAATCATGTGGAGAAATTTGACAGTTTTGTATACCTTGACCTGCTAGCGACTGTACCTACACAGTGACCAGCCTTATACAGATAATAAATGATAATAATTGACAATTTAAATTAAACTGAAAAGCATTGTAATAATTACACCTCCTTTTGTTTTTGACAGGAGCCTACGCTGCCGCGCTGACCACAGATGCAAATTGTTTTCACAAAATGAAATTTAAATGAAACCAAAATAATGTTTACAGTTAATTACATTTAAATTCATTACTGTTACACTGGTTAACGTCGCAAATAAATCGTGCAGAAAGCTGGAGTTGGGAAATGTAACCGAATGTAATCAATGCAAATGATCGTTTGTGGCTAGCTTTACAACATTTAACGAGAAGCGACATCTATGGTCAATATGTGGTACTATTCAGCTGGCGTTCAACATTTATGAGCCTAATAACTTTGGAGGTATTTAGAAATTGCTGTAAAATATGATTTGCAGTATATAGGTATTTGTGTTGTATCAACAGATCTTTAAGTTAGGTCTTTAGGTTAAGTTTCGCATACCTACTGCGGTCAGTTTGTGGATGGGTGACGCTGATCCCAACATGATTGGGAAAAGGCAACGATATATAAACTATAGATACGTTACCAGCTCTCTAAAATGGCAATAAGAAATCAAGGCAATTGCCCGGATCGCATTTAGTTACGCTCCAACCAGCATTGCGTTTGACCAATTAGAATGCAGCACTTAATCGTAACGTTACTACAGATGTATATTCGTCTCTTTCTAACAACATATACACCGTGAGGTGGCATTTATTTTCTTTCTCTTTCTTCGTCCGTAATAGTTGTGCTGTTTTTGATAGCCGTAATATTCGTGAATAACGCGGCTATATAATAATACGTATCTGGGAAAAGGCTATGTTTTTATCCTTCTATGACATCAGAGTGTTGATATTTGCTTCCCTAAATATACGAGAGTGTTCACGGACGGAGTCGCGGTACAAGTTAGTGTACACTGTATCTTCTAACGTCAAACTCGATGTAGCAGAAGCTTAATATCCGGTGAAGTCTGACGTGTATCCGGCTGTTCCGAACAAACCCGAGTTTAACCGCGTAAGTAGATCGTTCGTTTCT
This sequence comes from Subacronicta megacephala, assembly GCA_958496365.1. NCBI lineage: Eukaryota > Metazoa > Arthropoda > Insecta > Lepidoptera > Noctuidae > Subacronicta > Subacronicta megacephala. The sequence goes on from OY292536.1 coordinate 9,807,110, forward strand.
ACCCGTGAAACGTAGTGATGATAAATAAAATAACTACATACATACCGTCACTCCTGTATTCCCCGAAGGGTTGGGCAGAGATGTACTAATGTACACCCACATTTCGGCGGTCTGTTTTTAGGTCCCATGTAATAGGGGGCGAGCCTATTGCCATTCACCGGGCACAAATCCAGACTTCGAGCTGCTACTGAGAGTTTCATAGAAAAACCCAATAACACTTTGCTCGACCTGGGGATCGAACCCAAGACTTCTAGCGTAGCAGTCATGATTGCGACCGCTAGACTAACGAGGCAGTCTAAAAAAAGTTGTGTTGATATTTGCTTCCCTAAATATACGAGGGTGTTCACGGACGGAGTCGCGGTACAAGTTAGTGTACACTGTATCTTCTAACGTCAAACTCGATGTAGCAGAAGCTTAATATCCGGTGAAGTCTGACGTGTATCCGGCTGTTCCGAACAAACCCGAGTTTAACCGCGTAAGTAGATCGTTCGTTTCTACCCGTGAAATGTAGTGATGATAAATAAAATAACTACATACATAAAAAACTGTCTCATTAGTCTTGTGGGGTCTTTTGGGGATTAAAAGATGTATACTACATACTTACAGTGTAAATCTGTTAACTTATCAAAGACCAATTATCAGACAATAGAAAAACAATTGTTACGAACTGACATAATATTTTAAGAAGCGGCGGCTTGCGATCATGTGGTTGCCGGTTCGAAACCCACCCATTGCACTACCAACGTAAACGTGACGTTAACAAGATTACTAGTAATGTGAGACCCACATTGCTAGTAAGCTTTTTTTAAAAAAAAAATCCGCTGTTACTATGGCTAAGCCCCACTGGCGGTTAAACATGTTGACCGAAGTAAGCTGATATTAATCGATATTTCGAGTACTATGCCGATCGACTTTACAGTGTTTAATTTGTTGACTGTCTCATTGGTCTAGTTGTCCTGAGCGTGACTGCTACGCTAGAGGTCGTGGGTTAGATTCCCAGGTCCAGCAGTGTTATTGGTTTTTACTATGAAATTCTCAGTAGCAGCTTGGAGTTTGGGTATGTATCCGGTGGAAAAAAAGGACCACTAATGAGATAGGTAGTTGATGTTATGTTTATTTACAAAGTATTCTAAAGACATTTTGTTGGAATGTCGCCAAAGAATTGGCTGTCCGGGGTGTCCGGTAATCCAATGCACTTCGCCTCTTATTACCCGGGTCGCTGGCGCCGGATATCCGCTCAGATAAGCCGGTCTGACCGGGGCAATCTTTGCGGGCTATTGGACCATTTCTTTACTTTTCGAATCTATATCTGTACATATTTTATGTATTGCGATCATGTGGTTGCCGGTTCGAACCTCGCCCATTGCACTACCGACGTGAACCCACTCGTAACACAAGCATTTAGCTTAGCACGAGGGGTTAACAAGAATACTAGTAATGTGTGACCCACATTACTAGTAAGCTTTTTTAAAAAAATATACCTATATAATCAAAGTGTAACAGGTCGATGTCTGTATATTATAGATATTGAAGAAAAACGAATATGGGTTTTTTTTAGAGCAACAGAAACCATAGTCATTCATAGTTTAGACTCCAAACATCTAGGACCGTATCAGACATAGTAACTAGCTATTATTAACGATATGGTAAGAATTAGGACAAATATTTGGTCGCATTCCGCAGATGGCATTATCCACATCTACGAGTACAATGATCAAAACTTTTATATTATTATGATGATTTTATTAATCACTTTGTACTTAAATGTTTTTTATTTTCGTGCCACTAGGGAACTCATCAAGTCATACAATCCATAACACTGGTCAGTTTATGGTACCAGAGCCATTCATAAAGTGTTTCAACACATGTGCCCAACTATACTCAATGTGGAAGAGTCATACTTCCATTTAAGCCATTTTGTTATTAATTTTGCCTTTTGATCCCACATATAGCCCAAACTTCGAGCTGCTCCTGTAAATTTAATAGTAAAACCCAATAAAACTTTGCTCGACCTGGTAATCAAACTCCACACTCTAGCGTAGCAGTCCCGTTTAGCATAACTAGACTAAGAAGCAGTTAGGCATTGGCGTAGAGTGGTCAACATTTCGACACCTATCAACAATTTAAACACTGGAAAACTCGAACAGTATAGTACTCGAAATATCGATTAATTTCAGCTTACTTCGGTCAACATATTTGACCGACATTGGGGTGTGGCCACAGTTACAGCAGCCATTTCGGTGTCAGGTGTTTGTTGTCATAAAAATATACATATATTTTATCAGGCAACAGTTTTTCGTATGTCAATAGTATATTATAGCTTAGATAGCGGTGGCACTGATCAATCACATCTAGATGGAAATTGTGAGCTGAAGACGGCGCTATTATTAATTTAGAGCAGTTCAGTAAGTGTTTTTTTTGTGAATGTATGTTTCTGATAATAAAAAAAACTCTCTAGGCACAACATTATTCTTCTTTAGTAGACGGAAATTGATTTTCTGTTATTATTGCCAAAAAATCACATGCTGGGTGTTTTCACAAATATTTTGTATGTGTACTTGTAACATGGAAATTCTTTTAATGCAAATTATAAATAAATAAATAAATTCTTTATTTAATTATTTATTATAATTTGCATTAAAAGCATTGCATTAAAAGAGTATTTGCATTTAAATTAATTAATTTAAGAACGATCACTCATCAGTCATGGGTCCTACCAATTTGTTTATCAATTGTCTGTTAATTGATCCTTGATAGGAAGCAAGAAAGAAAGATTTATTTAGCCAACAGCACAGGAGACAGTATCTACGAATAAATAAATATATTATACCTAATTTATAATAGGCGTTTGATTCGTTATCAGATGTACACTGTAAGAAAGAAAGAAATAAAAAACTTTTAATGATGTAACACATCTATTAATCCATAAAAGTTTCAGGTCATATACCAACCTAAGCAAAATAAATAATTAATGCATCAATATTCACCCGCTCACAATGGAACCCCACCCGTAATCCCACTAGCGTTTAACTCGTTTGCAGTGAGTCCACTGCAAAGCGAACTTCGTACAATCATTTGCAAGTTACTGCTGTAACGACCCTTACGACCCCAGCAGTTGCAAGTTCTGTATTCAATTGATTTATCTTCAAAACAGTTCGACAAATTATTGTATTTTCATTCCTGAACAAAAAATTCAAATAAAAAACTAGATAAAATTTAACGATGTTCCAATATTTTAAGTGGACTTTGGCACGATGCCTGTAAGAAAATTAAAATAAAAATACTATCTATTTGGTTTGTTTCCTACAAAAGGTAAACTTTTCCCATTTGGGAATAAAAAAGGTTACTGTGAATGCTTGTTAGGCGAAATAAACTGTACAACAAAATAAAAGAACTATTTTTACTTGCAATTTGCGTCCGCTATGAACCATACAATCGTTCCCAGTAGATATATCTACGGAATCTTTTGTAGGGTATTATAATAGCCAACGGAACGACTAATCCTTCACTGAAACCATTTCATATATGGTATGGTAACTGTTGTCTATACAAATCAAATATTCCATCTCTTCATGAGACAGTCAGATAAAAAATGTATCTTAGTCTTTAACAATGAGTAAACCAATTATTTTATGTAGATTTAACATAACATACCATCACGCTTGTATTCCCCGAAGGGTTAGGCAGAGGTGTACTAATGTACACCCACATTTCGCCAGTATGTTTAGGTCCCATTTAATAGGGGGCGAGCCTATTGCCATTAACCGGGCACAAATCCAGACTCCGAGCTGCTACTGAGAATTTCATAGAAAAACTCAATAACACTTTGCTCGACCTAGGGATCGAACCCAGGACCTCTAGCGTAGCAGTAGCGCTTGGGACCACTAGACTAATGAGGCAGTCTACTAGTCTAACTAGTGTATAGTATTTTTATTTTATTTGTTAGATTCTTTGGACGCTCACATAACATCATTTAACCACTGCTTGGCAAGAGGGATTAGGCTATAGTCTACCACGCTAGCCTACTGCAGCTTTGAGCAAAATCTCTTAGGCATGAAGGTGTCCCCACGATGTTAGTAGCTTAGTAGTAGTAATGTACGTGTGTGTGTAGTTTCGTACGGTGAGTGTGGAGCGTCGGAGGCCCAATGCCCTCAGTCCCCTCCTACTCCTTTTCTCCTTCCCCTCCCTTTTCCTTAACTAAGCTCGGCAGCGCGTATGCAACTCTTCTTCAATGGTTTTTCAGATGTCCATGGGCGGCGAACACTACTTCCTATAAGGTAGCTCGCCTGCTCGTTTTCCGAGTTATCCCATAAAGAATATGATTTCCTTCACCTTTCTAAAGAGGTGATATTAATTCGCACAGGATTTCAAAAGTCGAAGGTGCGTGCCTTGGGTCACATATCAACAACTCAAAAAAATTAATCACATACCTAAGTGATATAGGAATGCATAACAAACAAAATATCCTTGTTAATATAATATTCGTTATTGTTCTTCTTTAAAAACCCACAAAGCTACTGACACAATAGCTAAAGTTCCTTTACAAGGAATAGATATACTCGTAGTTGCAACAGATTAAATAAATCTCGCTCACTTAATGAAGCGTCATTTAATTGGATACCATTGTACCCACAAAGGCAAAGTTCTAGCAATAATTTATTTGCGAATTGTCAGTTGCAATTGTGGTAATGGCTGCTTTTGAATTCAATCCCAGGATAGTTTAAATAATAGTTCTAGTACTGCGATTGCTGTTACAAAAGCTTGGCTGGATTGAACCAAATTACTTAGATCTTCTAATTCAATAACTATTTTGTATCCGCAAATTGGATTAATTCGACGTAATTGTCTTTGTAATTGCTACTGCTGTTATTACGCGGCTACTACAAATTGGCTACAATAGATTGTAATTATATTTTCAACTTCGGTTTTTAACTCAGTTTTTTTTTTAAATATTGGAGACCAAAAAATGTAATCCTACCCTTGTCATTCGTTTAGTCGCTGTCAGTGAGACCACACCCCAAACCCGCTCACATTGAAGCTGCACTCGGGCCCGCATATATTTGCAAGTTACTAGCTAACGATCGTGCTGCCCTCTACTTGTGAATTTAGTATTCAATGCGCGGATAGTTGCACAAATTGCTGTTTCGTCGAACGGAAACGCTTTGCAGTGACTCTCTGAAAATGGCATAACTTATTTATGTTTGGTCGCAGTGGGAGCGATTTATATTTTGTTGTTATTTTTTTTAAATGGAGACAGCCTTTTGGGTAAGCGTAGTGTGTGATACCCCCTGACACGATGGACCGACGTTTTGAAGATGGAAGCGGATGGATACGAGCTGCCCAGACGAGATGGTTGGCGCTCTTTGGGGTCTTACGTTCACAAGTGGGACGTGCAGTGGTTAGGACCTATGTAATATAGGGCGAACGTATTGCCTTAACCTGCTACTGAGAATTCCATAGAAATCTCAATAAGACCGCTCGACCTGGGAATCAAATCCAAGATCTCTAGCGTAGCAGTCGCTTTGAGGATACCTAGACTAATGAGGCAGTTGAAATTAGATTAATTCTAAACTAACATTGCTTTTAACGTTGCACCTACATAATTATCTCGTTTACATAAATAAGCTTAGTAGTAGAGGTTACATAATGCGTGCTTGTATATGGCGCAGTATGTCGTATATGGCACAGGTCAGTGCAGCTAAAGCTTATGTTGTCCGAGTTACAAGTGACCTGTTTACATAGAAATGTAACATAATATTTGTACCTACTACAGGCCAGTATAAGCTGCCCTTATATTGTACGAAAACCTTATACAATGACTGGTCAGCTTATACTGGTAATTTTTAGTACGTTCTTTCATTATAAGTAGCTATTTTAGCCCCCTATTATCTATAACATAGGGAACATTTTTGACTTGCTGGCATGTCTACGTGCCAGCAAGAATGTTTCGGCACAACCGGGGAAGTTCTACCCTCCCACAGAATGTCGATGTCAAGTAGCAGTATGTATACTTCGTTCTGCGTGACGAGATCAAATATTAATTAACAAAATGTAGGGTAGCTGTTGGTAATTTTGACATTAAGACGACCAACCACCACCTCAGTCCACCTATGTATGACTATGCTGTAAAGGATCCGAAGCGTCGGGAATTAAATTTAATAATACCAATATAACGCGATAAAATCCGTAAAAAGTATTTTATTTCAATGTCTAATATTCGCGTAAGTTTTAGAAACCAGTAAGCATGCATACTGTTGCGTATCGTAAGGTGAGTGTGGAGCGCTGGAGGCCCAATTTATCCCTCAGTCCTCTTCCTTCTCCTCTTTTTTCTTAGCTAGTTAATAATAATAGGAAACGTCGTGGTAGAAAATACAAATAAAAGGGACACAAACTTAATTCTAGCGCTGAGTAGAACAAGTACAATTCGACTAATACAAGATACAAGAGTCTAAATAGGACGCTGTTGTCTAAATAAGCACACGTTCAACCTAAGGCTTAGTACTTACTAACACGCAAAACTGCCAAAATTGTAGAAGGCGTTTATAATATTACTAGCTTTCCGCCCACGGCTTCGCCCGCGTGGTTTATTGGCTTTTCTCTACTAAAATATGTATGTATTATACATATAAACCTTCCTCTTGAATCACTCTATCTATTAAAAAAAACCGCATCAAAATCCGTTGCGTAGTTTCAAAGATTTAAGCATACAAAGGGACATAGGGACAGAGAAAGCGACTTTGTTTTATACTATGTACCTAGTGACTAGCTTTCCGCCCGCGGCTTCGCCCACGTGCACTATACGTTTCTTTTCGTTTTACGGGATAATATATAGCCTATGTCACTCAGGAATAATGTAGCTTTCTATTGGTGAAAGAATTTTTAAAATCTGTACGGTAGATCCAGAGATAACCGCCTACAACCTCAGATCAAATAAAAAGTTAAGATGGAACTTTGCGAACAAAGAAGTGAGGCCGGATAAAACTACGCCTTGCCGTTTACAATCACAAATTACAGGCACACACGTATACCGAAACTACGCCTTATCTTGTCAGTCGAGCTATCGAAAGCTCGACTGACAAGATAAGGCGCAGTTTCGGTATTGTTATATAGTGTAAAATTGTGTAAAACTCACTTCTTTGTTCGCAAAGTTCCATCTTAACTTTTTATTTGTTCTGAGCCTACAACGTCACAAACTCACAAACACAAATTTTACCAATTTATAATATTAGCATAGAAAATGTTTAGTAAAATCTGCTACGCTTCGGTGTAAGGTTCGGCCTATAATATCGTTCACCGTAATTTCTATGATAATCGGTCCGAACTCCCGTCTAATGTGTTTACGTCCAGCGTTGATCGTGGGCGTGGGACAACGCCACGCGATACAACACGTATTACGTCTATCGGATCAACACAACATGAATGTATCGAAGAGGTACAATGGCATCGTAAACGTGCTCCGATAGGGAAAAGGTTGTAAGTATAAAAACGCCGTTTTTGGGTTATGTCTGCAGAAAATGGTTGGAAAAGGTTAGTCGAGTAATATTGTGCATTATCTGTAGACAGCGTGTCCTATTTACTAAAAACACCATCACGTATGTATTTCCCGAAGGGTTAGGCAGAAGTGTACGAATGTACACCCACAATTCGCCGGGGTGTTTAGGTCCCATGTAAATAGAGTATATTGCAATTATCTGGACACAAATCCTAACTCCGGGCTGTTACTAAGAACTTCACAAATAAACCCAACAGCCTGCCCGACCTGGGACAATCGAACTGCGGACTTCTAGCGTAGCAGTCGCGCTTAGGACCACTAGACTAATGAGGCAGTCTCTGTTACTTCTTTTTTTAACCCCCGACGCAAAAACATAAGTTTCACGTGTCTGTGTGTGTCTGTAGCATCGTAGCTCCCGAACGGATGGACCGATTTGGATTTAGTTTTTTTTTGTTTGAAAGGTGAATTAGTCGGGAGTGTTCTTAGCTATGTTTGATGAAAATCGGTCGAGCTATAAAGCAATTGTCGGGGGTTTTTTAAATTTTTAATCTTTCAATGCTGCTGATGATACAATAACGAGATGAACTTTGAAGAAGAGTCCTACAACTTGTATTTAAATATCCCTACCAAGTTTGTATTAGTTGGGTCCTTATTTACAAATGGCAGTACTTAACTCGGCTTACGAACAACTTAACTGATAATAAACTTAGAGCAAACTAAACTTGAAGTTCATATGAATAACTTAAACGATGTCAAACAAGTTAGTTCCACAAGGAAACAAAAACATATATAAAACCATTGAGGTAATATGGTAATTTGCGTACTAGGGTACTGTGTTGTCTGTATGTCTGTCTGTCTGCTTGCTCACGTGTTCACATATCTTTAAGTCTACCACATCATGTCTCGAAGCTTCAAAAAATTTTCAGTTAAGAAAATCTTTTTACATCCCATATTGTGAATTATTTGATTTGAGGAAATAGTCTTACTTTATAGAAAATCCAATATCCGGCAGTATAGTTGAATTAGGCTGAATAGGATAGCTATCGCACAGCGGATAGTTACCGGATATCCGTTCCATATCTAAATTCATCATCTTCCTGCCTTTGTTCCAATTTATTTGGGGTTGTTGGTGCCATCTCCAACACATATTACCTCAATGGTTTAATCTATGTTTCCAAGATGGCCGCCATATAAGTTTATTGTCATACTTTCACCGAGTTTACAACTATGTTAGATTAGCTGTTTATGTACCTACAATGTAACTTTAACTGGCGTGTAAATGATGTATTATGCTTTTTCCTCGGCGCTGTTTTATCGGCTGTGAAACGATATGAGATAAGGTGTCGTATCTATAAAATTGTTTTTTTTTAAGAAAGAACTCTGTGGCAGAGTTACTCTGGGATAGCACTACCGTATTGTTGAATATTCTATCGATAAGCAATAATGTGGTTACATGTGTTCCGGTTTGAAGGGTCATGTAGCCACTGAAATTATTGGGCATATAAGTGAAATGAAATGAAATGATGATCATTTAAAGATACTTTTACAAGTCAATATTTAAAAAAAAATTAACCTAGTTGGCGAGGTTTCCTATCTGACGACCTCTGAGAAGAAACGTCGAAACAAAGTCAGAGAATCATGGTCTCTTTTAAAGTCCAGACAATTGTGATATCATAAATATGTGAGAAAGTTACGTTTTAACAACACGCCAGTGGAACACACCCTTGTATTCCCCGAAGAGATAGGCAGAGGCGTACTCTTAATGTACACCCACAGTTCGCCGGTATGATTCGGTCCTATGTAATAGGGGGCGACCATAATGCTATTAACAAGGACACTAAGACTTATCTTAATTCCGAGTCGCCACTAAGATTTCATAAAAAAAAAACAATAACACTTTGCTCTATTTGGTAATCGAAACAAGACCTCTAGCGTAAATGGCGCACTTAGAACCACTAGACTAATGACACAGATCTTTACATAATATAAAACAAAGTCGCTTCCGCTGTTTTTTCGCTTAGATCTTTATAACTACGCAACGGATTTTAATGCAGTTTTCAACAATAGATAGAATAGTGGTTCAAGAGGAAGGTTTATACTCGTATGTATAAATACATGAATATTATAGTAGGTACAGAAAAGCCGAGTAACTACGCGGGCGAAGCCGTTGGCGGAAAGCTAATCACTGTCACTATCACTACATATTATTATAAAGCTAAGTTCTCCGCCGCTTCTGTTCGCAATAATCTCAAGAACTACTGCACCGATTTTCATGCTGTTGTCTCCAACGGATAGCGTGGTTCTCGCAGAAGGTTTACATGTACAACACATACATATTATACTACAGAAAAGTCGAGAAAATACGCGGGAGAAGCCGTTGGTGAAAAGCTAGTTAAGATTAATTAAAGATTTTCGTAACAGTTTTTCGTATAAAACCTTTATTTTAAGTTCAGTTTAACAATACAGTTTCCTGTTATCTGTGTCGGTTTCACAACGGTTCGGAAGTGGGCACAAAAAGAGAACAATGCGACTTAGATCTATTACGAGCCCAGCCGTGGGAGCTCGCATGTATTGTATCTTCACGACTATCGCGGTAGCGGTAGGCAGTGATGTAAGTGTTATGATTGTTCCGTTGAACTTTTAAAATGGCTTAAGACCGATTGCAATAACAAATCTTTGTATACATTTGTATCGAGGGCTAGAAACACAGGTGATAAACTTAGTTCGTTAGCAGATTCTAATAATTGGACACAATTTTACGTTTACTAAGTCAGCTTATATATAAAACTCATTTTTTGTAACATTTGGGTAAACATGTAGGTGCATGCTTTCTGAAAAAAAAAACAATAAGAAATATATTTAAAATAATGAAAAAACATTATTGTACAAATGTACATAATATATGTTTATCATTAGTCTAGTGGTTCTAAGCGCGACTGCTTCACTGGAGTTTTTCGATACGATTCCCAGGAGCAGTGTTAGCAGGTTTTGTATGAAATTCTCATTAGCAGTCAGGATTTGGGCCCTGTTAATGGCAATAAGCGTGCCCCTTATTACATGGAATTTAAACATACCGGCGAACTGTGTGATGTAGTACCCCTGTAACCCGAGTCCCTTTAGCATGACCTCCGACAAAAACCAAACGAGATCTATTAAAAATCAACTTAAATTGGGAAAAAAAAAAACCCGTGTCCCTCTAATACGTGTCATAGCTTAAAGGTTAATGTTTTTCATTGTTTTACTTGGATGGCGACGGCATTTCGTATGTTATGTCCCCTGAGAAGAAACTACGAAAAAACTCAAAACATGGTCTGTGACTCGGATCATGGTGTCTTTAAAGTCAAGGCTACTTTTGCTGAAAATCGTTACCGTAGGAAAAAACTAGCCTAAATTGTCAATTTTGGCCGTATCCTCCATTTTTCAATACTACTTATCTGCTATGATTACGGTTTTTATGCAAACGTTTTAGTACTTATTTTAGTGAATAAGTTGTAAGTAGTTGAAGTCGCAATTTATACTGTCATGATCCTAGAAAGTGTTTAAGACAAACAATTTGCAATTTAAAAAACGAAAAAAAAAAGATTTTAACGGTTGAACGATGAATGATGTAACCTGAACTTTTTGAAGGATATAAAGTACTTTACGTTTAATTGTAGAGACACCCACACTTTGCGAGTATATTTAATAGATTAAAATCGGTAGAAGCGTGTTTAGCTGTGTATACCAAAACTGCGAACATTAAAACGAAATTCAGTAGACACCAACAATTTTGTGGGCCGATAATCGATACCCTTCTCAATGACACTCCAAATCCAACCTTACATTGACGCGTTATAGTTGAAATTTAAAGGGACTACTTTTAAGCCAATTTATCACTCTGAACTCATAACTTAGGGGTTTTCGTATCTCCGTTCGGATAGGGATAGATGATTTTATTACGCAAAGGTAGAATGAAATTTTAATGTCCCACATCATATAAGTGCTCAGATCAAATAAAAAGTTAAGATGGCACTTTGCGAACAAAGAAGTGAGGCCGGCTAAAACTACCCCTTGCCGTGTACAACACACAATTACACGCACACATGTATAAGTACCGCAACTACGCCTTATCTTGCCAGTTGCTTGCGTAGTTAACTAATACATGTGTGCGTGTAATTGTGTGTTGTACACGGCAAGGGGTAGTTTTAGCCGGCCTCACTTCTTTCTTCGCAAAGTTCCATCTTTACTTTTTATTTGATCTGAGTATAGGTAACATTAGGGTTCATATTTTAACCCCGCATTTCCACTGACGACAAAACATGTTGCAAACATCTATCTAACAATCAAAGAGTGAGTGAAATAGGTAGCTGTTTACAACATGTTTTGTGATCAGTGGAACGCGGGGTCAGAGACCCATAAGTGAAGTGATGGTAGGTTTATGACTGGCAAGTCAAAGGTTCAGGTCAGGTTCAAAAGTTTCAGTTTCAGATCAAAAGTTCGAATCCAAGGCATGCACCTCTGACTTTTCGAAGTTAAATGGTGAATGAAAACATCGTGAGGAAAGCTGCATGCCTGAAAGATTTTTCTTGGGCTAGCGTGGTAGACTATAGCCTAAACCCTCTTGTACTGAGAGGAGACCCGTGCCCAGCAGTGGGACGATGTAATTGGTCGATAATGATGATGATAATAAGTGGGGTACATATTTTCACACTGTAAGGTCCATACTGATTTCAGTCTCGCACGCGAGTATTAGACAATGAGATAAAACGTCATTAGTACACTTCTGCCTAACCCTTCGGGGAATACAGGCGGGTGTTAATGGATTTTTCTATGAAATTCTCAGTAGCAGCTCAGAGTATAGATTTGTGGCCGGCTAATGGCAATAGACTCGCCCCCTATTTCATGGGACCTAAACATAACGGGGAAGTATGGGTATTCATTCCTCTGCCTAGTCCTTTGGGGAATACAGGCGTGATGGTATGTAATGTTATCACTGCTGCTTAAGCGCAATATTTTTTTATTCATGATAAGCCTAAGTGGCTCTAAATCAGACGTCACGAACCGTAAACCGTTATAAAAACCGTGCGACAATAGAGGCACGCTCATAAAAACCGGAAAATAACTTTGCTGAGCCCTTTAAATTATCGGATGTCTTTTTTTATTAGGATAATGGAGGAGGATTTCACTAATGTCCCAAATGGATTTAAGTACCTTTTATAACTTGACTTCTAGGCTGCGTATCAACATGAAACACACACCAGATTTTAAGTAAGATTTCCAGCAATTCAAATCAAATCAAATGTTTTTATTTCAAATAAGCTTTCACAAGCGTTTATGAAACGTTATTGACTCTAGTTGCACGGTTCCAAAAAGTTGATCCCATGGAGAAGAATCCGGCAAGAAACTCCATGGACACTCTTTTAAAATATATTGTTTTAACATAATTTGCTGGTACATTCAATTGTGAAAACCTCATCAAACTTCGTAGTTTTGGCGTGGTTCGTGTACAAACATACAGAGAGACAAAAATTGTTGTATTGACTTCTGTTGCTCTGTTACAGACCCCCAAATTACTTTATTCAATATCTATATCATCTTGACTGTAAATTTTTAAAAAAATCTGTTCTTATTTTTGTAGTAGCAACGTAGACATTGGTAGATCTTTTTTATTAGTACGAGAAACTGAAGTTATAACCTTCCTTGTAAGTATAAATAAAATGAAATGATATTTATTTCTGTAAATAGATCTTTTAAGTCGATGTTTTTCATTTTTTTTACTAGTTAGCTAAACTCAGAGAATCATGGTCTCTTTTAAAGTCTAGACAATATTATTAGATATGCGAGTTTAACAATATAGGGCAAAATCTGAACAGGCTTTTTGAAAAAAGAGCCATAGCAGCTTTGAGTGGACCTGTCCTAACTGATGGCACGCATACATCAGTCATCGTGTAGCTCAACCATTTTATAGGGAGCTCAACGACCCGTCGCACAACGATACCAGATCAGCAAGACATTTGCGTAGGTCATGTGAAATACTCAAAAACTGACAGAAATCTTTAATAATTGATATTCAATCTGTGCTTTTATTTCACGTCCATAACCCTAATTCAAATAATAACATGGGACCCTTATAAACATACCCGGCGAACTGTGGGTGTACATTAGTACATCTTTGCTTAACCTTTCACAGAATACAGGCGTGATGGTATGTTATGTGAGTATAAAACTTTCTTTCGTGACTTCCTGTAAATCAATTTCTTCGCACAAATACCCCACTCTTACGAGTGATTCTTGAGACGTCATCCACAATTTACCGCACATTGTATAACCCTCCCCTCCATATACCCCCCATTATTGTAAGTGCGGCCCTTAACCCGGGGAACCTTGTCCTAAATAGCCATCGCTCAGATATGGAAAAAAATGGATATGACATAGGAAAAATATTTACTTTTCTATTTTTATTTTTTTACATACATACATACATACCATCACGCCTGTATTCCCCGAAGGGTTAGGCAGAGGTGTACTAATGTACAACCACATTTCGCCGGTATGTTTAGGTCCCATGTAATAGGGGGCGAGCCTATTGCCATTAACCGGGCACAAATCCAGACTCCGAGCTGCTACTGGGAATTTCATAGAAAAACCCAATAACACTTTGCTCGACCTGGGGATCGAACCCAGGACCTCTAGCGTCCCGCTAGTCCCGTCCAGTCCCGCTTAGGACCACTAGACTAATGAGGCAGTCTTTTATTTTTTTATTTTATTAATTTACTAACTACATTTACATTAGTACACCTCTGCTTAACCCTTCGGGGATACAGGCGTCATGGTATGTTATGATATCATTTAGTTTCTTTTTTTTCTATTAACAAATAAAAGTAGCAGGAACGAAAGTATTATGTATTGTTGTATACATACGTCTATTTGTTACATAAGGGGCGTTACGCACGCGACGCTACAACGCTCCGTCGCAAAAAACGCAAGTGAGTGACAGGACAATATATTTGACTTATCTATCGTTGACAAGGAAAAGTCTTTAGGAATCAATGTGGGAAATATTTCAGCTTATTCTGTTATATTTATTGATTCGACAACTATAATAATTATAACTGTTATTGTTTATTTATACTTTTCAACCGACTTCAAAAAGGAGGAGATGTTTGATTCGATTGTATGTTTTTCTTTTTTTTTATGTTTGTTACGCGAATTATGGATTGATTTTCATCACCATCATACCATCACGCCTGTATTCCCCGAAGGGTTAGGCAGAGGTGTACTTAATGTACACCCACAGTTCGTCGGTATGTTTAGGTCCCATGTACTCGTAATAGGGTGCGAGCCTATTGCCATTCACCAGGCACAAATCCAGACTCCGAGCTGCTACTGAGAATTTCATAGAAAAACCCAAATAACACTTTGCTCGACCTGGGAATTGAACCCAAGACCCCTAGCGTAGCAGTCGCGATTGGGACCACTAGACTAACGAGGCAGGCAATGGATTTATTTTGATGATACTTTTTTGTTTGGTAGGTTATACTTCAGAGGCGTTTTCATTCAACTTTTATCGACATCAATGGAGCGGTTTAAAAAAATCAAAAAATATGTAAAAATTGTATACTTCGATAATATTATCGTTTACTCCTAAACCTCGCTGTCTCATTGGAGCAGTGCGTTTAGTTGGCCTTTTTTTCCAACTCCAAAAAAAAAAAACTCATAATAAATAAAAGATCCACTCAACAACCTCCGATTTCCGAAACTGTTTTAGACAAAATTAATTTTATTATATTTTGCGACTTTTTTGCACTTTGACACACACTTTGACTTTTTTCCCTATGCCCTATTTAAATTTTGTATTACCTAGTTTAATTATTTTCAAGTAAAATATGTTTTTTCTGAATAAATATTATTATTATACAAGGCGGACATAACGCCAATAGAATCAATTATTATTATAAATGTTTATATAATCTAACACATGTGTTTTTTTTACAATTTTAGGTACAGTCGCCAGCACAGGTTACCACAAAATGACAAATTTTCTCAGTCGATTTTGAACTTACTCGTTAAGATTTTGAGGTTCAAAGTCATTTGGAGAAATTTGACAGATTTGTATAATCTGATGTGCTGGCGATTGTACCTGTACCATTACAAAACCATTTGCGCACAACTTCAGACATTACATTTATTTCGACCGACCTTTACACACAGCTACGTCATCAACCTATTTAAATCCAGTTTACACTGATCTCCCATTGTAAATGTTTGCGAAAAATTAAAGGCCAGGTTATACTGGTTTTGTACAACTTGATGTGTAGCCAAGCGTACCTACACTTATGATGAAATTCACAGACAGTTCCCTATGACTATAGCAATATTACATTTGACGTTCTATATGGAGCAAGTTATAATGACTAAGGAACGTCGTGCACTGCGCAAACTTTGGTAGTTTGCACTCCAGTCGTGCGTCTAAATAAACATGAGCCCGGATGTGGGTCGTGTGTGCTGTCCCTTATGACAAACATCTACCAACTGTAAGTAATATTATGTTAAGGCTAAACCTCAGTATTACATATAGCTAAACGTTCAGCCTTGGGCGCGAAATTTAATTTATTTTTGGTTTTTCGCAAATTGTTTGGCTCACATACTTGGACATAACTTATTCAAGATAGACTAAAAATCGTAATCTTAGGAGATTTAGGTGTAAATTATAATTTTTGGCCGAATCTTCTACATTAAGAATTACTCTATTTTGTGTTATGTGAAATAGAAAGAAAGAACGAAAGAAAAACGTTAAGGAATAAGGGTTGCCATCTCTTAAACCAGGACAAAAAGCGTGACCCGAATTTTGCCGCTTAAAACCCGAACATGTCAATAGTTACTTTTTTGTGATTAATTAAATTAAATAAATGTTTTGATTGTTATACCTTAACTTTTAAACCCGGACAAAAAAAAATCCACGGACGCCGTCTAAACTAGGCTAAATGCGGGGAAACCCGGACGGATGGCAACCCTATGTGAAATCAGGCTCTATTTTGTAGTTTTGCGGTATCACAACAACACAAACACACAAACAACTACTGTTGTAAACAATTTTGACCGATTCTATGTGTATTTATTATCGGATTTGAACGTTTATGCGCCATGTTTGAGTAGCCGCATGCTGTGTATTTTGGCTTGTAACCCTGCTACTATTGATACAGCTTAGCTTAGAGCACGAATGACTTATGAATGTGTACCGTTTTGTGATAAATAGGAGGTTTATGGTGGCAACAGTGCCACCATTCAAATAGTATATAGCTGGGTAAGAGACGAGTAAAGATAAGAGTCTCTCTTCTTCAGCTCTTCTATTCTCATTCTGGGAGGAGACTCGTGCTTAGCAGTGAGACCAATGTGGGTCGCAAATTACTAGTAAATATTTGTGCTAAACTGAATGCTTGCGTTACGAGTGGGTTCATGTCGTTAGTGCAATGGATGGGTAGCCTACCCATAGGCTACCGCCGCTTCAAGTAAATACTACAGCTACTGTTGCTGAATCTATTTTTTTAAATGTCTAGTGGGTAAATGCATTGTCTAAAGGAGATCAGATATTGGTTGTGCGTGGTTTCTCGGCTTTTCTGTACTATAATATGTGTGTATTATCCATATAAACCTTTCTCTAAAATCACTCTTTTAAAGATAACCGCATTAAAATCCATTGCGTAGTTTTAAAGATCTAAGCATACTTAGGGACAGACAGACAGCGGAAAGCGACTTTGTTTTATACTATGTAGTGATAATATGTTATCTCCGTTCCCCAGTGGTAGAAATACTATACCTTCCGCTTCCTAACGCGCTGTGTCGGCACGGTTCCGGTAAAAGTGCGCGCTCTAATGACTACGAAAGCGATTGTGATGCTGAGAGGCGCGGAGCGTAAAGCGGAGAGCGGATAGCGGGTGGCAATGTTTTTATAAACGTTAAACACTAGATTTTTGTATGGGTTTAGTCGGCAAATGAGCAGCAACAACCTGATGATGCCAGTCACTTCATATAAAATACTGATAATGAAATCAAAACTCCTAGATATACTATAACAGGCTGTATTTTACAGTATAACCCAATAACAATTTAATTAACCGTGGAACCAAATCCAGGCCGCCCCGATTGTGTCAATCATCAACAATCGGGATGGCTTGGCCTGCATCAAACAAACATTACACAATTTATAACTTTGTAACGAAAAACTCGTATGAAAGGACCAATTTTTATATTTCTTTTAATTACCCTTATCCCACATAAATGTTATGATATTATATTAAACAATCAATACACATAATTACATATACAGGAAAATTTTTTAAGCAGTGCGCAAAAATAATTTGGTGGTTCAATATCAGTAATAGAACACATTTCCATGATTTTCTCAAAACTTTTTTTTTTTATTTTATCCGGCTTAAAATCAGCAAAATATGGACGTAATAATAACAATAGGCGCGCGCGGTGGACCATGGCTACAGCGGGGGTGCACCCGGGGGCGCGGTGGCGGGGTGGCGCCTGCGCACCTCAGGGGTGGCCGCCCGCCAGTCCGCTCCGAGCACGCGCTGCCGTGACGTCGCGTCTAATCGCTTTCCCGCGCAAGCCCCGCGCCGCCGCCGCGCGTGTGTCGTACTTGTACCTACCGGTCACGGTGTAAGCGTGTTTTATGGTGCCAGTGTACGGAGTGTATTTAAAAAGTGCTTAAAATTTACGAGTAGCTCGCAGAATGTAGGTGTGCCACGGAGAGCATACTCGCATGCCAGCCTATGGGATCTGTAACCCCACGGTCTCTAATGAAAGACCCAAACCCAGAACCACCCCAAGACTTAAGAGAGTGGCTTCTAAATCACCGCGAAGTCAACATCTTGCCGATGGATGTTGCATTGATCACATGTGTGGGACTGTACAATGTACCTACCTTGGTGGTCATTCAACAATTATTAAAATACGGTGTTTAGTGACATTTAGGGGTAAGCAATTATTTTTAATTAACAATTTTAGCGAATAAGTTATTTTTGATTGAACATTATTGTAAATAGATTGTAAATAGTGCAGTGATAGTCTAGTGATACGACCATTGGACTGCCAAGTCAAAGGTTTCGAGTTCGAATCCAAGGCACGCACCTCTGACTTTTCGAAGTTATGTGCGTATTAATAATTTATTATCACGCGCTTAAAC
The DNA here is from genome assembly GCA_958496365.1 of Subacronicta megacephala. Classification (NCBI taxonomy): domain Eukaryota; kingdom Metazoa; phylum Arthropoda; class Insecta; order Lepidoptera; family Noctuidae; genus Subacronicta; species Subacronicta megacephala. Next base: position 9,825,775 of record OY292536.1, read on the forward strand.
GGTGAAGGAAAACATCGTGAGGAAACCTGCATGCCTGAGAGATTTTCTTGACGGCATGTGAAGTCTGCCAACCCGCAGTAGGCTAGCGTGGCGGACTATAGCCTAATCCCTCTCGTATTGAGAGAAGACCCGTGCCAAGCAGTGGGACAATGTAATGGGTTGATGATGATGATGATTATTGTAAATAGCTACTTAGTTGATTCCAATTTTATTACGCCTTACGGTCAATGTACTGATACAATGTAACCCGCCGTACCTACGACGGCGACGGTGGCGAGTCGAACGAGCGCACAGCTGATGTGTTAGTACTTAAACACGCCCGCTTCGCCGCGCGCTGGCGAGTTAGCCATGAAAATCTGTTTCAAAGTAGACACCGTTCGTTAACGATAACTTTATTTTTATGTACTAAGACATATCAAAATAAAAAATTGGTGTTTAATGAAATTCGTTTAAGTTTAATTCGTCAAAGTTTGCGCACTGAATAAAAGGTAATCCTGTATGTAAAAAAATTTATATCTCGTACGCAAGGACCAATTTTTTTAGTATCGCTCCGCTTCTCTCAGTTCTCTACTTACCTGTATGATGGCGTGAGTACCGTCAAGCGTGAACGGCCATCACTTGCTGCACAAAATAATTGTCGTGTTAAAACTACATGCAGAGTATGTTTGATTTCCGATTCACATTTTACATTTCCATTGCGAATATTGTATTTCATACTTCAGTTAAATATACACCAATTATATCGACTGTTATAGTAAAATTGTAACATGCAGATGTCCGTACATGGACGGAGGTTTTTTTTTATGCAGAAACCATTCCAATTACTTTGGATTTTTCGGTTGTCTGTTAGCATGCGTACCTATCACGTTAAATCTATTGCATGAAATTCGATGCTGTTTTCACAGTTGTATTGACTTGAAAATCTGGTGCAGTTTTGTCTTGATACAATGCTTTGACGCCGAGTTCTAAGTCGTAAGAAAACCTTGTAAGACGCGAGCGAAACCGCAGGTAACAGCTAAGTAGTAGAATTTCACAAATGTCACCGTACTATTAAAATCTGTTATACAATGATTTAGAATGGCCTATGCAAGATTGATAGCCGCAAGCACATTGCAGATTGATCGATCGCTGTCAAATCATCATCATAATCATCAACGTATATCAGTCCAGTCCAGTATCCTGGACATCACGTTATCCTCCCCTAATGTGCCTTTTTACCCTATCCTAATGAATACAGATAAAAAAACGAGTGCGGTCAGGGGAACGCTAAGAACAAAGTTCCTCATGCGGCAACAATGTAGGTACAGTATAAGATGGTACAAAAAAAGTGTTTCCACTACATTCTACCTTACGGCATGCAAAGTCATAAAATTAAGAGATACAGTATTACCTATAATAGATTATAAATAACATGTCAGCATAAATTATTGATAATAAGTTTAAATGCATATAATTAAACTTTGACCACAACTTAACATACTTAACTAAACCGAAAATCACATTATTAATTTACATAGTAATATAAACAAGTATGGCGGGACTAATTCTACCAGGCAACGCCTGCCGCAAGCCGCGTTAAGAAAAATCGTTAACAAAAACGCAAATATATATTTTGTTCTACGCAATATTCGCACGTCACTGCTCGAATAATTTATCATCTATACTACCTACCTGTTATATTGTCGGTATTTATCAATTTATTGTTCACCTCGTACATTTCAGCAACTGTCATGGCGTGAAAACAGTTGTAAAATGATTTAGATTCACGTTCACTGTTTGTATTCTGGTGATTTGTTTTATGGTACTCACGGGAATAAATGTTGGTTTAATACCAAACGTAAACATACCATCGCGCTTATTCCCTAATATTATTTAATACAATGCTACATTCTGGAAAATGGAACCAATACTATAATCGTTTCAGTAAACCAATAATATTTAAGTGCACATTATCATGCCTAAACAAAAAAAAATTGTTCACCATATAAGTAAATTTTGCATCTGAAAAATGTTTGCAGCTTTTTGAATTTTAAATCAGAAACCAATTCTAATATCCTTATCTTACTAGTTGTTTTAGGGGTCAAATAACTTTCATAAGTTATCTGGTTCCTAAATGAGTCAGTCAATCATTTATATTATTAATCTTTGCTCACAAAGAAAACCTTCAATCTCCATCACTCCCTGGGATCCGCACAATATCAACTCAAATTAGCAAACAAGTCCGGGATAGAGCGGCTAATTATTTATTTAACAGGTACAACAAGTCGGGGTCGGGTCCCGGCCCCGGGGACGGTCCCGGGATTGCAGTCCCGCGGTCGATAGTTTGTTTAATGTTCCCCATTAAGGTTTTGACTTGGTACATGATTTTCTATAGCGTGAAGTGAAACTTATTAGGAGCCTAGACCTTAGACGCCAAATGTAGCTGCTTCTATTATAAAATGAGCACTCATTTTTCCGTTTATTATACGGGGATGGGTTAGAATAAAATTCCTCACTGCTAGTGTGATAAGCATATAAAGACACGAGAAAATATCGGTGTTCCTTTTTGATAAAACCTCTTTGGGTTCTATTAGGATAACAAAGAAGGAATCCAGAGATTGTTTGACCTTAGCCTGTCATGGTCGTGCCAAATATCACGAACCCAATGGTCGTAACTATAAGGTAAGGGAAGTCAAGTGCAGTTTTTAGTTGGTACAAGACAGCTGACAGCTGATATGAAATATAAGGATTATCTGCACCCACAAAAGGGGATTCTGAAGCAGACTTGTAAAGTCAAGGTCCATACCTATGTCAGGTAAAAGTCAATCCATTAGTCAGTAGGCCAATCCAGACAAACCAAGCAAATCTAAGGTAAAAATCTTATCTATACATCTTTTGCGCAACCCTGAGACAATTCTATTTGAGCAAGAAACCAATTATCCATCCCTTTCATCTTGCGAAGCCTTATTGCGTAATTAACGACCCTTTGTCACTACGCACACTTCTAAATAATTTGATTAATGAGACAATGAGGCACATGTGGCTTTGCCTGTAATTGTCAAAGGAATTTGCTTGAATTTCTGCTGCAAGGAAAAAGTACCGTTAATGTTTAGTTACTTCCTTTGAGGATGGAATTGGATTAATTTATAGGGTTTCATATCTGACCGTTCTAAATACACCGAACTAACCCGCAGTAAGCTAGCGTGGTGGACTGTAGCTTCTCACTCTGAGAGGAGAAACGTGTCCAGAACAGAAAATAATGGAGCACATCGGGATTTGTGCCTTGGAGACGTTTGTGTCAGCTGTCATATGGCAATAACACTTACAATTAGGTATTGGTTACTTATGGTTATAGTTAGTAGTTATATATAAAAAATATCCCAAAATTTCCGCACACCACGTACGACTTTTCTTCCTTAAAAGCAAGGCAGTAATTTCACTGAAATAATCAATCAATCAACTTCATTGTTGCAGTATCATCCCTGCCGAGCCCTACTGCTGCAGACGATGATGACGATGAGGACGAAACGACGCAGCAGAGCCACGCAGATGCTGATGACGATGGAAGGATCTACAAGAACCCGAGGAACTCCCCATCAGCCGAGTGTCCCAGAGATGAGGAGCAGGCTACCTTACTGGTACGTAATTATACTGTAGTACCAAGACAAGGGGAATATAATAGGAGACAAACTGTTGGTCGCTCTTTCACTCGTATCTCAAAGAACATTTGGAGACAAAAGGTATTCATGTCCTTTTTTAGGGTGCAATTCTCTTTGTCAAATTTTATCGAAATCAGTTCAGAGGTTTAGGCGTGGAAAGATAACAGATTATCAGAAAAATGTGCATACAGTAATTTTCAAATTTATAATTTTAGAATTATATAGTATGGATGCATTAGCAGTGATAGCCTAGTGAATATGTACCAGTACAAACATACATAAAAAACATTTCCTTTTCAGGGTCAGAAATGCCTCCGCAAGTGTTCTTCTGACGAGGACTGCAAGAGTAAAAAGAAGAAGTGTCTGTGCGATGGAGCTTGCGGAATGTCCTGCATTAAACCAGGTAAGTGACACAATAGTAGGTTGCAGGAAATGTCCGTCGTTTTGGTCCTTTGGTACAGAGGATCAGAGGTACTACATTATGTTGACGCGTATTGTATTTAAGTGTGTAAGAAAGGGATGATGCTATTTCATTTGTATAGTGCCATATTTTCCCATAACCTGAAAAATTAGAACTTAATTTCACTCGTTTCATGTAATCTTGGATTAATATTATGAAAGAAAGAAAGAAAGAAAAAAGTTTTATTTGGCCAACATTGAGATACAAAAGAAAAATAATGCTAAAACAAAAAAAGTATAATAAGATAACAAAATATTTTTACACAAGAAAAAGTAAATAAGGTGGTGTCTGTCATCCATTATGCACAATCAGAGTACCTACATAATTATTTAGCTCCATTTTAACTATACTCGCGTACAGGATGACTAATGCCACTTAATTTTAAAAGCAATTTTTAGGATAATTTTAAGACTGCAACGTTATACTCCATAGCTCTTTAAACAATTCGAATTCCGTTACTAAAACCAATTTGTTTAAAAAATTTTCATACAGAGTACCTATGATACAAATTGCGTTATGTTTATTTGCCGAACATGCAAAATGGAGCGATAGTTCACAAGAGGCTCGTAGCGGTTGGAAATTGGTACAAATTGCATAGTTGCGCCTCTCTGAGCTCTACCTTCAGTGCCAACTAGTGACAGTTATTTCGCTTTACATGTTCTAGAATAGTGGCAAGTAGAATGAAACTGTTTTTCTTAAGAGTTGCTTCAAAATGTTTTCATAATGTACTTTTTTAAATTGGGTGCCAGGTGCAAGCTTTCGTAGTAAGAATGGAGTTAAAACAAAGTGGTCCATTAAGACTTTTTGATTTATAAAGCGAAAATGAACTGTTAAATATTTTTGAAGTCATGCTTTTGATATAAAAAAAATAACAATGAATAAAATACCAAATCATCTATCGTAAATGATGCTTTAGATAAATGTGGAACCAGAATTTGATATCTCTACTACTATTTACTTTGATACAAATAACTATTTGTGTAAATCCCTTAAAAAAATACACTTACTTAATTATTGTTTTAATGCATAAAATTTACCTGGTGCGAACATCGTTATTTGTTACTGCAATTCTGAAACAAAATAATTGGTCCTTCCAACCAACTCTCTAGAATATTGTACAAATTATATAGTTGCGCCATTCTGTATTTCCAGTGTCGTTAATTACATGTCTTAAAATCTTCCTTCAGTCTCGTGCCAACATGTAGCATTAATTACACCTGCTAGATTTATGTGCGAAATAGAGACAAATTGTGTAGCTTTTATCTCCGTATTCTAGTAGAATATACTGGACAAACTTAAGTTTACTAAACAAATTTTAATCTAGCCTTTATACTTTAGTTGCCGTCGAAATAAAGAAGTGGTCGAGAAAAGATTTTTTAATGAAATTTAAGGTAACAGCTGGGAATTTAGAATTCTTTATGATAAATAGCAGTAAGCTCACCCACTATTACACAGGACCTAACCGCATCGGCGAACGGTACTTACTAAACCATAAGAATACAGGCGTGATGATATGTACCTACAATTCTTCGAGTTTAAGACTCAATGGTTAAGCACACAGATTATTGTGACTGGAGGAAGGTTTGAAGTTCATACATGACCCAGTGTGCTTAGAGACGTGGATATTTTTTTAGACTGGTCGAACTAGGCACGGGATTGTTTAGTTAAGTGTGTATCTATAAAAGATAAACATCATACACATGCCCGTATTCTCCAAAGGCTATATACTCGAGACACCTTTACGATTAACTGGACACAAATCAATACTCCAGGCCGCTACTGAGAATTTCCTAACAGAAATACTCAATATCACTTAGCTCGACGTGGAAATCTAACCCAGAACATACATTACATACCATCACGCCTGTATTCCCCGAAGGGTTAGGCAGAGCTGCACTAATGAACACCCACATTTCGCCAGTATGTTTAGGTCCCATGTAAAAGGGGGCGAGCCTATTGCCATTCACCGGGCACAAATCCAGGCTCCGAGCTGCTACTGAGAATTTCATAGAAAAACCCAATAACACTTTGCTTGACCTGGGGATCCAACCCAGGACCTCTAGCGTAGCAGTCGCGCGACCACGAGACTAATGAGGCAGTCAACCCAGAACATCATATGAAATAGCAGTACTTACTACCCCTACATAAATAAGGCAGTCTCGAATCAATAGAACGAGTAACAAATGGTCTTTCGTGCCAGTTACGACTGAACACTCCATTGTCTCGACAATAAGTAATTAAACAAGACTAAATCTAATTAAACAGATCTTGCAGACTTATTTATTACCCGCTTAGTCGTAATCCTGTGCTTTGATTAAGAAGGAGAATATAACTTAAGAGATTTTAATGATGACGAAAATAGAGTGTACCTACTTATACTTTCAAATAAATATATCAGTAATATGGGTGTAAATTCAGTATCCATACATACCTGTCCCACCAAAACCAGAGACACGATAACGATAATTTCCACATTTTAAGTAACGGATTATCTTAGGCAAGGAATGTACTAACTAAATATTCTCTAAAATTCTGGTTTCCCTTCAAAGTTTATTGACTAGTTAATTAGGGATTGTGCGCGAAGTAACAGAAAACGACTTTTTTGTTTTGTGTATCTATAAGTATACAAATTTATTTATCTGAATCTACAATTTGACTGCCAAGCATGTATTAGGGTAGCTTAAAGATTTAATCAATACATATTTACTATACTTTTCAAATTATCCGCAAGTGTTCAACGCTACTAAATCCCCAAAAGATGAACTCGACTTGCGTACCTAAAGACCTCTTCACAAAAACTGCTCAAACTTTCTGGTCCTTTAATCAAAACTTCGACGGCTCTTCATAATTAACCCAATATAGCTCGGTTGAAATGAACCCCGTTGAAACCTAAAAAATCCAGGCCTCGCTAGTTCATAAACAGGCACTTTAACTTCAAAAGGTCGAGAGATTTCGCTCGAGTTTTTCTTTTTATAATATTCTATACCCTGCCCGTGACACAATTTTGAGCTACCGCGTAAAGTAGGCTGCTGAATTTTTATTTAGTATAATATGTATTTTTTTAAATATGATCCTTTAAAGAAAAATATTATACATAATTATTAAGATTACTGAGAGAGGGATGAGTATCAAAAGACCAAAGTGACATTTTCAAACAACATTTTAGATTAATATTTGGACAAATAATACGACGTGCCTAAGTATAATAAAATCACATTTAAAATCCTGTGCGAGCTTTAATTACACAAACAACAATTACACAGAACATAGCAATCTTGTGTTTACGGGAGCACGATGTATAGGACCGAGATAAAGCGGGCTGAGATGGAGCGACTTGTCTTGAAATAATAGAAATTATATAACTTAGATAAAGTTATATAATTTCTATTATTTCAAGACAAGTCGTCGCGACGTTGAAGCTAACGCCACTGCTTTATTTTCTTTGACCTCATTGTTTTTACTGCTGAATTGAACGCCTTTGACCTTAGTTTTGTACAATTAGGACTTAGAAGAATCACACAATTTAAGTAAAACTCGAACATGATTTTTGTAGCCTGGCTCTCAAACACACACGACTGAACTCTGGAAAACAGTTTAAAGCTGGTATTACGAGTATATGTGAAGGTGGCAGCTAGCCAGGCAGATAAATAAATTCTACCACCAACAGTGCTGGTTCACTTTTACATTTTGCATTTCTTCCCTGCGCGCGAAGATCTGTTTTATGCGCTTCTATCTTCTATCTGTCGATTTTTTATTAGCTGTTCCGCAACAACAGGCAAATATTATATCTGGCAATTAATTAAAATGCAAGTTTCATCTCGACATTATTATATTATTTATGAGAGTACTAGCTGTTGCCAGCGGTTACTCTCTCATCCCAAAGGACATTTTGGGACAAAAGGTTGCTTAGGTCTTTCTCCAAAATACTGTCTCCAAGATTCAATTCATAGCAATTATTTCAGCGGTCAAACAGATGGTTACTTTCATATTAAATAACATATACAATATTGCTCTTGCTTGAATAATTTGCTCTAGACCATAAACAGCTTCATATTATACGTACATATACTTTACTGCATTCACACATCACCCAACTAAATTGAAACAATCCGTTACCAGAGTAATAAAAGACCGCACGACATTAATCTCTACCAAACCCGACTGAATTAAATACCGCAGTTGTTGGCGACATGCGACACAAAAATCGCAGCATGCATTTGTAGCTTTGTAAAGGAATCCATTTTGAAAAAAGCTATGGTGCTGTACTGTGGCGATATTTTGTGAAATTGACTTATAAATGTTTTCTTGTTTGTTAAATTTGGAGGCTATGGCATATTTTCCATATGGAGGGCAGACATTCGTTTGATGGTTTATGTGATGGTAATATAAGTTGAATCGGTATATGATACCTCTCGGAGAGCTTGATCGAGATATTGTGTGATGCGGCATTACCTGGTCAATATATCGTAATTGGGTTAGGCAGATGCAATTATGAGCTGTCACGTTAGTGGCAAATGTAGCGAATTCTGGCCATGTAATTAAGAAAAGTGCGAAGTGTGCAAGTGTGATTTTAGTCTGTACAAGTTTGACATACTTGAAATAAAATAATCCACACACTAAAAAGAAATGTGACATAATTATTATACTATTGTCATAATATTCGTTGAATTGTCTGGGCAGTGTAATCCTGCGATTAAACTTACGACGAAATAGTCGTATCGTGTGTTGTCGGGCTTAGGAAATAAATGGGCTAGCTTATTGCAGGAATAAATCAGTCTAGCGCTGCAGCGCTTTCGAATTATAGCCGCCTAGTGAGCCGGTTGTTACAGCGGATTTTTTGTAGCACGTCACATTCATCGTTCGATGTTATGCATGAGAATTTAAAATGTATTGTGACTTTGTGATGTAATTAAAAATGGGATTAATTGCCAACATTTTTTAAATAGCTCAGTCTTTTTGTCATCTATTATAACTTCTAACCTACAGCAGAGATAAAAGGTAAAATAATTTATTGCAGGTAAAGAAATTAACTTAAAATTAACAATATTGGTTACCCTAAGGTGTAATGGGGGCAAGGCTATTGCCAAGCACATATCCAAATTCTAAGCTTTTGCTGAGAATTTGACTTAAATCCCAATCACTAATTGTTTGACGTGGGAATCACACCGCTAGACCTATGAGACCGGTGTCCAATAACAATTCGACCTGGTAGTCCAACCATACGACTAATGAGGCAGAGCTACGTTTACATTAAATTACCGTTATGAAAGTGCAATAATTTGACAAGAGTAGAGACTTAATTATTTTAGTTTGTAAACAACTTCATTAAGAGCTTACAAACACGGCGAAACCTAGCACCGACACCAAGGAATATAAGATAATATGGCGTATAACGGGGGTATATAAAATATTATATAAGTATTTTGAATAATTCATGCTGCGCTCTTATCTTGTTTATGTAAGCGAGGACGGGATACAACGAAGCGACTGAGCGACGAGAATCACACTATTATACTGAATGAATATTTATACTTAGCTTGAGGTACTGAATATTCCCTAAAAATAATGATTCTTGTAGAATAACATGCTAGAATACCATTGTATCTACCAACGGTTATAAACGATATTCATATTGTTCTTAGATTATCGTCATTTTTTTACTGACGACCTTGGAATAGAAATCCCGAAATAAACTCAGAGAATGATGATCTCTTTAAAGTCCTGGCATCATTAAGTCATTCTTTATTAATTCATGATACGCACACAGCAGTTTTTGCTGTAAAAGGATTATACAATAAAATTAAGTCATTCCGCGTGAGCGCGACTGACAAAAGCTTGTGAATTTATAATGTGGTTCTTCTAATTAGTAACCATTTAAAGAACGCAGTCTGTGTTAAGGAACATCACTCGAGCAATTAGGGGGGATATTTGAAGGCTTTTGGTAATAATTTCTATCTAAAAAGTTCATTTGTTAAATGTTTGAAGCTTTTACACGTACTTACATAATAATAAATGTGAGAAATTGTTAGTTACATACCATAACGCCTCTATTCCTTGAAGGGTTACGCCGACATTTACATCCACAATTGAACTGAAATCTACAAAGAGATACCCAAGATTTCCATACACATAATAAATTCTTCCTTCGCACCCAAACCCTTCCACCGCTATCGGATCAAAAACTGCATTTTTAACACCGCGCGAGCGTGAAACCAGAATGTAGGTTTCCCCGTCCGTCATAATGATGCTCGGCTTACATAAATCCCTGTCAAAAGATGTTTTTTAGCTAAAAGGGCTTCTGACACGATACGTGGCGGTCGCATAAAGAATGCAAGAGGTCAGTCGCAGGGTTGCTAGGTGGAAAATTAAAAGTGGATTACGAAATGAAGGGTAAACTTGTTAATTTAGTCGACAGGACTGTTTGGACTTTTTATGTGGTCTTTTGGGTAATTCCAGATACCGTTCGTATACATGATTAATAAGGCAGTATATGCTTATGCTTATTAAAAAAAGAGATTAATTAAACAAAAGTGAGTGTAACACTTTCGAGCCTATGGGGAATTAAACGTTAAAATTAAAACAGTACATTTATGTCAATTAAATTCTGATCGATAACGTTTATATGTGCGTAGATGAAGTGTGATGATCCCCTTTTTTGTTTTTGTTTTAAATTATTCGTCAAACAAGGATACGGGCCGCCTGGTGGTAGGTGGCCGCAGCCTATAGACGCCAGCAACACCAGTAGTATCACTACTGCGTTGTAATTTTTCCAGTAATTTCACTAGCTACATTACTTTTCTCTCTTACATTACTTAATGCTTAGCGGCAAATATTAAAATTTGGCAATACTATCGTATTAACTCAGATACCGATTTCATGGGGGTGGATTCCGATATAAGAAGGTAGCATTGTCTTCGTGGCGAATGTGATTGCGATTCACTTTATCCATTTAACAACGTAGTGTCGTAACTTTAAAAGAAACTTAAAATAATAATTCCGTACTTATGGACCAAAATCAAATTATCAGTATAAAATTAATTAATAATTTCAATTCCGTCGCTTATTTCCCTTTTTGTGGAAATAAGCGTAATGAAGGTACCATTTTCTTTATCCCTTTATAAAAGTCTTAAAGGAAATCGCACATAAAGACCAAAAAGCTACATTAAAAGAATATCCAGATAATATTTAAACAACAAAACGAGGTAGAAGAAAACTTCGTGATAAACCACACTAAGCTCGTTGCCACTTCCTGAACGCAAAATTTTAAACAAACACCAAAAAGACCATAAATTTTCAGTAAAAATGCCATAGGAAGGAAACTACGGAAGCGACTCGTTGTAAATTACGAGTTGGAAACGAGGGTAGGTATATCATTTAGAACTATGCTTGGTTTCTAGGTTGTATAAGAGTACTTGCAGTTATTTAGTTTGTATATGGGTCGTGTGTTATCTAGAGGGTCGATCTGACCTGGTTCTGGGGTGGTGCGGTAAATATTTTTTCTTTTCTTGGAAAATCAGCATCACAATCGTAAGAATCCACACAATGGAGTGCTTAATTGTGTCAAGTCTATCAACCCGTATTAGGTCATTGCAGTGGATTATGGGCTTAATCCCACTCAATCTGAGACATTGCCCAGCAGTGGGACAGTAGAATTAAGTCAGCTAGGTCATAAACGAACCCAACAGACCTTTCTTCCTAAACTTACACCAGCGTATTATTTAAAAATGCACATCAGAAAAACCCAATAACTCCGATTTAGTTAGAAGTCCAACCTAAGATATCTGCTGGCAGTAATAGCTAACTCTGTACAGATGAGGGTTTTTAAAAACTAAAAAGTAAAAAAGTAGTATCTCATACAAGTCTTAAGAATAAATGGATTGTCACACTTTTTGGGGCTATAACAACATATCACTTACTATATAAGTATTTGTAATTAAACAAATAAATTATTCCTAGTAACCAGCAAAACTCTTTACTAACCAAAAGGACCAAAAACAAAGGACCAATCCCGGGTCTATTAGGTCAAAAACTTGCTTCAACAATTATTTAGTTTATAGCCGATTATCACCCGGTCGTTGTGGGTCGGCTAATTTGTTCAGCGGGACTGAAAGACCCTGGCTGAGATTAATTGAGGGTTGGGCAGATGGAGTTTATAGTATTGCGGTGGCTTCATGAGGTTTGAGGGTTAAATCGGGCTTGTGGTTAGGTTTTTGTGTGAAATATTCCTAAGTATACAATATCTCTTTTTTTTTCTAGTGACAGAGAAATACGATCTTAGACAGGAGTCGAACCTAATAAAAAAAACTAGTAAAAAGGTAAGGCAACACCGTTTGGCATTGAACTGTAAAGTAAGTCGTATTTCTCGAAATACATAGGAAGTAAGGTACTATTAGATGTTGCTGACATCACCTTAAAACGTAGAACGTGGAAAAGAAATTCAATATCACCGGCAGTGGTCTCGGCTTATTGTCTGAAGCTTCCGGTTTGACTACCTAAAGTCGTCTTTTACTAGAGAATTTATATCTTTGTCGATATTTGACATTATTTTATTCTAAAATATTATAATAAGAAATGGCTAGTTTTTTCTTTTTTATTCCGTTTACTGCCAATAACTGGTCCTGGCGTACCTCAGGACCAGTTATTGGCAGTAAACGGAATGATGGATTTGCATGCCGACGACACAAATGATGATGACAGAACACTTTAAAATGGTTTGACGGGTGGTAGCTAGCCAATCAGGTCCTAGCTTCATACAATACCCTTCATACCTATCTATCTAAGGTAGACTTAAGAACAAAACGTATTGTACACGTTCCATTTACGTTCGCTACAGCCGGGGGTTAATATAAATCAAATAATATAAAACAGGGGGCCTACCATAAACTCTTATAGCAGGTCAATTTTAGACGGAAAGTGAACTGTCGTGTTATTTTGTACCATGAGCACATCAAATAACCGGCCAGCCAGCGGTCACGTGACTTAATCCGGCGAGCGGTCACGTGACAACATTTCAGCGGGCTGACCTGCAAAGAGCTTTACCATCAACTCATTTTTGACATTAGAGCACTTGAAATTGAACTGCCCTGCAGTCATATTTAGCAGCCGTATAAAAGTAGCTTTTATTGACCTGTTTTCTTTAATTTGTAAGAATAACCTAAAGTAAAAATGACTTAGTGCATTACATACTATTGTAGCATTATTTAATATTTTAGACAGAATAAAAGTATTATATTTTCCGTTCATTGTCGATGTGTGATGAAGATGAATTACTTACTTGATTTCTTGAGTAAGATATCGATAATATCAGTGATAAACTCATCACTAAAATCCAAAAAATAGAGTTGGTACTTAATTAAGATCTACTTACCAGAAAATAAAGAACACATTATTTATTTTTAATTATTTGTTGTCTGCCCAGCCTTTATAATATTTGATAGCACCACCAACACTGGAATTCCAATTTTCCACCACCTCCGTCCGCATCACACATCTTCGAAACATTGACCGAGCACTTAAGTTGTAGCCCATTGCAATGTTGCCATCGGACAGCAGGTCTGAAGTTGATGCATTGCAGGGCAGTTTGAATTGTTCATGGTACAAATAGAAAACCTGTCAGGTTGACCTGCATAGTTGGCCTGTCCTGTACTTGGCAAATATTTTAAAAGTTCATGGTAGGCCCCCAGGTCATTGCTTTCCAGGTAGTCGTAGCACCATCCTTTAAGTGAATCTTTGGATATATTTAATAAAACTGTGCCATCTTTTTGTATTTTTTAGGCGTTTTCCATGCAAAGATTATTTATTAAGTTATTTAAGTAAAGGAAAAATCCTGCCCGCGGTCGTATTTTTCCTACACTAAAATTACTTAAAATTGTGGTTTAATTTCAATATTTCTAATATTCGCGCGTCTCAGAAATCGGTATTTCGGGATATTAGATTTGTTGTTAGCAACGTACTTATAAAACCTAAATGGGAAAGTTACACATTTGTCTGTTTACGTTTTACCTTTCACACCTAGGTAAATCTAAATCTAAAGGTACAGATTTTGATATTTGGCAAGGAAATATATTTTATACTAAGGGAGGACACAAGCTAACATTTATCTCGAAAAGAATTTATAAATAGTCCAATCCGTTTTGATAGTAACACTGAGAGCAGATCGCTTTGTGACAGGATATAAATTTGCCATGGAATCCAGTTTAAACTGGCCTCTCATTATACGAACAGCCAAGTTAAACTGGAAATGAATAGCTTGACCTAAAGCCAGGTAAATTCTAAAAAATCTTAGATAAAATTCCACGCATTTCACAAATCATGGACACCCTAGCCGTCTCGCTGGAAACAAGAGTTCGCTTGTATTTCATTACAGTGAATACTTGACGTACCTGATATATACAGCTATATATAAAACTACACAATACTACATAGACATGCGAAAGGAATACGAACAAAAACTGCTGAAGTTGGGATATTTAGACATACCATCACGCCTGTATTCCCCGAAGGGTTAGGCAGAGGTGTAACTAATGTACATCCACATTTCGCCGGTATGTTTAGGTCCAATGTAATAGGGGGCGATTGCCATTCACCGGGCACAAATCCAGACTCCGAGCTGCTACAGAGAATTTCATAGAAAAACCCAATAACATTATGCTCGACCTGGGGATCGAACCCAGGACCTCTGGCATAGCAGTAAAGTAGAAGATTCTGCCATAATTGTCTATTTACACAACTATCTGCTACATTAATGACTTTAAACAAAAGTAAGAATAAACATCAAATCTATAATATATATCGACAAATTGCTAATAACCTCCTTTAAATTTTTTTTTTTCCTGAACTCATTACTGTCAAAATGTTCTCGACAATCTAACAAAGAATCTCTTTGTTCCTTCGTAGTCAATATTTTTAAAAGAATATAGCTAACTGGTTCGTTCATATTTCTTTCCTTAGCCAGCATAAAAATAACTAACTACATACTTACAACCTCGCAATACTTTAACTTCGTTATGAGAGGAAGAATTCTAGAATACTTTTGTACTCTATTAGAGAGAATTGTTTGAAATTCTACGTAATAACTCGTGATACATATTGAAAACAATGCGAGATTCTTTACGTACGTATGTAGTATTGTTATGTAATAAAAATAATATGCTCGGCAAAGGAGCAGGCGAGCTACCTGATGGTAAGTAGTCATCGCCGCCCATGGACATCTGCCAAACCAAAGGAGTTGTAGATGCGTTGCCGAGCCTATTTAAGCTCCTCCCTTTTTAAGAAGAAAAGGAGAAGGAAGGCATCCGGCGCTCCGTTATTACATAACAATATTATCACACCTTTATCTCAGAAGGGTTAGATAGACAAAGGTGTGCTGATGTAAATCCACAGTTGGTCACAAAATAATAAAATAATTTTATGTCTAAAACAGTTTGGGGAGTCGATGACTTCATTTGAGTGGTTCTTTTGTTTTCGCCACCGAATTCCCAAACTGTTTTAGACATTTTATTATTTTTATGAAGGCGGTTTTACTTTTTTGAGTAATTTTATTTTTTAATTTTTAGTGGAAAGTTTTGTTTATAATGAGAACTTGTAAGCCAACGTAACGCACTGCTCCTATAAGACAGTGATGTTTCAGAGTAAACGCTTATATCATCGATGTAAACAATTTTTAGATTTTTGTATATTTCTCCTCTGAACTCTGAAGTATGACCTACCATATCTATAGCCTACTAGGGCCACTCGCTAACAATTATCTTATATACCAACTTATCGTATCAACCGATATCGACGGCACGTTTTGTTAAAGATGAAATAGTTCCACCATCCCCGTTCCACTACCGGACGAGCAGAGCTACGGCAAGGCGCCACCGCTACGTAGTGGAAGTGCCAAAACTCGCACAAAACGTTTTGTGTCTACATTTATAGTGCGTACTGCTCTATTGTAGAACTCGCTGCGGGTATCTTTGTTCCTTGAGACATACAATTTGGGTGTCTTCAGGACGAGAGTGAATAGGTATCTTCTAGGCAAGCGCGCTCCATCGTAGACCACTTCCTTGCTTAACATCAGGCAAGTTGTGGTCAAGCGTAAGCTTATCTGTGATTAAAAAAAGGATGGTCACCCGTCCATTGACTGACCGCGGCAAGCGCTTATTTGAATTAGTTTTTCACCATTTCATAGATTAATCTCTGTTCTTAGTCTCTTAAGAAAAAGACTCGAAAATTTCACCAAGTTAAAACTTCCAATTCCATTTCCTCATTTTGTGAAATAAAAAAACACTTAAAAAAGTTTTAAAAAACATAATACAAAGTTACCTCACCTGTTCAACTCGGAGCGAAGTTTTAAAAGTTCTTGAACAATGCCGCTGTATTGCCAAGTTTCTGGCGGAGAACTTGGCTGGCTTGGCAAAGTGGCCACGTGATGCCAAGTCGCCGAGATTTAAAACGGAATGGCTATAAAAGTTTTTTCGATAAAAAAAATTCTGTTTTAAACATGGAGTAAAAGTTATACTGGATTTTGTATTTTAGCCGTTGTCTGTTTGGGTCTTCAATAAAATCGCTTGGGGCGTATTTTTCAATCGTTTGATAAGTTTCATCAAAGGCATAGAGGTTTTGTCAGCTATTGTAAAGAAAATCGACCCTTACAGACTTATAAAACCTTACCTTCTAAGAAAATAATACCTTGATATAAAAAAAAACAATTCTTGAACGTTCTTTCAAGAACAAGTACATACTTACTCGCGATGGTTTTTTTCCATCTTGGTATGAGAAGATGGATAGAAAATCCTGGAATCACTTACCCACTTTCCCACTGCCTCGTCCCACTGCTGGGCAAAGACCGGAGAGGTCTTACACTTACACTTCTTTAGACAAAATATGTACGAAACTATATAAAAAGGTACTTACATACATCGCTTTTAATAACATAACATACCATCACGCCTGTATTCCCCAAAGGTTTAGGCCATGTACACCACAGTTCGCCCATGTGTAGGTCCATGAAATAGGGGGAGAGCCTATTGCCATTCACCGGGCACATAACCAAACTCCAACTGAGAATTTTGAAAAACCCAAAACCACTTTGCTTGACCTGGAAATCGAACCTAGAACCTGGTTTTAGCGTAGCAGTCGCGCTTAGGACTACTGGACCAATGAGGCAATTTGTATACGGTACTCTATTTTATTTATATTTAATTTAAAACGGACTACAGACTAAAACATGTATAGGTAATTATGATTATAAAAATACACATATGAATATATAGTACTATGTATTGATGAACGAAGATATTTATCGGAAGATTCCACCCCGGCCGGAGCTGGAATGTGACACCCTTTAGAACCTTCCAGAAACCTTGGAATTCCAGGCCAAATTTAATAGCCGAGTCATTCTATTGGAATTTATATACACGTTCTATTTTCGTGTATAAAATAATATATTTAGAGGATATCCCTTTTTTAAACCCTTCATCTGCAACCTCTGTATTACAGATAGCTTTCCGCCCGCAGCTTCGCCCGCGTTTTCACACCTAGGGTTATATTATTGCATTTTTATTAGGGATTCCAATTAAAAATATATATATAATATAGTCTATGTCACTCAGTGAAGATGCAGCTTTCTAATAGTGAAAGAATTTTTGAAATCGCTTCGTTCCAGTAGTTTTTGTGTGAAAACATTACAAACATACATACAAAAACACAAATGTTTCCTCTTTATAATATTAGTTTAGACGACATGGACGGCGATGACTTCTTATGAGTGTCCATGGAATTTCTTGCCGGATTCTTCTCCATAGAATCAGCTTTTTAGAACCGTGCAACTAAAGTCAATAACGTTTCTTAAACGGTTCTAAAAGCTTTTTTGAAATAAAAACATATTATTTGATTTGACTTCGACTTTGACTATAAGTTGGCTCGCCTGCTGAGCTGGTTTGCCGAGTTATCCCATAAAAATAGGCAAAAGACTGCCTAATTAGTCTAGTGGTCCTAAGCGCGACTGCTAGGTTAGAGGTCCTGGGTTCGATCCCCAAGTCGAGCAAAGTGTTATTGGGTTTTTTAATGAAATTCTCAAAAGCAGCTGGGAGTCTGGATCTGTGCCCGGTTAAAGGCAATAGGCTCGCCCCCTATTAACATGGGACCTAAACATACCGGCGAAGTTTAGATGTACAGTGGGTTATAGCTGTTACCTGACCCACTAAGTCGCTGCCGGCCCACCTAGGGTGGGTCAGGTAACAGCTATAACCCACTGTACATTAGTACACCTCTGCCTAACCCTTCGGGTAATGTTATGTTGGTACCTAATAAGCAAAGAAACAACACAGATCTGCCTAGTCATAAAACAATGCTGTTGTGGTAGGGCCACGCTGTTCGCAGCATGAATGGGCCGGCTTGACCGGGAAAGTACCACACTCTCGCAGAGGACCGACGTCCGAGTAGTAGCGTTTCTTTACTGCGCTTCGTTCGGTGAGCGAGAGGGCCGGAGGCCCAATTCCTCCCCCAATCCCCTTCCTTCTCCTTTTCTCCTTCCCTTCCCTTTCCCTAAATAGGCTCGGCAACGCATCTGCAACTCCTTTGGTTTTGCAGATGTCCATGGGCGGCGATGACTACTTACCATCAGGTAGCTCGCCTGCTCGTTTGCCGAGTTATCCCATAAAAAAAAAATGCGAAAATCAGATTACTAACTCGGCAAGAAATGCCTAGAAAATATTTCCCGGGAGTCCATTTCAAGAGAGAGCCTTTTAGGGTACCTACCTTGAAATCTTTGCAATATAAATCACTGGAAGCTTTGTTTATTTTATGTAAACTAAAGGATAGCCGCTCTGGAATCTATTTACTGTTTGTGCCTTTTTTCTGGGCTGTGAAAACATAGGGGTGATTATACGGCGTATAAACGCTTGGTTTGTGCTTTTCTGTCTTATAAGTCAAACTTTTAAGTAGGTATAATAAAATGTTTGGTTAGTGTAACATACCATCACGCCTGTTTTCCCAGAATGGTTAGGCGGAGGTTATTTAATGTACAACCACAGTTAGCCGGTGCATATGTATAGATCCAATGTAAAGTTCGCCTATTGCCATTCACCGGGCACATATCCAAACTCCGAGCTGCTACTGGGAATTTTATAGGAAAACCCAATAACACTTTGCTCGACCTGCAAGACCTCTAGCGTAGCAGTCGCACTTGGGACCACTAGACTAACGAGGTAATCCGTCAGTCAGTATATTAGTTAAAACCACATATAAACGTCTTCTGTCAAAGGTTGTCTGTAAGAGATCGCTGTCAGCGATAAGACTGCCCATTGTACCACTCTTTGATTTTTTTTAATTGTTCTTAGCATTAAGTTTTTTTGTTGTGCAATAAAGAATATTCTATTCTATATAAATCCGCAGCGGACCGTTCACAATACATCACCGTATGTTGTCCGTAAATACCCGACGTCCGTATATTAGCCCTGTGGGACGCAATCCATGTCGAGGGGGTACTTTTGTTTAATTTATGTACAAAATGGAAAGAGGATTTAAAAGTAAGTAGTGTCTCAATAAATCGTAGCTAATTATATTTTTGAAATATTACCTACATACTTTTCACAATAAATATACCTTTTTTTTATGGGACAACTCGGCAAATAAGCGGGCGAGGTACCTGATGGTAAGTAGTCATCGCCGCCCATGAACATCTGCAAAACAAAGGAATTGCAGATGCGTTGCTGAGCCTATTTAGGGAAAGGTAGGGGAAGGAAAAAAGGAGAAGGAAGGGGATTGAGGGAGGCATTGGGCTTCCGGCACTCTCGCTCGCCGAACGAAGCGCAGTAACTAAACGCTACTACTCGGACGTCGGTCTTCTGGGAGAGTGTGGTACTTCCCCGGTCCAGCTGGCCCAAACAAGCTGCGAAAAGCGTGGCCCTACCACAACAAACCTACACCTAATATAATTATAACATCACGTATCGAGAGATTAGGCAGAGGTGTACTTACATAAGCCCACAGTTCGCCGGTATGTTTTGGTCCCATCTAATAGCAGGCGATCCTATTGCCATTACCGGGTTAAACTCCAAACTCTTGAGCTCTTATTGAGAATTAAAAAACTCCAATGAGAGTTCATGAAGAAACATAATAAAACTATTTGGCACCTATCTTACATACGCAACTGGCTTTTAAAAGTGAGAGTAAAAGTATGTCTATGTCATAACTAAATTCGTGAATCCGTGGTTTATTCAATGCGGATCCCTTGGGTACCAAATTATGGAATAACTCAGCAAACGAGCGGGCGAGCTACCTGATGGTAAGTAGTCATCGCTTCCCATGGATATCTAGAATACCAAAGGAGTTGCAGATGTGAAAACGGAGGGCAAGGAGAAAATGAGAAGGAAGGGGACTGAGGGAGGAATCTGGCCTGGGCCTCCGGCACTCCACACTAACAGAATGCTTCACAACACAACAGAATGCTTCACAACACAACAGAATGCTTCTTGAAGTCGATATTCTGTGGGAGGGTAGTACTTCCCCGGTTCCCCGGACTGCCTCATTAGTCTAGTGGTCCTAAGCGTGACTGATACGCTAGAGGTCCTGGGTTCGATTCCCAAGTCGAGCAAAGTGTTATTGTGTTTTTCTATGAAATTCTCAGTAGCAGCTCGGAGTCTGGCTTTGTGCCTGGCAATAGGGTCGCCCCCTATTACATGGGACCTAAATATACCGGCGAAGTGTGGGTGCATATTTGTACACCTCTGCCAAACCCTTCGGGGAATACAAGCGTGATTGTATGTTACTTCCCCGGTCGTGCCAATCCATTTATGCTGGCATGTAGATATGCCAGCGAGCGACTACTATTGTATCTGTAGAATTAGTAGAGAACCGTTCGCAATCTCACCCCGTATGTCACGCGTATTAATGTCCAAGGAGACGACCCATGTCGGACGTCTCACAATGTTACGTGACGCGTCCCTCACGAGAGAGCACGTACGGGACATTAAAAGCGATTAAAGGATGTCTCTAATTAATAGTTATAGAACATTATGCAGTACACGAGAAATAAATCTTTAAAAATATACTTAATAAGCAATCCAAGCGCAGTGTATGCAAAGAATACATAATAATACAGGTAAAAGGTAGAGAATTTACTTAAAAGAGAACAACTATACACAATATATGAAAACAAATTGTCACGCCCAGGCGTCGAAGTATTCCTCCGCAGTACATGTGTCTCTAATGATTCCTGATTACAATAATCACATCTATGTTAATGTTATACCAAAATGCCTGTGTCCCCGAGGGATTAAGAGATATAATGATGTACACTGTGCCCTCCGCATAACAATAATTACTGAGCCGATTTTCTGGCTACAACACTACATAATATAAAACAAAGTCGGTTTCCGCTGTCTGTCTGTCCCTATGTATGCTTAGATCTTTAAAACTACACAACGGATTTTGATGCGTTTTTTTTAATAGATAGAGTGATTCAAGAGGGAGGTTTATATGAATAATAAATACACAGAAAAGTCTAGGAAAGCTTGTATATAAAAAATTAGTAAGTTTTTATTTATTCACTAACGGTCGGTCGTCGGTAAACTTATCAATTGATTTTGCATTGACCAAAATATAGAACTTAACATACCATCTCGTCTATATTCCCCGAAGGGATAGGCAGAGGTATACTTAATGTAACCGGTACACCCAGTTCACATGTTCGGCATATTTAGGTCCGATGTAATATGGGCCAAGCCTTTTGCTATTCACCTGGCACATATCAAAACTCCGAGTCTTTTATTTATTTTAATTTAATTAAAGAATAAAAAACAAAGGTATTACATATTTCTGAACTCGCCAAACTTTTACGTTTGATGGCGAGTTTCTACTGAGAATTAAGAGGAAAGTATCCGCTCCGCGCTCCATACAAACGTAATTTGGTCTTATCTTGAATATTAACAAAACAAAGTCTTTGAAATTTTGTAGTAACAATCGTATGATTAAAATACGTGTTCCTTAAATATAAAACTTCATTTCAATACATGGTTAAAAAGTTACACGCGCTCAAAGATTGGTAATTTTCGATGAAAACGACCCAACTTTATGTTAGTATTTCAAGATAATGTATCAATACAGAACCATTCTGACTCATGGGGAACCCAGATAATATAAGAATATCCTTTTACACAAAAAAAATAATTACGTAATATCTATATTAAAAGAGTAATCTCCAAATTTCGGAACAAAAAATACACGCGAAAATGTTGCAAATGTATTGTTGTTTCACCTCTCGGGCACGCGTTCGCATCGTGAGGGATAGGGACACCGACAACAGTGTAACATTGTTGCGTTGGCGAGGGACACTCCTCTATACAGAACTTGAAAGGTTAAGTTAAGTATGACTTGTATTATGACAAAATTAAAGTTTTAAATAATCCTACAAGTTCTTACATTCGGAAATCGATCGAATCAGTGAATGAGGTAATCGCTCAATTATTAACTCATTACACTTGACCTACGCCACTTGACCCATAAACGTAAATGACAGCTATGAAAGTGTATAAAGTTTATCCTAAATGAAACTGTAAAAAACATTAGAGTAAGCAAAATATCTCCTTTCATCTGTAAATCTCGTTTATTAGTGTCAAGGGAGACGACCCATGTCGGGCCGACGGGCCGTCCGAGCGTGATACGTGACTCGTCCCGTACGGCGCAGCAAGCAAGGGCCGTGATAAACAGAGATTAAGGAAGGACTTTACGTTAGGTATTCATCTGCTAATGAGTTTTGATCATATGAAATAATGGTCCAAATATGTAGTAATGTAATTTAAACTGCGTTGTATTCTTTTTTCAATCAAGTAATACAAATAACATGACATTATTTATAATGAATCGACTTTGTATACAGGGTGGAAGCATTTCAATGCAGCCCCCCTCCAGAATCATGTCCAGAATTGATAGTAAACGGATGTGCGTCGATGTCCCTTCCACTCTGTTTATTTATGGATAAAGATTTTCTGTATTTCAAAAATACCAAAATCAGGACATAACTGAAACAAAACTCTAGTGGTACCAATCGCGACTGCTACGCTAGAGTGGAGTAGTTTTTCTATGAAATTCTCATTAGCAGCTTGGAGTCTGCATTTGTGCCCGGTGAATGGCAATAGTCTCGCCCCATATTACATCTCAACATACCGGCGAACTGTGGGTGTACAATAAGTACATCACTGCCTAAGCCTTCATACAGGCGTGATGGAATGTTATGTTTGAAGCAAAAATTTCAGTATTTCCCGTATTTCAAGAAAAAGGTCTTATGTAGAAAGAACTTATTAAGTACACCTCTGTCTAACCCTTCGGGGAATACAGGCGTGATGGTATGTTATGTGTATGTTATCAGCCTATTGCCGTCCACTGCTGAATGTAGGCCACCCCCAAAGTGCCAACCATCCCGGTCTTGGGCGGCTCGCATCCATCCGCTGCCAGCCACCTTCTTTAAATAATCGGCCCATCGTGTCGCAGGGCGTCCCACACTACGTTTGCCTAAATTTTGGTTTGGTCATAATTATACTCCTTATTCAGCTAGCAGCCAAAACCTGGACATAATGTACTCCAGCATTCTTCTCCTTCAAGGGAGTAATTTATCCCACTCTGAGGAGGGACGTGACACATAATACAAAGCTGCGTCCCGTCCCAACATGGGTCCGAACTTGTCGCTAACGTTAACACGCTCGAATCAAAAAACAACGTGATTGATTGGCGGGAGTAGTTTAGTACAATCGCCAGAGCATCAGGTTATACAAAACTGTCAAATTACTCCAAATCATTTTAAACCTTAAAGTGTTGAAGATTAATTTCAAAATCAACTGAGAAAATTTTACATTTTGTGGGAACTTGATGTGCTGGCGAGCGTACATCAACCGACCTTAATCACTGATACAAGCAAATTTCTGATCTTTGATGATTAATATTGAGGTGGTAGAACTCTATTGGGTTTTTACCGTTACATTTTTTAAGTATACAGTATTCATAATAGAGTTCATTTTTGTTGTGGTAGGGCCACGCTGTTCGCAGCATGAATGGGCCGGCTCGACCGGGGAAGTACCACACTCTCGCAGAAGACCGACGTCCGAGTAGTAGCGTTTCGTTACTGCGCTTCGTTCGGTGAGCGAGAGGGCCGGAGGCCCAATTCCTCCCCCAATCCCCTTCCTTCTCCTTTTCTCCTTCCCCTCCCTTTCCCTAAATAGGCTCGGCAACGCATCTGCAACTCCTTTGGTTTTGCAGATGTTCATGGGCGGCGATGACTACTTACCATCAGGTAGCTCGCCTGCTCGTTTGCCGAGTTATCCCATAAAAAAAAAAGTCTGGTATCGTCACGTGACGCCTTTTTTTTTAAATAATTCTGACCATCAATGTGGGTCTCACATTATTAACTTAGTATTCTTGTTAACCCCTCGTACTAAGCTAAATGCTTGTATTACGAGTGGGTTCACGTCGGTAGTGCAATGACGTTTGGAAAGGCAACTTGAAGCTGCTATAGCCCTTTCTTCAAGAGGCCTGTTCAGATATTATAAAACTCGCATAGTTCATAATACGACTACTGTCTGGACTTTAAAAGAGCTACCATCGCTCCTAGGCCCCTAGACAATGTCACATCTTCATTATCGATAACGAAGTTAGATATCAGAAATCTATGGTTTTGACATAATTTCATCACGTGACATATCGAAAGGTTATGCCAATTCCACACATTTCTGATATCTAACTACGTTATTGATGATAACGATGTGACATTGTCTAGGCCCTCTGTTTCCTACAAAGGGTTATTCACAGGGTTTTACTTTAGGTCCTTTGTAAGACAAGCCTATTGCCATTCACAGATCAAAACTTCAAACTGCTGCTAAGAATTTAATGGGAGAACCCAATAATAGGTACTTTGCTCGAACTGAGAATCAAAATCGCTAGCCTCATCACGCTAAACCAAGCCAAAAATATTCAAGTAGACGTCACGCCAATTGAACCGTGGTCTTACATCTTAATGTTGCAGGCACATCACGTAGCAGGGAAATCTCGAAATCACCCAAAAAGGTCGGGTCGACACGTAACATTGTTTTTATATTTATTAGCTCAACGTACAGATAGATTGCAGACACATGGCGCTACACAAAAGGATTTGTCGCCGATGGGCAAAAGGGTGAAGGAATTGGGCCATTTCTTTTGTGATTTGATTTGTGACGTAAAAGAGAGATTCGGGTTCTTATACGAGCAAGAATATACACACATTTAAGAGGCCGACAACGCATTGGTAACAGCTACAATGTATGTCGCAGATGTCCATGGGCGGTAGTCATTTACAATCAGGTGACCCGCATGTTCGTTTGCCCTCTCTGTTATAAATAAAAGCAAGCTTAAGGCCAGCCTGATGGTAAGCTGCAGCATATTAAACGACACCAGTATGTCTTTATGAAGTTGAAGAAAGTCGAAGAAAGGAAGTTTTGATTTGAGCCCGGTTAATAGCTATAGGCGCGCACCCTGTTATATTGGACCTAAACATAATATCGGCAAACTGTAATAGGTACACCTCTGCCTAAACCTTCGAGGAATACAGACGTGATGGTATGTTATCTAAACTATTATTCTTGATCGGAACTATATTTCAAATGGGTTCACGTTGACAGTGCTATGAGTGGGTTTCGAACCAAAACCACATGATCACAAGTCCGCTACCCTAGCCATTAGCCTACCGCCGCTTCTAAATAAATGCCGCTTCTATTTGAATATTATGATCCTTCTTTAAAATGGATGTATTATATTTCATTTAAAATACTGCCAACATCTGATAGATCCTAACATCAAAGTACACTTGGCACAACATAAATCTCTTGACAAAACCATAGCGAGTTTTTGAGCGCGACTTCCACAGAACAGAACGGAAAACATGTGAATGGGATAAAGTCGGATCGTATTCTGGTCTCGTTACATGAGGGTTTATCAGGTGTGGCCACGAAAAATGAGGAAGTCAGGCGATTTACTTCTCTCTGTTCCATTTAGAGTTCAGCTCTTGTCGATGTAGCAATCGCCACTCTTATCTTTTATCTGCCTTTTGTTTGCCCTCTTAATATGATTCTACTCCCATTTTTTGCCTTCACTTGTTTAATAAAACTTCTGCTAGGTCTTCCTCTTCCTCGTTTTCCTTCAATATTTGTACCCTATAAAATTTATTATCAAGTGGCCAACCATCTTTCTTCGCCTGTTTTCTTTTGTTTACGATGAAATAAATCAACACCGCGTTAAATTCCTTCAGCTCTTTAGTTTGATAAGTGTGATATGTTACAGGTCCTGGTTTCAATTTCCAGGTCGAGCGAAAGTCCAGATCATTGGTTTTTTTTTATGAAATTCTCAATTGGATTTGTGCCCGCTCAATAGCTATAGACTCGCCGCCTAATACATGAAACCTAAATCTATATACTAGTGCCCTTTGGGTGTAGGTACAGAAGCGTATCTCTGCCTAACCCTTTGAGGAATAAAGGCGTGATGGTAGTCATCACCTTAGAGCCGTAAAGAAAGAAAACAATAACAGAAACAGCGAATGAAGCCGCGGGGCACAGCTTATAAGTACATTATATATTTGAACTGATCTTAAATATCTGCTATGGGCGATACTCTTACATCGCTCAATCGCTCGTTTTATAGCTCTACGAAAGCTGAAAGCGCGCAGCCCGCTCACACGATGTAAAACATCACAGTAGGTCAGCAATGCGTTGTCAATACGTCGGATAGGTTTATATGGGTATTTTACAAAGGCGCCATATGCCATGAAGCAATATGAAAGGCATTTTATGGGGCTGTCTATTTGTATATTTTTTTAAACTTTTTCTTTCACAGTTGGAAGTTGGGCTGAATATTAAAATGATGAAAAAACTTTAAAGACATAGCTGAACAGTGTTTAGCTCAGTCGAGCTTTCGATAGCTCGACTGACAAGATGACAGATGACAAGGCGTAGTTTGGGTATTGTTATATAGTGTAAAATTGTGTTTGTAAACGGCAAGGCGTAGTTTTAGCCGGCCTCACTTCTTTGTTCGCAAAGTTCCATCTTAACTTTTTATTTGATCTGAGCCCTCTTCTGGCTTCCTGTAACACCTCTTCCGTCCTCCTTAACACTCATCTGACTTACGCAAAACGGCCATGAAAATTACCCGTCCGCTTGGCTCTTGGAGAGCTATTGTGAGGTTCGGAGAGCTCTCAACTCGCCCTCCCGTCTTTGTGGCCAAGGCCAAGACTACACTACCGTTAGAATGCTTGCCAAACCACTTTACATAAAGGCTTTTTAGTCAAAGCATTGATGTATATGCTACTGATTGGAGTAGGTAAGTATGAACTTTAGTTACTATGTCTGGTCGCCAAGAATAGGAGCTTAAATTAATACATTACAATAGAAGTCAATAAGTTATTCATCAATAAAAGAAGTGTGTATTATTTGTTACATGGGACCGGCAAACATACCGGCGAAATGTGTGTGTACTTTAGTACACCTCTGCCTAACCCTTCGGGGAATACAGGCATGATAGTATGTATTATATGTTTTTTTTGGCAGGCAGAAGGGTACTAATGTACACCTGCGCTTAGCCGGTATGTTTAGGTCCCATGTAATAGGGGGCGAGACTATTGCCATTAACCGCGCACAAATCCGCACTCCAAGCTGCTACTAAGAATGACATAGAAAAACCGAATAACACATTGCTCGACTTGAGAATCGACTCCAAGAGCGCTAGCTCTACTTTTTACAAGATTATTATAGTATATCAACTACTTTGTACAAGAAAAATGGTAGTTGTATGGCGATACAGATTTTTAACTCACTCCTTAAACCTATACTTCCATTTTCAAAGTTTCTTAACCCCTTCGGGGAATACAGGCGTGATGATGGTATGTAAAAATTTGCATACCGGTTTAACGGTGAGATATGTTGTACCAATTATGTTACTGAACACCTTGTTAATACCGTGTCTCTAGCAAATAAACATGATTATGATTATGATTAGCGTAGCAGTCGTGCTTAGGACCACTAGACTAATGAGGCAGTGATAAGAACACGCTAGTGATAATACTGGTGTTACTATAAGCTGTCATTTACCATCAAGCGGTCCGTAGCAACAACAAAAAGAAGGTTCGTAATAGAAAGTTTTGTCTGATAAAGGTATGAGAAATGCTTCAATCCATCTACGGCATCTTAAAAAACGTATAAAATCCCCGAAATTCATCCCATAATAAATATGAAGAAATTAATTATTCCAGAAAGCTTTTTTGGAGAGACATGATAATTAATAAGAGGCAGCCCTATTACGGGAGTAACTCTGAAATCTCGACTTAAGTTTAATGCGTTTAATTTTGGGTTCCGCATTAAAATTTATGTTAAAATGGTTCCGCGATGGCGAGAGAAAATTCACGGGTGTTGATTTCCTGTTGAGATTTTCTTGACACATTTTGAGTAAATCTTTTAATAGCTTCAAGTATGATTAAAATAGGTATTATTTATTGCGTATAATAGCTTTCGACCCTTTCGAAAGCAGTTTAATTAACTTATTATTATTATTAACTATTGTATTAATTAATTTTGAAAAGACGTGTAGGTGATATTTGGGTACAGCTCTACAGATCTGCCTAAAGCCCTTAAATGAGCGACCTTTTTTTTTACTTATTTTGTTGTGATATTTATGGCTTCTCGACCAAAACACAGGATTACCTAGTTCATCATTCATTGTAACTAGGCACATCATGTTTTTTATTAAATACCTAACTTAAAAAAATGACGTAACAAATTCCAATATTTACATAGTATAAAACAAAGTCGCTCCCACTATTTGTACGCTTAGATTTTTTAAAATACGAAACGGAATTCAATGCGGTTTTTAGCAATACATAGAGTGATTCAATAGGAAGGTTGAAATGTAGTATACATGCATATTATAACATACCATCACGCCTGTATTCCCCGAAGGGTTAGGCAGAGGTGCACTTAATGTACACCCACAGTTCGCCGGTATGTTTAGGTCCCATGTAATAGGGGGCGAGCCTATTGCCATTGGACTGAATGGCACAAATCCAGACTCCGAGCTGCTACTGAGAATTTCATAGAAAAACTCAATAACACTTTGCTCGACCTGGGGATCGAACCCAAGACCTCTAGTGTAGCAGTCGCGATTGGGACCACTAGACCAACGAGGCAGTCAGTCAACAACAGTCAACATGCATATTATTGTAGAGAAAAGCCGAGAAACCGAGCGGGCGAAGCCGTGGGCAGAAGGTAGTATAGAATAATTCACACTTGCCCGTTCCAATCACAATAAATGGCCGCATTCCAAACACGCGAACATTCGTCAGTATTTAATTTAATTAAAATCTCTGTTCTCCAAAAGTTTTGTACAGAAATACTTACTTAACTTCGATAATTCGTGTAACTTAATGCAGGATTGATGGATGAAACTGGAATAATTTAATTATTCGATACCTTCTTTTGTCAATTTTGGGTACTTTATTAATGCTTTTTTTCCAAATCAACAAAATTCTCTAGGTACACCACATCTCTCGCTTCCGGCCGTAATTCGATCCTTGATCATGCGCGAGAGCGCGTCGGAAGCCGCCGCCTTCTAATGTGAGCAAGTTATGCTATAGCCATCGAATCCTATAGCCGTGACTAAAGGATAAGGGATGGCAAGTGGGGTTTTTAGTCAGCACCGACATACCCTGCTGCCTCTCCAAGTGGCAGACGATTCATGAGAAGACAATTCTATAAAAATACAACTCACGTTTATTGGAATAAATTCAATTTAAAGATTATGTATCTACAAACTTTCCCCTGCGGGTTCTTCAGCGCAAATTCAGTTTTCTATATGTCTGGCTTTCTTAGATTTACTTTGATCTTAAGACTCACTTTGAGTTTTTAAATTGCTATAGTGACATTGACATGTCATTTCAAGAAAATATTTTATAATATTTTTATTGAAATAGCTTATTAAGAACGTATTCGTTTAGGATTTTGAATGGGAGTGTCCATTTTGCTCAGACTGCCTTATTCTTGTGGTCCTTAGCGCAACTGAATGGATGAATGGACTAGAGTCCCTGGATTCGATTTCCAGGTTGAGCAAAATGTTACTGGGTTTCTCTATGAAATTTTTAGATTTGTGTGGTAATGACAATAAGTTAACTCCCTACATTAATATTCATATTCATATTCATTTATTGCATTCCATAATGTACAAAAATATATAAAACAGATGGTAGGCTTAAATCTAGGAATCAATTATGGACCCTGTTGGGCACAGCACAGCTTAGTAGGAGAGAGGGAGACGTGTCTATATATTATATTATTTTGTTCTATTTATATTTTCCAAGTTGAAGTCAATATTATTTATTATTATACATTTTATTTATTATATGTATGTATTATTAACGATTTTAATCATAATATTTTATTGCACTATTTATTTTTATTTTATCACAATGAGTAGGTCAAGTATGGTTAAGTGTATCTAATTTATTTTCTAATCACCTCTATTAGGTATATATTAGGAATTTATTTATGCGTGCTAACATTGGTACACCTTTGCCTAACAGTGAAGGGAATACAGGCGTAATCCCTTACGTTTAAAGACTTTTGGAAACTCCTAATCATAATTTTAACTTAGAAATATAAAAATTATCAATATTATGTGCGAATCCGCAACAGGCTAGCGCGGTGCACGCACTATTATTATTATAAGATTTTTTTTTAAAAGCTTACTAGCTATGTGGGTCACACATTACTAGTATTCTTGTTAACCCCTCGTACTAAACTAAGCTTGTATTACGAGTGGGTTCACGTCGGTAGTACAATGGGTGGGTTTTGGACCGGCAACCGCACGAGCAGAGCTACGGCAAGGCGCCACCGCTACATGGTGGAAGTGCCTAAATCCCGCACGAAGCGTTTTGCGTCTACATTTATAGTGCATACTGCTATATTGTGGAACTCGTAACCGGAATCTTTGTTCCCTGAGACCTACAATTTGAGTGTCTTCAAGGCGAGAGTGAATAGGTATCTTCTAGGTAAGCGCGCTCCATCGTAGACCACTTCGATGCTTAACATCAGGAAAGTTGTGGTCAAGCGTAAGCGAATCTGTGATTAAAAAAAAACACATGATAGCAAGTCCGACGCCCTAGTCATAAGGCTACCGCTGCTTCGCTATTAACGTTGATTTTAACTTAAAAGCAGTTAGCAAAACAAACACACAGTAATATTCATACTTTTATAAAACCTTTGAGTATGACGTCACTTTTATTTTCTCGTCGCCTGAGCACTTTACTGCACTACCCGACGGTTTTATATTTATACTTTTCTGCAGTAAAATTAATATCAAGTAGTCGAATTAATTTTACTCGGAATGGCAATTGTTTTTACGTCCAACTCGAGGTAGTTGGAAGTGAAAAGGTGAATTTCAGTAACCCCTTTAAGGCCCCCGTAAGGCGATATAAGGGAAGAGTGATATTAAAGCAGAAATGGATGGATTGTATGAACGATGAAAATTATTAATGTTTCGCGATCACAGCTGATAGAGATGGATTATAAAATATACACGTTTGAGTTGAAGGCAGAAGATGATCATTCTGTAAGACATTAAAAATTGCTTCAATGACTGAGTCTAAAGAAGACTAGCCGAGATACTAGGTCACTAAATCAGAAACATATTACAATAATAAAGCGGTGGTAGCCTAATGGATAGGGCGTCGGTCTTGTGATTATGTGGTTGTCAGTTCGAAACTCACCCATTGCACTACCGACGCGAACCCACTCGTAATACAAGCATTTAGCTTAGTACGAGGGGTTAACAAGATTACTAGTAATGTGTGACCCACATTGCTAGTAAGCTTTTTTTTAAAAAAAGCTTGTTTTTGTATATCTATAGATAAAAGATCCGAAATAAAAGATCAGAGAGAATTCGTAAGATACAAAATGGTTTATTGTAATCTAAACAGCGCACCTCTCGAGAAATTAATTAATATACAGTCAAATACAAAAGCAAAACTACAATTACCAAATACAAATTAATCGCGAAATTACTGGAGCAAGTAAATAACTGAACTGAATTAGAACTCTGATAACAGGTGTTCATTATCCCACGCATTGTTTAAAGGAATAATTTCAAGCCTTTGTTTCCACGTAAGCAGCTTTGAATAAGATAAGGTTCTCGGGCTTGCGAAATCGTAAATATAATAACAATATGAGTGTTATTTTAGTAAAGGAAAATTTATATTTCGGGCAGGATTCTAACCTGCGTCATCTGGTTAAAGACGCTATGACCACTAAAGCACCACGAGTCCCGCCCACCAGGTCGAAATTTGCCTTTCACATTTTGATTTTACGTCTTTGAGGTGATGTCAGTGACATCTGTTGAAATGCACTGACGTAAATTCAAAATGTGAAGGTGAATTTCGACCTGGCAAGTGGGACTCACTGTGCCGTAATGGTCATACCATCAAGTGTACCTAACCAGAAGACGCAGGTTCGAATCCTACCCGCAGTCGATTTTTTAAATCTTTGCATGGAAAATGCCTGCATAATACAAGAAGATAATATGGGAGCTTTTAGTTCAATAAAATGAACTGTAATTGTAATAAATTGGATTATGTCAGCACATTCAAATACCTAGGCTTAACCGTAGATCGAAATTTTAATTGGAAAACACACATAAATGATATTTGTAACAGGTTACGATCTGTGTTGAGTAAATTCTACCAACTGAACAGGATTATAAACAAACACACGCTACGTACTGTATACTATGCGCTTGCTGACTCACTGATTAGCTATGGTTTTATTGTGTATGGTCGAACATTTAAAACCTATTTACAAAATGTTCAAAACCTACAAGTCAGATTAATTAAATATATAGTTTCGAAGAATGTTAAAAAAAGTTGTAATGGACTCCCCATTACAACTTTTTTTGATAGGATATGATAAGTTGTTCCCAATTTGTAAAATACTTCCCGTTAATAAAAAACTGAAATACTTAATAGGGTTAGAGCATTTCTGCAGTGAAAATTATAAAATAAATATAAGCAATAAATATAATACTAGAAATGTAAGAGAAAAAAAACTAGTCCAACCCAAAATAACTAACTACTATGGGGAAAGAATGACAAAGTATTTAGTACCTAAAATATTTAATAAGATAGATATACTAAGAAAAAGTTCTAAATGTAGTAAAGGCGTTTTGAAATCAAAACTAAAGGACTTGTTTCTCAATGACAAGTAGACAGCGTCTGCTTGCCATTGAAAAATAGAACCATATTACTGGTTATCATTGTATGAAACTTAAAGTAAATAAATTATTCTAAGATTGCATGATAGTTAAAAAATTATGATGTAATATGTAAGTATCTAAGTAAAAGAGCGTGTCTCGCCATTAAACGTAAAAGTTTGGCGAGGTAAATTATGTATAAATAAACCAATATTATGTCTTTGAATAAATAAAAAAATAAAATAATAATAATAATTATAAGACCACTTTTGTAATGTCAAATTGGAGCCATCAAAATGCATTTTGAATGAGCTATTAAGCCAATATAATCCATAATGTAAATTAGGTGTCTAGTCGATAAATTTAGAATTATTGACACCCAGCTTACAAATTGGGAATTAGCTTCGGTGATTTGACCGACATTAAAATTTGAAATTTGATTTAATACGAAATCACAAATTAAGTATCTTGCTGTTTTCAAAAGTTTACTTAAATATTCCGCAAATTGTTTAAATATTGTGACTATTAATTTACGTTTTGGAATTTTACTTTATCATCCTGGTAATTGAAAATCTGGCTCTGTGGCGTTCACTTAAAGAGGCCTACATCTGATGTATGATGATGATGATTCTAGAAATTTGTTTTATTTGTTTCAGATCGCGAGTGTCCAGAACTAACGCAGCCTGATATAGGGGAGGTTACACTTTCTGGGAGGCTTTTCGGTGATAAGTATGTTACATATCTTTTACATATCTTTTATTTTCTTAGCCGTTTGCTCAAGTTCTTAATGAAAGTTATTATATAAGTCCCGGGCCGCCTGACACTGAACATCAATAGGATAAATCCCCCGTTGTCATCGTGAGAGTTCAATCGTTATTTCTTGGTTGTTCAGTAATTTCATTGGGCACTGTAGGTGCCAGGATAAGGGGATCGAAATGAGAAACACAGGTTGCGAGCCAAAACCAACGAGGGAGCGCGAGCCGTAGCCGGCCGTTCTCCGTGGAGCGTTGTGAAGCACTGAAAGGCTTGAATCTTTCGGAAACAAGTGACCTTTCAAATTGATTCTAGAACGATTCTAGAATTTTTCTAACATATTGTTGCTGTGTGCCAGGCTCTCACTCGCATAAGCTGCATTTATTTTTAATAAAACACTAAAACCTCTTTTCTTTATTTACATATAACCTTATATAAAAATATATATTAGTTCCGCGCGTCGACCACTCTGTATCGGTGCCACGCGTCGTCAACAGGCACATTACCCTCCAAATTGTAAAACAATCATGTTAGCACATTATTGCCTGATGGTGAAACTCAGCAGTAGAGTTCTAGAACCTTAAAGATTCATCATTAACCTTAGATGAATGAAACTCAACTTACAACTGCCAATAAAAGAATCACTTTGCATCCTCAGAGCGAAGTACTCCTGTCCGCATGGATATCACGTGGTCGGGCTACAGAGCAGGAGTTGCCAGGCGGATGGCAAGTGGGCAGGGCAGCCTCCGGCGTGCAAGGAAAATAGTATGTATTAACTATAGTCCTGTTAGTGCATATTCTACTCATTCATAAGAGTAATTAACATTCATGATGATATAATAGATATGACGAAATACTCAAGCAACAGTGTGGAAGATAATAATTAATGAATTTATTATGACAATTTTATTAAAGACAATGAATAAAATTGTGATATCTAACTCTTAACTGTTGTTCTTCAGCAACTTTAGGAACTTTTGGATCTTTGAAGATGGTTTAGATTGTAAGCACGTATTTTTATGTTCGAGATCCATAATAAGTATTTTTAAAAACATATTAGATTTAGTTTCCGCATTTATCGGATGTTACTAAAATGCTTTAACATTTTTTTTACACTTATAACGTTATACATTATTCTAGCAAATAGAGAACAAATCAATACCGGTAATATAAAATAAATTTATAATAAACGAAAGACGAATATAAACGAAAGTCTGTTTCGTAGAAATTAATATGCTATACTTAAGTGGTTCAAATTTAATGATTGCTCTATCTAGATGATATTTTTATTTAAATCCCACAACAACGAAGAAAACTTAATATTTGATTTCGCAGTCTACTGCCTACAACCACCAACGATCGAGCACGCGCGTCATTCGGCTCTCCCTGAGCAAGGGACCTTTGACCTGGATGCTACAGTTCAGTACAACTGTCATACTGGCTACGTGACGAACGGCTTTCCCAGAGCCAAGTGCCTCGCTATTGATGGTCAAGCATCTTGGTA
Source organism: Subacronicta megacephala (assembly GCA_958496365.1). Taxonomy (NCBI): domain Eukaryota; kingdom Metazoa; phylum Arthropoda; class Insecta; order Lepidoptera; family Noctuidae; genus Subacronicta; species Subacronicta megacephala. The sequence goes on from OY292536.1 coordinate 9,861,356, forward strand.
TGGACCTGATATTAGCTGCGAACGTGAGTATTCTATTTCGTGTTAATTAAGTTTTTAAGAATTTCTATATACGAGAACTAAGGCACTAACCCAATTTCAATTTGATTTTTCTTTGTTGTGCTGGAGTCATTTAAATTTATTTTACTTTGAGTTCCTTCTTCTTTTTCCTTTTGTTGAAGTTTCAAATCAAATCGCCTAAAAGCGACAGCCCTCATATAGGGATATCTTGAAATCTGATAAAATTTCAAATTTATTAAATTTGGCATTGAGATTGGCAGCAAATATTTTCCATGCCCACAGCCCGCTCTTGCGGTGAGCCTGGTGACGTGCCTCATGGATGGGTGACCGCTGATTGCCACACCTTCGGCTGCCGAGCAGTAGTCCAGTGCGGGCAAGGATTCGAGCTCGTTGGCAAAGCCGAGAGGTATTGTCAGGCCGATGGAGCGTGGGCTCCCAAGGAACTACCCACCTGCGTGCGTAAGTAGATTTTGAATTCAATTTTTTGAAGTATCTTGATGATGAGTCGTTTGTGGGTTATATTAAGTAACTGAAGTTAACCTAATATAACAAAAAATATGGGTAAGCAAATTAAACATCTTGAACTCAATAATGTTAGCAAAGAGAAAGGACTAATGTACATACGGATTATTAGTCTTTAAAAAAAAGAAACAAAGGAAGAACTGTTTTTTTTAATTCTCTCTCTCTTATAATTTTTAGTTTATAGAGCTTATTTAATTTATCAATGTCTGATCCTGAATCTTAATTCTAAGGTTGCATCTACAAAAACTTACAGCAAAGTTCCTAAATATTATTCAGATTAGGGGGTGATCCAAGACTCATCGTCAAGATCCACAATATTTTCAAGATTCTCTTTAAGTGGTCTTGCTTCGTGACAATGTAGTTGCCGATTTCAGTGTTGTCCTTCATTTTGGAATGTTGCATGGTACCGGTTCCCGATTCTAACGTACATTACATCGGTATAGATCGCATGACGCTTAAAACAAATGATTATCATGGCTATCATCGGAGCAATTTCATTGTCATGACGCAATATATGGAAATCCCACTTTTATTGTTTGTTTTTGAATGTTTAGATTGATCTTTGAACTTTGAACGCGGTGATTCAAAATTGTGATTGTGGAGATTTGGGTTAGTTAATTAAATTATTCTGGAATGGGTGCAACGGTTTACCAAAAGTGGGAATTCCTCTGAAAATTGCCCAAAAATGGATTTTTCTGATTGTTTTTTCTCCTTTTAATGCTGCTTAGAAGGAGATGCCGGGACAGTTTGAACATCCATTACATTACGTAGTATATCAAAAGTAATGTTGTTATAGAAACGTTGTCACCTTCAAATTCTATGAAGCTATCGTTTTCCGCAACTTCAAAAGTTGTTTCTTTCTGTGGCCATGATAAAAAATTGTCGTTAACTGCCTATCTGACTATTAGATGATATAGCGATGTTAGTAGTTACTCGATGTTTATTGTAAATTTCTATCTTTAAAATGCTGTAGTGAAATAAATGTACAACAAAAATGGAATTTGTTTTATTTTTGCATGGTTGTGCATGTTTGGAATTTTGGTATCAGCGCCATCTATGTTTTGGACGGGTATTGTTAAAGCGACGCGTGTCGCCATCTAGTGGTAACGCAGGTGCAGTGTCCACCGCCAGAGGCGCCGCGCCACGGCAAGGCGGTGTACACATCATGCGCATACAATTCGGTGGTCTCATATGAATGCAAGTACGGTTACCGGCTTGTGGGAGATGCGACGAGAAGATGCGGTGCAGACAAGAAGTGGTCAGGCGCACAGCCAATGTGCAAAGGTAAATAACATTCTTTAGTCTTATTCTTCGATTTCAATTCTGCTTATTACGATGAAACAAGGAATAAATACCGTAGAATGGTCTGTCAGAGGTTTTTTAAGAAGTGAAATGCGATGATGAAACTATTAAGTATTGATTACCTGTAAAAAATTACATTGATTTAATGTAACTAGTATATGTTTAATTCCAATAATGCAAAACTAAGCTCAAATATGCAAAAGAACATAAAACTGAATACACTCTCTTACTACATATATATATTACATCGCATCGCTTGTACAGTCGCCAGCAGGTCAAGGTATACAAAACTGTCAAATTCCCCAAATGATTTTAAACCTTAAACTATTGAAAATAAAGTTCAAAATCAACTGAGAAAATTTGACAAATTGTGGTAACTTGATGTGCTGGCCACGGTACCTTCAATCTTACACATAAAAATCTAATCCTACCCTCCTATTTAACCTTTTTCCAGAAATCAACTGCGGCCACCCAGGTCAGCTCTGGAACGGCTGGCTGGAGAACATCTCCTCTGGCACGGGGCTGGGTGCCTCCATCATCTTCAGGTGCCAGGATGGCATGAAGATGGAGGGAAATGGATCAGCGATATGCCAGAGTGATGGCACTTGGAGTCACCCGCTGCCTATGTGCTTGGGTGAGTTTGTGGCAACTTATCAGATTTTTCAGGATGGGACGTTAGATTTTGTTGAGAAAATGATACAATTAGCTTATTGGCCTTTATACCCTTTGTAGGGTTCTTATTTGTATATTACAATTATTTCACAGGCTCACCGATACACCAAGCACTAGCCTCCTCTATGTCTCTCATAATCTCCCATAACATATCTTTATCAGGCAATGGTCACACTGCCATTATGCCAACTGACAGCTGTTAAGTCAAGCTGTCGGCTACTGCTTATGTATGTGAGACAGTGTTATTATATCTAAATAGATATAGAAGTACAAACACTACACCCTTCATATCTGTCTTTAAGTCAAAGCAATATGTTTAAGCGGCAGTAACCTAATGGCTAGGCCGTCGGACTTGTGATCATTTGGTTGCCGGTTTGAAACCCACCCATTGCACTACCAACGTGAACCCACTCGTAACACAAGCATTTAGCTTGGCAGGGGTTAATAAGAATACTAGTATAGTGCGACACGCATTACTACTAGTAATAAGAAAAAAATAAAAAAAAGGAAATAAGAAAATATTATTTGCAAATAAATGTTTGATTTGAGTTTATTTAAGAAAAAATAAGATTAGACTTTGGGAAACGATTTTTGCTAACTTTTGACCGAAAGAATCTTTTAGGATGCAAGTGAACTCACGAGAAACAGCTAGTAATGCATTCGCCATCAGTCGTATCTACTGCATAGAAAATAAACGAAACTTTTGAAATGTCTAAAGTTCTACAAGGTACGAACAATGAGTAATTTTAGCATTATTGCTCTCGTCTTTCAGCCCCGTGCGTGGTGCCTCATGTATCCCAGGGTCGGGTGGTGCTGGTGGAAAACAAGACACAAGGAGACAACACCACTCAAGAAAGCAGCACACAGATTGTGGGCAGCTCCACAATGGTGCAGCATGGTGAGTATGCTCTCGAGTGATCATTAATCAGTAGTTCAAGTTCAGCTTTTAGAAGCATTTATGAAACGTTATTGAGTCTAGTTGCACGGTTCCTTTGGAGAAGAATCCGGCAGGAAACACTATAGACACTCTTTTATAAATTCGCTTTCGTAAAATGGATGAAAGCATAATTATAGTTGTAATTGAATATATTTCTATAAATTTTCCTTCAGAAAGCACTTTTATTGTAGATTTTTAGTACCAGATGGCACGTTTCTTATTTGATGAGCTCTGTAAAGAAAGAGATCTCTTCTGAGTACCAATCGAGGCTTAGTATCAAATATTTGTGCTTGTGTTTACTCTTTAGGATCAATTTTATTATCATTTGTAACTCAGAGTAGACTAACATGATATTAAAAACATTTGTAGAAATGTCACTTCTTATACTTTATTAATAGATGGTATTAGTAAGGAGTAATGAAATACTTGATATACCGTTGCAGGTGAAATAATCGTGGTGGATTGTGAGAAGAATTATGAGTTTCCATCGAGCAATGCAGCAGTAACATGCAATAATGGCACGTGGACGCAGATACCCAGGTGTCAGCCGGCCAGGTAAGAATGTTAATTAGGAGGTGTCAATGAATGGTTATGTCAAAATTGTTTTTATTTCGTGAACCTTAAGTTTAAATTATTGAATTGAAATATTAATACTGGACCTATATTCATTTGATTTTACGTAATTTTATAATTGAATGAATTAAAAAATATGATCTCATTAGATTGTAAGCACCTGTTAAATTTGCATGCCATAATGCAGAAATGGCAAATTTACGAGACACACTTCTACATGAATGACACCACATTATAAAAAACACTTTTTGCAAATAAAGATGATGATTATGAAGTTAAAGTTTTTAGTGGGTCTAGAGAGCTTTGTCCTCTTCCCGTAAAACAAGTGTTAGTATTGAATTTGTATGGCGCACGCAAGGTTTGACGTCACAGTGTGCTAAAGTACTGTCTCTATCTATCATGGAATAAAAATACTTGTAACTTCCTTATTTTTGACCCGGTCTTAATTTTGTTATTCTGGTATTAATTCATTCAACTGCCCTATTCCTTTTTGTTTCAATACAGCATCATTTTACAGATGCAAAAAAATGCCAAAGTTTCCCCGCAGTGGAATGGTGATCGCGCCTAAGACTGAGCACGGCATGAAGGCTCGGTTCCGCTGCAAAGATGGCTTCGAGCTAAAGGGGAACCCCATCGTTGTATGCTCATTCGGGGTATGGAGCGGGGATACCCCTAAATGCGAACAAGGTTTGTAATTTTTTTGTCTTGGAAAATATTTGGGAATGTTCTTTTTTTTACGGGCGGAATGGACAGGTTTCGAGGATTAGACAGCAGGCGTTGGTCCACATAAGTACATGGGCTGTTATTTTAGTGAAGGAAAAATTCGACTGCGGGCAGGATTATAACCTGCATCTTTTGGTTAGATACACCAGACGCTATGACCACTAAGCCACCGCGAGTCCCACCCGCCAGGTCGAACTTTGCCTTCACATTTTAAATATATGTCTTTGAGGTGACGTCATGGCCTGTGTCCACATTAGCACTGTGTCCTCTTAAAGATCACGTAAGAACTAAACCTATATATTATCCCACTGCTGGGCACGAGTCTCCTCTCAGAACGAGAGGGATTAGGCTGTAGTCCACCACGTTAGCCTACTGCGGGTTGGCAGACTGTTTCCGAGTACCTAAACCATTTGGTTTTGTCGAGTTTGACCTGGAATACTAATAATGGTTATATTTGGTATCATAAAATAGTAAGTTGAAATAAAACTATAAATTGTTTGTTTCAGTTTTTTGCCCATTCCCCGGTTATATAGAAAATGGAAAAGTTCTACTCGTTGGTAACATGGGTTTATACGACTATCGACCTTATGTTAAAAAGGTAAATATTTATTCAGATTTTTTAAATAGTTTCTAATCTATCTCTAATCTATGTATTTTTCTATAAGTAATTGTTTTTCAGGTAGTAAATAACAAACAAATAATGTATGAATGCGAGAAAGGGTATGTTTTATCTGAGGGTCCGCCAGGAGCCACCTGCGTTGGTGGTCATTGGAGTCCAAGAGAGCTGCCCAAGTAAGATAATAAAAAAAATCATACCCATTATCAAATCCAAAATTATTTTCCTAAAGATGTAAAATTTAATGTTCCAATTCCAGATGTACTCTTTATCAACATCCTCGGATCCGTTGGAGTCGAAGACGCCGGTCCATCCCAGATTCCGAGATCCGCCACCGCAGATCTACTTACCTCCGACAGTACTACAACAATCTACATCGCAAAACTGATCCCTCCCAACAATACCTCGACCAATTGTATAATAAATACAACCATGGTACATCCAAACCCACTTTAAGACATGCAAACTTCAAAATCATGAAGAAATTCGACTTTGAAGCTGAAATGGAACCAGCTACGAGTGGAGAAAATAACGGCGAAAACTTCCCAACTGCTGTGTATACCATTTATAATGTACATGGAGAACCAGTAGGTCATAGATTGTATTCTTATCAACCTGTGTATGAGCCAGAGGAAGAAGATATTATACCACATGATGATACTTCAGAATATGAAAATTCTGAAGAAGGCGATGATGAACTTTCCCATGTAACGGTACTCAAAGGAGGAATGTTTGGAGATAGTAGCTTAAGTGCAGATAGTAACGCTGACAACATTAATAAGTTGAAACACGAATATTTTGAAAGATACGTTGATAAACGACGTAAAAGGTTCTTGACAAAAAATTCTGATGATCCTAGCAAGGAATTTGATATCGGATCAGAAGAGAGTACCGAAAAAGAAACTGATTCAGAGCAGGAAGACGATGATATAAAAAAAGAAATGGATTTAGAATTGGAAGTCGACGAAAGTAAAATTGATCTCGTAACGAAACTGCCTCCAGACACTACAACTAAAGTAAGAGTTAAGCGTACTATCAATAACGAAGAATTTGATACGAACAATTGGACTCTAAAGCCAGAAGATTCAGAATTGAGTAATGAGATAAACACTGATTTATTAAAAGTGGTTCCTCTGACGACTAAAGTTAGCGATCATAATTGTGAAAATAGTAAAGAAATGATGGTAATACCTTTAGAGGCAAATTTTGAAGAAAATGATAAAGATTACAGCAAAGAAATTGCTGTGGTTCCTTTACAATACAATAACACAAATTCTACTGAAGTCGATAATATTCTTGATAAACGTGAAAAAAGGACGAGTAGAAAAACTGATAGATTGAATCAAACAACTGCTACTATTCCTAAAACGTAAGTACTTAAATGAAGAAGTTACATAATTCGCTTAGAATGGCAGCTCAATATTTTTTTTTCAGTCATGTACAAAATAGACAGTATGTTTTCAACCCATATATTAGTTAATAATAAAATAACCATTTTGGCATCCATAACATTTATAATTAGACGTAAAATGCACACTGCCATCTACATCAAAAGTATATTATAAATGTAATTAATGTTACTATTATTTACCAATAGATGGCCTGAAAAATAAGTATTCTCAAGTGTGACCTGTGTTTGTCTCAATTGGTGATTTTGTGATACGCATTCACAGTGGCAGGGAAGGCAAAGGCGGTAGAAGACAGCAATCTGCAACAGGAGAAGCTCAAGAAACAGACTCCTTGGCAGAAGGTGGCAACCCGCAGAACACTACTGAAAAGGGAAAGAAAGGGCGTCCAAAGAGTCCCTGTGAACCTATTGAAAGTGAGCCTTACGTTAACATCGAGATTGTCAAATATGGACGAGATCCTAACAACACTTTTAGCACAGGTATATAAATGTGTTTTTATGCGGCAAAATACGTCACGAATAGATAGGAAGGGATTAAGGATTCAATTAAAATTTTAATTGTTACTACTGATTTAAGAGAATTATTATAATTGGTAGGTATTTCTGTAGTAATTATTATTGTGTTATGAAATGTATTATTGTTTGATGTTTTTGAAGCCTGCCCTTTCTGCCTGCCATTTCATTTCTGGCTTTTACTGAATTAATCACGTCACATTTCAAAAATCAGAAAAAAAACTATTGGTTACGAATTCCTTGTGAGTATCCTGAAAAAAAAAACATTTAAGTAATTAATATAATTTATACAGTTAATACTGAAAAATCTAATAGCGGGGTAATATAATCGTATTCATGAAAAATTTCCACGATACAGAAGATATTTTACCGTAAGGCAATAATGTTATAAACAATATTTTTCCAGGGACCATCGTTCGTGTTGCTTGTGGAAAAGGATATGGACTTAACCTAGATTCAAATGCAACTGCCAAATGTGTGCGAGGGAGATGGAAACCTGAAAAGCCTAAGTGCGAAATACGTAAGCAGACTTAGTGGACTATTACATGAACAGGAGATACAACGAGTTCCAATATTTTCAATAACAGCGGATGATCTGTCAAAGTTAAATAGCCGCGGATGTGGATGCAGATATTCATGTGATTTTTTTTCGTCTATGCAAGAGCCTTGAAACATTTTAAGATTGATAGATAGCTTTCTTTTTTTTTTGATTTACTTACTGCGAAAATTGCTTAACTGAGGATTTCTTTGGGTTGATCAGTGAAAGTACACACAGCACGCTGGTGCGCTCGCGCTCGTTGGAAATTTCCACTTGCAACTTGCGAAACTAACATCTGCAACCGCAGAAACTCCAGTGGAAGCGGATATCAATGTCATTGCGGATGTATGGTTGCAATTGCAGATGCGAAAATTCGCAGCATACCAGGGTTGTACACAATCAGGAAAATTTTGATTACTAGATCTTAAATACTATATTAAATTTCTCAGTACCCTGCCACGTGCCGTCAACGGAGTACGGTATCTACATGATGGCGGCGGATGCTGGGCACCCGATGACGGCGAGTCAAGTGTTGGGCTCCAACCTGCAAGAGGAGAAGGAGCTGAATGAGACCGATCCGGTGCCAAATGGACAGGTCGTTCACTTCTCCTGTGAATATGGGTGAGTTTTCATCTTATTTATGGCAATCCGTTTCCTGATTCTCTTCCTCCTATATTGGGGTTGGTTTAGTTGGTCCAGATGCGGCTGGATATCAATATTTTTCTGCTATCAGACCGCCAGGTTATAATTGCGCTGATTAACAAATGTAGAAGGTAAAGTAGCTACGCCTAACGAGGTCAGGCTGTGGATGCATATATAATCATTTTTAACACATCGATATTCCTTTGTGTTACATACCATCACGCCTGCATTCCCCGAAGGGTTGGGCAGAGGTGTACCAATGTACACCCACATTTCGCCGTTATGTTTAGGTCCCATGTAATAGGGGGCGAGCCTATTGCTAATAACCGGACACAATTCCAACAGACTCCGAGCTGATAGTGGGAATTTCATAGAAAAAAACCCAATAACACTGCTTGACCTTGGGATCGAACCCAGGATCTCTAGCGTAGCAGCCGTGCTTAGCACCACTAGACTAATGAGGCAGTACTCCGCAAACCAATTTCTGGGTAACACCTATATTCGAAGGATAGATTGGTTGTCAGGCATTTTGGGCTTTTGACTACCAATAACGATTATCATAGACGTTCGTATGAACGAACGCGAGCGCGAACTAACCTGCGCTAATCAACAGAGCTGCACGGTTAAGCTACGTCTACCGCGGTCAGTCTGTGGATGCATCATCATTCTTAACACATCAAGAATTCTCCGTGCTTCAAAAAGTACGTTATGCCGTTGGTAGAAGTTGTTATACGAACACCTGTGACAATAGGTAGTAGTAGTTGAGAAGCCCAAAAAGTCTGCCATCCAGTCTATCCTTCGAATATTGGTATTGCCAGAAATTTGCTTGTGGTGGATTGGATAGCAGCAACTTCGTGTAAAGCGGCATCTGGCTAAACTTGAAACAGAAGGAAAGGGCTATGCGGATAAAGGATGGGTGGCATTCCTTAAACAAATGAATGCATTATACAAAAATTACTTTTAACAAAAAAGTTAAACCGCCTTCAAAAAATAATAAAATAATTTTGTCTAAAACAGTTTGGGAAGTCGGTGACGTCTATTTGAGTGGGTCTTTTATTTTCGCCACCGACTTCCCAAACTGTTTTAGACAAAATTATTTTATTATTTTTTGAAGGCGGTTTAACTTTTTTGTTAAAAGTAATTTTATTTTGTAATTTTTAATGGAAAGTTTTGTTTAGAAGTACTTGTTAGCCAACTAAACGCACTGCTCCAATAGGACAGCGATGTTTCAGAGTAAACGATAATATCATCGATGTAAACAATTTTTATATTTTTGTTGATATTTTCAAAACTGCTCAACCGATTTCGATAAAATTTAAACGGGACCACCTCTGAAGTATGACCTATCAAACAAAAAAACAATCATTAAAATCGGTCCTCAACTGGCGGAGATATCGCGTAACAAACATACAAAAAAAAAAAAAAAAAAAAAAACATACAGACGAATTGAGAACCTCCTCCTTTTTGAAGTCGGTTGATAATATAACGGCATTTTACTGCTCGCTCATTGACTATCGAAGGCTTATTTATAGCTGCAGGTCCCGATCACTATCAGGCTATTGATCCTACAGCATCGAATCTAAAAATATCACGTTCTGTTTAGGTACAACGTACAAGGACCAACAAATCTACGCTGCTGGCTTGGCGAGTGGGCAGTTACTAGTATGCCTGAGTGTGTTGCCGGTAAGTGAAACTATTAATATTTATTATATTAATTAAAGAAAGAAAGAAAATCTTTTTATTTTTGGACTCGCACAAAACACGGATTAAACAAACAGAGATACTTAAGCAAAATGTTAGCAGCACTGCGCCAGGCCCAAAAAGGCCGCCTATCTCAGCATAATGTTGTGACATTAAGTGCCACAGCGCTGGTTTTCCGGTAGGGCCGTAATTATTATTCTTCACTGTATTGATCACGTTTTGCCAAACCCTTGGCCGTTTTCTCGATTACTTTTTTAGCTTAAGCTATATGCCAAACAAGTTTGTAGAATATATCATACCATCTCGCCAATTCGTCTATTGCCAATAACCGGGCAAAAATCTAAACTACGAGCTGCTACTGAGAATTTCGTAGAAAAACCCCACCCAGCACTGCTCGACCTGGCAATCAGACCAAAGACATCTAGCGTAGCTGAAAACTGACAACATGCATATATTATTCATCATGTAGCTCAACCGTTATTTAGGGAGCTCCACATACGAAATTTTAACTGACATTTGTTTTACATTTCTAATTTCTCAGCTCCCTGCGAGCTCCCGCTCCTTCACGGCGCCACCTACGAGGCAGGGTACCGAGCAGGACTCACGGTGGCTCATGCCTCATCCGTGAACATAGCCTGCGAACTTGGCAGGTCACCTCCTGCTACTCTGAACTGCCACTTAGGAAGACTCCAACCAACCGTCCACGACTTTTGCAGGCCTTTGGGTTAGTACCTATACTTATTTAACAAATCGATAAATATTAAATCCAATATTGCATGTCCTACTTAACGGGAAGTTATAAGAATCCTTTCTTCATATATCTTTTAAATCCTTAACCTTCTTTGTGAGTATAATTAATTTAAATACAAAGTTCGAAGTATGTATAATTGAAATTGAATCTGATCATTTTAATTTATACCTATAATAAACCTATACGACATAATAATAATCGCGAATTAGTTATATTCGCTAACCCACCTATTCAAAGCGCTCTCTAGTCAAGAGACAACTCATGTACTATCTCTAGCACTTAGCCACATAAACAGAAATAAAATGAGAAAGACATGTCAAAAATAATAGAGATTACCCAAGCCCTTTGTATATCATCTTCAGCAAACCTATCCCGTCCACGGCCGACGTCAGAATTCCAGAGCGGGTCTGACATAGTTCGTGAAGACATATCAGAGCTGGAGCCTGATATGGATGGCAGCACCAGCACTGACTGCGGACCGCCTGCGAGGTAACCCAGATGCACTTACTGCTATTGAGATAAAAGAGCTAAGCACATGTTACACGAACCAGTTGAAGTTGTTATTATAGGAAAAGATAGGACAAATTTATATAAATAATTTAAAAACCTCAAATTTCTCCTCCGATTTCCATCAAACATAGCTAAGAACACTCCGGACTAATTCACCTATGGGGCGATATGCCTCCACATATACTGGGTCTTGATAAATTAAACACCGGTGCCGGAATAATATTTATGTACAGCGTTTATTGCGTTATATACAACAGGAAACAAAGCGTAAGTATTAAACAAGAAGTATGGAAGATGAAGAATGAATGGAAAATGAAAGTTACAAGATGAAGATAAAATAGTCTGCTTAGGCGTAAAGTTATAGCTAGCGCGCGCGACCGAGAAATGGCAAGCGTCCGGCGTAGTAAGCGTTTCGGTGGGCACTGGAGTGGTCTCGCAGCTACTGCGCTGCGTCCGCGCTGACCGGTCCCGTTAGGCAGGGCTTCACACACGCGCGGCCCGCGCGCGCCAGTGGTGCTTAGACGAAGGGGTCGCATCAATGTGGTGCTACATTATTATAGAACGTAGGCACCACATCACCCCCCCCGGGGGTCTGGAAGACCTGAGGAAAAAAAATTTGTGAATTTCACATGACGACCAGACCGTGTCGTATAGGCACGGGGTTGATTTGTGTCGGCCAATGCCGATCTTGGCGTTGTATCTTCTTCGGCCAACATGTATGCTGGCTTTACACGATCTATAGAGACTGTTGTAGGCCCCTTAGGCAACTCCAAAGTTACGGTTTTATCCGTAAATTTCAAAGTCTTAATCGGTCCTGTGTATGGCGGTTCCAGACTACCACGTAAAGCATCCTTTCTGAGGAATACATATTTAGAGTCCTTGAGGTCTTTATGCACGAAGACAGATTTATGTGTGTGACGTGAAGCTGGAACTGGTTCTAAATATTTCATATGATCTCTAAGTTGTGAGACAAAATCTACAGGCTTCACTTGAATTGAAGAAGAAATGGGCTGAATAAACTCACCCGGTATCCGTAGAGGCTCACCATATACCATTTCTGCTGGTGAACATTCCAGGTCTACCTTCCAAGCTGTCCTGAGGCCTAGGAGAACCACTGGGAGAATGTCGGTCCATCTGGTTACATTGTGGGCCATGATAGCAGCCTTGAGAGTTCTATGGAGCCTTTCGACCATACCATTTGCTGCTGGATGATACGCCGTCGTGCGTTGCAGCTTGATGCCGCAGAGTCCTGCAAGCGCCTTAAACAGGTGGCTGTCGAATTGGCGTCCCTGGTCTGTGGTAACAATCTGTGGACAACCAAATCGTGAAACCCACATATCATAAAAAGCTCGTGCTACTGTTTCTGCTGTGATGTTGTTAAGCGGCGTCACCTCAGGCCAGCGGGTGAACCTATCTATTGCAGTCAGGCAATATTTGTAGTCACACGATGACGGTAAAGGACCTACTAAGTCTATGTGTACATGGGAAAATCGGCATTCAGGTAGCTTGAAGTTTCCCAGAGGTGAGGAAGTATGCCTTTGCACCTTAGAACGTTGACAGCTTTCACAAGCCTGGACCCAAGTACGGCAATCCTTGCGTACAGAAGGCCAAACAAATCTTTCGGTTATCAGTTTGGTAGTGGCTTTAGCACCAGGGTGACTTAATCCGTGGATTTTGTTGAAAAATTGTCTTCTCAATTCCTTAGTGATGAACGGACGTGGTTTCTGTAGGGAAACGTCACAAAATATTTTTAAATTCGTACCAGGTACTGGAACCTCTCTAAGTTTCAATGATGAGCCCTTGGACAATAGGACTTGGAGCTCACTATCCTCACGTTGAGATCTCGCCAGTATTTCAAAGTCTGGAGAAGCAGCAAGAGATTCTATTCTAGAAAGAGTATCAGCAGTCAAGTTATCTTTACCTGATATATGCTTGACATCTGTAGTATATTGAGAAATTAAGTCTAAGTAGTTAAATTGACGTGGTGTAAATTTTCGATCCTTCTGTTGGAATGCATAAGTGATAGGTTTATGATCAGTATAGATAACAAAATGACGACCTTCCACCATGTGCTTGAAATGCCGAACGCCTTCATATATAGCCAACAACTCCCTGTCGTAAGCACTGTAAAGCTGTTGTGACTTGCTCATCTTTTTTGAAAAGAAAGCTAGTGGCTGCCAATGTCCATCCACTAACTGCTGGAGAACTGCTCCTACAGCTGAATTGGAGGCGTCGGTGACTAGAGCTAGGGGGGCATCAGGAACAGGATGTGCAAGTAATGTGGCCTTTGACAGGCTTGACTTACAAGTTTCAAACGCTTGGAGAAGCTCTGGAGACCAGGATAATGGTTTCGAACCTTTAATATTTGGTCCTGCTAGCATGTCGTTCAGTGGAGCTTGATCTGAGGCTGCATTAGGCAAGAAACGGCGGTAAAAATTCAACATACCGAGGAACCTTCGTAAGCCTTTGGCAGTTTTTGGTGCTGGGAAATCTTTCAATGCCTGGATCCAGGTGTCCAATGGATATGTTCCTTCAGCGGCTATCTTATAGCCTAAGAAAACAACTTCACTCTTACCAAAGCTGCACTTAGCCTCGTTGATAAGTAGCCCATAGGTGCTCAATCTTTCAAACAGCTGTTCCAGGTGTTTGTGATGCTCATCGCTAGACCTGGAGAATACCAAAATGTCATCAATGTAGGAATAGCAAAAATTAAGGTCACGAAGTACTTCATCCAAAAATCTTTGAAAAGTCTGAGCTGCATTTCTAAGTCCGAACGACATGTAAGGAAATTCAAATAACCCAAAAGGTGTGGTTAAAGCTGTTTTGGGAATATCGTCGGCAAAAACTGGTATCTGATTGTATGCTTTTACTAAATCAATTTTCGTGAATACAGAACAACCTGCTAGCCTCTGAGAAAAATCTTCTATATGCCTGATGGGATATCTATCTGGTATTGTACGCGCATTGAGGGCGCGATAGTCCCCACATGGTCTCCATCCATGGTCCTTCTTCGGTACTAAGTGTAATGCAGAAGCCCAAGCAGAATCTGAACGTCGGGCAGTACCGTCCCGCAGCATATCTTCGAATTGTTCCTTGGCTATGGCTAAACGGTCTGGGGCAAGGCGTCGAGGTCTGCAGAATACGGGCGGACCGGGTGTTGTCCTGATATAATGAATTGTGGAATGTTTTACCTCTCTGTGTGTGCCTGAAGGTTTGGTCAGCGTAGGGTACTGCGCTAGGAGCGTGTGGTACTCACTAACTCCTGAGATGGCCTTGACACTCTGTATCTTACACGGCTTGAGCAGTACTGGGCTGGAAAGTGTAGTCACACTGTCTAACAAGCGCTGGTTCCTGCAATCAATCAATAAACCGTAATATGACATAAAATCGGCGCCTATTATCGGCTTTTCCACATCAGCCACCACGAAGTTCCACGCAAAATCTCGGCGCAAACCAAGGTTTAAATGCAGTTTAATAGTGCCATATGTATGTATTATAGTACCATTTGCCGCTGTTAAAATGTACTCGGTACGTTTTCTGTGATCACGCGCATACCTACGTGGCAAAACACAGAGGTCAGATCCGGTATCTACTAAAAATTGCAATTTCGATCTATTATCGGTTACGAAAAGGCGGCGGCCGGTAACAATGTGACAGTCATTCGCCACCGCTACTGACTGTCCGGGGCATTTCCCGACTTGTAGGTACAGGGCTTGGTACACTTTTCAGCTTTTTCACCAAAATCACGATGATACCAACAAATACCTGTATCGTACTCCGCGTCGTGACCACGCCCGGAGCGGCTTCTGGACCTTCTAGAAAAACGTCGTCGCTGAAACGGGGAACGGCTTTTTCTTCCGCGTAAATTAAGTTTTTCTACCTGTTGGTTAAGCTCACTTTTAATCCGTTCCGTTATGAAATCCTCCATTTTCTTAAACATGGCATCCAACGTGGTCGCCGATGTGCTGGCGACTTGCGTGGCCGGACGTGACGTCACTTCGCAAATCTTGTCGGCTAATTCCGCAACGTCATTCAGGGTAGAAGAGGTCTGGGACGCTATGAACGCCTGTACGTCGTTTGGAAGCCGGTTCGACCATAAACTACGCAAAACATCGTCACTGACACCATCACCCGCCAACGAACGCAGATGTCGCAAAAACTGACTAGGTTTTCGATCTCCTAACTCTTCCTGGGTCAGCAACTGACGTAACCGTTGTTCGCGTGAAGAACATAACCGCTTGATAAGTTCTTGTTTTAATCTCTCATACTTGTCTGTCCGTGGCGGATTCACAATTATATCCCGTACTTCTCTCGCGATACCGTGCTCAAGTTGTTGTAAAACGGTATAGAATTTTGTAGAATCCGACTTCGTTCCAGAAAGTTCGAATTGAGCTTCAACCTGCGCGAACCAGATATCCGGGTCATCGGGCCAAAATGGGGGTAGGCGCACGGAAACCCGTTCTACGCCGGCAGGAACAGTTAATGGCGTGGCACAGTCTTCATATTTTTCCTCCGCCATCTCGATGTAGCCTCACGTAAGCGCAAACGTCTATGGGTCACCACTATATGGGGCGATATGCCTCCACATATACTGGGTCTTGATAAATTAAACACCGGTGCCGGAATAATATTTATGTACAGCGTTTATTGCGTTATATACAACAGGAAACAAAGCGTAAGTATTAAACAAGAAGTATGGAAGATGAAGAATGAATGGAAAATGAAAGTTACAAGATGAAGATAAAATAGTCTGCTTAGGCGTAAAGTTATAGCTAGCGCGCGCGACCGAGAAATGGCAAGCGTCCGGCGTAGTAAGCGTTTCGGTGGGCACTGGAGTGGTCTCGCAGCTACTGCGCTGCGTCCGCGCTGACCGGTCCCGTTAGGCAGGGCTTCACACACGCGCGGCCCGCGCGCGCCAGTGGTGCTTAGACGAAGGGGTCGCATCAATGTGGTGCTACATTATTATAGAACGTAGGCACCACACACCTTTTAAACAAAAAAAAACTAAATCAAAATCGGTTCATCTGTTCGGGAGCTACGATGCCACAGACAGACACACTCACACACATGTTAAACTTATATCACCCCGTCGTTTTTGCATCGGGGGTTAAAAAGCACTTTAAAATAAAAACAGTTATATTATGATAGGATGTTAAAACTAAGACTGATACATACGGATGGCTAACAAAAACAAGGAACTAATTCTTTGTTAGAAGGTGAATAAATTCCAAATTAAAATATAATAAGGTTAATTAATGATATACGTAAACATATTTAGGCTGTTTGATTTTATAATAATATCTGAAATGTTTGCAAAAATAAATGATTGTTTGTTGCTAACCAACACAGAAAACAGAAACGCCGAGAAAGACAGGAATAGTAGGCTTATGAAACTAAATAATAGGATAACAAGCAATTTCGATAAGAAAAGTAAAAAAGCCATAAAAAACTTAACGCTATGATTTTTTGTGCAGGAATCCACAAGAAGTCAGGTAATGTGTGATTAGCTCTGTACAAATAAATATCTAAAAGAATATAAACATGACATTAGTTTGTGAGATTCAAGTTTGTTTAATTTGATCAACGCTTTCATTGTAGCTTCGATGTGGTTTTTGTTTTATGTCATGTCTTGTTACGCCATATTTGTAATAAAATATATCTTATTTCCAATAATTTTAAAAGATCACATACGAAAGTTAACTAAATCCATGATTTCCAATCAAAGTTTCCATTAAACTTTGAGGGGTTCCTCAAGGTTCGATCTTGGTCCAAAATGTTTTGTAGTCGCAGGTCCATGATATTATAGAAGATTTTACATACCGACTTACTAAATATATTTTTCGGGTAACAAAACACTGATGTGAAAACAAATATTTATCGACCGTATGCACAAGTTAATACAGTGCATGAAATTGTAATAACTAAATACTTAGTAATACTAATTGATAAAATGTGGCGTACAGACATGTGGTTTAAATTATTTTTATTTCGTCATTCATCCAAATCACGTTCAAGGATCAAACATTTCTGCTACTTTACACAAATAGTTTCTAATATCAAATAATAAAGAGACACAAGATAATTAAAAATGTTAGATCCTTACGCTTTGGAGCAATTGATTTGTTTTATTTGTGTTTGATTTATCTTTTATTTTGCTGTTGTACAATGTGATAAGCAAGTTTGATGGAGAGCTGTGTTCAACTTGGAAAAGCTCGCCAATTGGGACGATCATGGTATTACATAAGTTATTATAGCTTCTGAAGCCAATCAAGATAGAATACTAAACAATACCGTCAGCAATTCCTTTCAAAAAAATATTGAAAATTAAAAATCTTAATGATGTTATTTGAACATAGCTTCCTCTATCACTGAGTCCTCTAGAACTGAGCCGCGATAAAAAAGAAGTAATGTGTTTGCAAAGATATGCGTTTCTTATTTGCTCGCTGAAGACTGAAGGGAACCCAGGCGTTCAGGGATGCCAAGCCCTGGTGAGAGCCTTATAGGTTCGAAATTTTGCTTCTTTAACTACCTCTCATCATCACCTTTTGCTCATCGATGATCATGCTCATAAACTTCAAATAACTCATGTTTTGAAATTTTTCGGTGATGGCTGGTGTAACCAGGATGTGGGTGTGACTAAGACGGGCTTAATTCTAGGACAACAAACTGTATAAAAGAAGAATGTTATATACGAAATCATCAGATTCAACTTCTAATAAGAATCATGATTGTGTAGCTAATTTTGGAACTTTTACGGTCATTGAAGACAGTAGGACTTTTTGAAAAAATATCCTTGTCAGGAAGAGAACTAACGTATAAGTTATTATTTTCAAATATGAACTTATGTCTGTTTCTAAAATATTCAGAGATATCACTACTTTTACAAAAAAAAACTCGGTTCCACTTCTTCATAGTTGACATTCGCTTAAATCTTAGTCATTCCCAACGCATCACCATTTTTCTAATTTTTTCAAGGGTTTAAAATCACTTTCATGGTATAAATCCTCGGAAGGCAGGGCTTAGTTAACGTTGGAAAATATACTTTATACCTATTTTGGTAAGAACGCTAATTGTATGGCCGTAACCTGGCTTCTTATGTCTTGGCCGAGCTTATATTTCTTTGCTTATTATTTTTAAAAAATTGACTTATAGTTGTGCATGTTTTGATGTATTTGAAACGGAATATATTTTTTGGGTACTTTAAATATATTTGGTATTTACGTAATTATTATTATATCTATCAATTTTGACTATGTGCCCACTGATCATAAACTTAGTTAACATTATAAAATCTATCTTCAATAACTCTAATATGTCTTTTGTAAAATACTCTTTAGAATCGTCAAATATCCGAAAGATCAAATTCAAAAGTCTTGCTTTCCCCCGACAAAAGTGGTCACATTAACCAAAATCGATATTTTAGATACCTAACATACTGGATGTTTGAACAATTGCTTGAAGGGTTCAAGGTACGCTGATATACCGTGATGGGGCGGAGGTGAACGGTTCCCTTGGAGTGGAAGGGTATCCTCATGGAACAGAAATCACCTTCAGATGCATAGCTTCCATCATGGGAGAGAAGACGACTTGGAAACTAATCTGCGAGCAAGGAAATTGGGTTGGAAAGAGTTTTAATTGTGGTAAGGGATGATTCTCTTTATCATATTATACGAGTATGTAATTACAGATATAATTTCAAAAAGCAAGAACAAAGGTTTAAGCTCTCTTAAAACCTTAAAGTCCCGATGAGCCTCCGTTATCCAATTTGAAGGTCTAGCAGTGAAAATTTGCTATTTCATTTATAAAATAATTAACAATCTTAATATCGTCATAAAGTGAAATTCAATTATTTATTACCATTAAATAAATTTGACGCCAGAAAGTGGTTCCTTGACTAAATTGAAAAATGGACGCTACTAAAATCCTATATATTTTGTACTTACAGAAGAGCTCGAAGCTCAAAATGAGGAGTTGATGAACAATAACAGTTGTACGTTTGAAAATGACGAGCCGAATGTAGTAGCTTTCTACAACGATATGCAGATCACTGAGGTTGTAGATTTTCCAGTTGGAGCTATGATAACATCCAGGTAAATTAAACATTTATAAATCGTTTGAAAAATGTGGTATGTTATAATCAAATATTTGAACTATACAATTAATTTAATATTAATATTCTCCTACTTAGTTTCGTATCTAAGTCCTTACAATTCTACTTGACTCTCAATTGATAATTGCTTAAATGCTCCCTAAAAGGCAAATCGCTCACATTCATAGTTTATACCATTAATAAAATAATGAGACTGTCCTGTTATTTGTAACCTGTAGTTTATTATTTATGAACCAAAGACCTAAGGAATATTTTTTTAATTTCAGATGCAGTGACATCGGCAAATATGCTATGACGGGATCACAGACACGCAAATGTATTGGAGGGGCATGGGACGGTATCAAGCCAACATGCTTTGGACTCAATCAGCAAATGGATTATGCCAGTAAGTACAATTAACTATACGTAATGGTAGACTTTTAATAGGAATTTAAGAATAATCCCACTTAAAATACAGAAGAATAATTTAACCTTTAAAACAAAATGTAATTTTCACTCATAGCTTTGATAAAACTAATGGTTTACAATATTGTCTGGACCTCGTTCCACACTTGTAAGGAACTGGTGGACCTTTGGGAAATACCTGTAGAAAACCAGGCAATACTCCAAACTGCTTTGGAGAAAACGGCTACTGAAAAGCTGATAAAAATTGACAATTTGATTCACAGTGGAAAAACGGCCCACAATACTCTTCCGGCACTCGCAGGGTCCCATCGCGCAGACCAACGATGGCAAGCTGCTCGTATACCCTGGCACTGTACTGCACATGGAGTGCTTGTGGATGAGAAGATTTGGAAACCCGAAGT
Organism: Subacronicta megacephala; assembly: GCA_958496365.1. NCBI lineage: Eukaryota > Metazoa > Arthropoda > Insecta > Lepidoptera > Noctuidae > Subacronicta > Subacronicta megacephala. Next base: position 9,881,698 of record OY292536.1, read on the forward strand.
GGAATGTCACGCATCACAATCCCGAGTGAGTTTAATTGTACAATACAAAACACATTGAAAACGCTGACATGACTACTAATGGTAAGAAGAATGAAATTGAAGCGAAATTATTGTAACATTGCGAAAGTATTTGTTATGGAGATAGTTTGAAACCCTGGGGAGGACGAAGGCTAAGTTTTGACTCAAAAAAAATTTTGGATTACGACTGAACCTCAGGCAACAGCAGCAGCAGCAGTTATTAATAAAGATAATAGTAAAACCCTTGTTTCTAATGTAAAATTTTACTGAGCAGCAACTCTGATAAAATGAACAAAATCTGCGATTGTAACGAATTGATCGAAAAAAAGGAATCCATGAATGGCCCAATTTCCATTTTCAGATCTGATCGCACGTATACTGAAGGCTGGACGACGGATCCTGGAAGAGACAGTGCTCTAGAATACAGGCTAAGCATCATCAATGCTGTGAAAGAAGACTCTGGTGTTTACCGGTGCGAGACTCCTGCTAGACAGAGCCATCAAGTCGAAATTATTGTTGAAGGTATATTTCTTTACTAATGTGATTGGAGATTTAATTTGTGCCCGGTTAATAGGCATAGTGATATAGTCGGTCTTCCAAAAACTAATTAGAAAATTCTCAAGTCATATGAGCGCTTATCTAGTGCCCTTAATAGCTTTTATCATCAAGCTAACCTCCAAACAGGATTACAAGTTTCATTTTTAACATAGTATATTCGATAAATATTTTTTATAAGTACAATGGACACTTACAAGTAGAGATGCGAGAAATAGCTCAATGAAAAGAAAAGAGAGATATAGCTCTTTCAATCAAAAGAGATATATCACTCTTTTAGCTCTTTAGCTCATTTAGCTCAAATTGAATCCTGAGTAGCGATGCGAGAAACCGCTCAATGAAAAGAAAAGAGAGATATAACTCTTTCAATCAAAAGATATATCACACTTTTAGCTCTTTAACTCATTTAGCTCAATTCCTGAGTCAATGAGTTATTCAGTGAGCGAAAGATATACTTACATTCCCTCTCAATACAACATGTGAGTGATCAACGAGCTAGATATGTTAAAATGCTAAAGCATTTTCTACTTTGTTTCTATAAAAATAAAGATCGATTTACAATAAAGATTCATTGAGCGAATTGACCCGGAGAGCTAGATATGTGGATATCCTAAAACATTTCCTACTTTGTCTCCATTAAAATAAAGATCAATTTACATTATAGATCCATTGAGCTAACTGATCCGGAGAGCTAGATATGTAAATATGACAAACCATTTGCTACTTTGTCTTGATAAAAATAAAGATCAATTTACAATGAAGATCCATTGAACTAATTGATCAGGAGAGCTAGATATGTAAATATGATAAAGCATTTCCTACTTTGTCATTATTAAAATAAAGATCAATTTACATTGAAGATCCATTGAACTAATTGAGACCGAGAGCTAGATCTGTAAATATGACAAAGCATTTTCGACTTGGTCTCCATAAAAATAAAGATCAATTTACAATGAAGAACCACTGAGCTAATTGATGCGAAGAGCTAGATAAGTAAATATGATAAAGAATTTTCTACTTTGTCTCCATAAAAATAAAGATCGATTTACAATGAATATTCATTGAACTAATTGAGCCGGAGAGCTAGTCTCTCAGTGAGTGAGTGAGTGAGAGCTAGATTGGAAACAAAGAGCTAGCTCATTTTTATCTCTCATTCGCGAGCTACCCATCTCTACTTACAAGTCAGTGCCATAATTTTTTTCAACAAACAAACAGAGAATCATGGGCTCTTTTAAAGTCACGATAGTAGTTATATTATCAGATATGCGAGTTTACAACGTAGGATGGAGTTTCTTGCCGGATCCTTCTCCATAGGATCAACTTTCTGGGACCATGCAACTAGAGTCATAACGTTTCATAAATGCTTATTTGTAATAAAAATATCTGAACTTGGACTTGAACTGGGGCGAAATCCGAATAGGCCTCTGAAGAAAGAGTCATCCTGTGCCATTTAATAAATACTGAATGACTTCGTGCTCAGACGTCCACTGTCCCCCGCTCCCGATCCGGCGCGGGTTGGTGGCCAGCGGGCTGGGCACGCGGCTGGGCACGGAGATCCACTTCCACTGCGCCAACGGGAACGCGCTGCTCGGTGCGCACACGCTGGTCTGCCGCGCCTCCGGCAACTGGAGTGCGCCGCTACCGGTCTGCGAAAGTAAGTTTAATAGTGATATCATTAGAGTCGAAATTAGATACACCCCTAAGAACATGTTTCGTCCTGTACCGCAAAGAGCGCGTAATTTTAAACCGTCGATCTGAGTTTTTAAACGAACACCTTAATACAACACTCCACTAACAATTTGACATAGGCTAATTTGTTTTAGTTACACACCCCTCTTTATCATTGATTTCCTGACAATCCAAAGATTGTCTGGTTAATATTGCGGTAAGACCGTTTACTGTTATGGTATGCAATACAAATTATTTTCCGCACAATTCAAGTCAAGCCTACTGGTTTTATATAGCTCGTACATTCTATCTCCAATAATTTCAACGTCCACAGGCGTTGAATGCGGTGAGGTGATCCACGACACGCCCCTCGGCGAGGGCGAGCGCCGCCCACGCGTGGCCGTGGTGTCGCGCGGCGTGGGCGGGCGGGCTGCCTTCTCCTGCGCGCCGGGCTGGGCACTGCGGGGAGCACCAGAAACTGTGTGCTTGCCCGCCGCAGACTGGGCCAAACCTTTCCCGGTTTGCAGAGGTGAGTAGCAGAAGCTGGAGTAATAATTGAAGCAGAGACAACAGAGTTTCATGTATAATAGTGCATCCTCACATGCAGCCGGCTTCCAGACATGTCACAAACTTTGTGTCGGGCTCCATTTTGTAGCGCAGGCGAACTGCCGCCGGCATCCAAAAGCCGTGCGTGGGCCGGTCCAGAAAGGTCGCTGGCTTAGCCGCGGCTGTCTTCTTCTTCTAAAAGTTTCTGCTTATTCTGGAGAGAGGCAGAATAGATGACGTGATATTCTCGAGAAATCTAAGAACTTTTTGACGGCAAATCACAGCAAGTCATTCCTGATATTGATACCTCAAGCACAGACTTGTTTGTTCTAAATAATGTTTCCGGAAATGACCCGAGCGTTCTGCTCTGATACCTCATCAAGAAAAATAGGAATCTTGATAATTATGCTAGTAATTGAGGGTATCCATACATTATGTAACCACACAGAGTTTAGGAAAGAGCCACGTCACCATATCATTATCAACCCACTTACACAACGTTGAGCACAGATGGAAACGAGTGGGAGGCCAAAAATGGATCTTAAATGTATTCCATCTACAGAGGTGTCGTGCCCAGCGCTGCCGCCGCCCGCCTCCGGCTATGTGCTGGGCCGCGCGCCGTACCGCGCCGGCGACGTGCTGCAGTTCCACTGCAACCCTGAGCACACGCTGCACGGCAGACCCATACTGGTGTGCCAGGACAGTGGCCGCTGGAGTGACAAGCCTCCCACCTGTAAGCTTTCGCATAATTTTGTGCCCCGCCAAACCATTATGGTCCTTTTATAAGTTGGTTATTATTATTTAAATTAAAAATAATTTATCAATAAACGCAACGGTTGTGCTGTTCAACGGGACACTATCGTTGCTTCGAGTGCTCCACCGAAAATGATGTCTTTAATCAGGACAATAAAATGTTCCTCAGCTCAGCTCTTATACTCAGCTTAGCAGGTTTCAAATGTATATATATATATTGCTAAAAATTCTAAAACTCGCATGGATGAATACAATAACTACTGTTTGGACTTTCAAAGAGATTGATGATTTCTTGTGTTTGTTTTGTTTCATCTCAGAGTTCGTCAGATACAAACCACTCCATAGCAAGATCAATCTTGAATATGAGTGTCTCTTCCCCAGGTGCTCAAGCATGCACATACCCCGGCACCACGATATCGGGTCGCATGTCTTCTGTGAAGTTTTACTACAAAATTGGAGAAACCATCACCTTCACCTGCGAGCCAGGCTACCGGCTGAAGGGGGCTCCTATGCTCAGGTGTTTGAAGTAAGTTCATCGATTTGATGGTACTAGAAGCTAAAGCCCCCAATCCTAGACACCATATTTGTTACGATGATGTTAACGTCTTGTCATACAACTTTGGAATGATACACAGTTGAACGTAACAACATTTTTGGGAAGTACCTAAGAAAGAAAGAATGGGCCGTAAAATTTGCTACTGGATTCGTCCGTACCAATGCATTAAAAAAAAGGTCTCCAACAAAGCAGGTGCTAACGTTATTGTGTTCAGGTTTGAAGGGTAATGTGGCCAGTTGAATTCTTGCCAAATGAGATCGAACAACTAAGGTTTTAAGATGACAACGTGTTTGTTCTTGATATTGCTTGTATCAACAACGGTTACCGTTTACCATCAGGCATCAGGATTGTTTTCTTATATTTATTTTTATTTTACCAGAAACAGAAAATGGTCAAACGCAATCCCGCTGTGCACACCGATCACAAACTACACCTCGTCCGACACTGTGGCCATGTATAACGGTGACATAGACGCCATGTTGTCTGACGCGCCAACTGACGTTTTAAAAACGCGGGAATCGCCCGCCATTTTGTCGCAAGAGAGCTATAAAGCCGCTGTCACAAGAGCTGCAGTTTCAAGGCTTTTGCGAAGAGGTCCTATTGAGATTTATAAAAATAGAGTTTACAAAGTAAATCGGTTATTAAGGAGAGACACGGAGAGATAATTTTTGGGTATTTTTCGGTTTTTTTGTGTGCGGCAATGCGGTAGAGATGACGAAGGAACGTGAGCATGGATGTTACCGGTTTTTTTTTAAGTTTGATAAAGTAAGCGAAAGAAATGCTACTCCAAAGTCACATGGACTTAATTATTGTACTTAATTTTATCGATTTCAATGAAGTTCGTCAATTAAATATTTAAATTAGGTATTTATTTTATAGAACAAGTGGAATTAAAAATGTGAGCAGTTAATCAAATGTGGAAAATTACTAAGTAATAAGTACCTATTGGTGTTCCATATTTTATTTTTGCGATTGCTTTGTTCAGTCAATACTTGACCTGAAACATAAATTTGGTTTACACCTATGAGGTATTGCTGTTTTTTTTTAACAGAAGTCGAGAAGAAAGTAAAGATATTTTAGGTAATTTTTAATTGATATAACATGGATTTGATCAAAAATCTAATAAGACTTAAATAAATAGATTAATTCACTTGTTAAATTATGTATTTATATTAGGTATATTGTAGTATGATATTGATTAACTAATTATTTTTCTTTGAAGACTGTTTAATATAGTGAACGCATTCCAATTGTTGCCAAATTCTTTCCCATTTTATTTATTCAGATTTTTATTTTCTTATGTATTTTTACAATTGTAAATAAAAATGCTTCGCCAAAGAAAATTAGAATACTCCTATAAATATTAGTTACAATTATTATGTAGATAAAAATATTATTGTAAAGTTATAGAATTCAGTAAATTTATCGAAACATCGTACAGTCACCAGCACATCAAGTCATACAAAACTGTCATATTCCTGCAAATGATTTTAAACCTTAAAATGTTGGTGATTAAGTTCAAAACCGACTGAGAAAATTTTACATTTTATGGTTACCTGATCTGCTAGCGACCGTACCGATTCCAACCGACTAAATAACTTTATTTCGTAAACTAGCCTAAATACTTCTTGTTCAAAATATTCGACTAAAATAATCGATTTTAAGATAGTCGATTGTAAAAATTGTCGGCACATTTTTTATTTTTAAAAGTCGTCATATTAAATGTAAGAAATTTTGACTATTCCGCTAGATAAGTACCACGCACAAATGTTTGGAATCATTTTTTGATCATTATCTCTTTAAAATATGAATTAGACTTAAGTATGGTGGATCAACATGGTAATGGATAAGTATGTAATTTTGTATGAAACTGGAAAAATATTAAGTACCGTCGCCAGCACAACAGGTTATACAAAACTGTCAAATTTCTCCAAATGATTTTAAACCTTAAAATGTTAATGATAAAGTTCAAAATCAACTGAGAAAATTTTATTTTTAGTAGCAACTTGAAGTACTGGCGACCATACTTATAATTATCATATTTTGAAATGATTATGCGATTTATTAATTTTTAAGTACTGACTTAATCAAGCATACGTGTTGGTCCACACTTAAGTCACGTTCAAGCACTTTATAAAAATGTTTATGCATATCAAAAAAAATAAACAAAATTGCATATCTGATTTATAATAAATTCAGAAAAATCTTATAACAGTTGTATACTTTTTCAGACGTAAGTACTATGTAACTCGGTCCCATTAAACAAAATAAATTAATAAATAAATTATGAACGTATTTTTGTTTTACTTATTTTACTATGTGACTGCCTCATTAGTCTAGTGGTCCTAAGCGCTACTGCTACGCTAGAGGTCCTGGGTTCGAACCCCAGGTCGAGCAAAGTATTATTGGGGTTTTCTATGAGATTCTCAGTAGCAGCTCGGAGTCTGGATTTGTGCCCGGTTAGTGGCAATAGGCTCGCCCCCTATTACAAAGGAACTAAACATACCGGCGAAATGTGGGTGTACATTAGTACGCCTCTGACTTACCCTTCGGGGAATACAGGCTTGATGGTATATTATGACTGTATTTAAGATTAATATGAAATGAATTATTATCTAATTGACCTTCCTCGTAATATATTATAAATTAATTTCTTCTAAGGATAGTTAGATACTTATCTAAATTAACTAAAAAAACTCATTTATCAATTTTGTAAATGACACAATATACTACGCCTGTCTTTGATTCAATGGTGATTGATTTCCCCAACAATTTCATACTATTATTATTTATTTTAATACCACATACAATACTCATTATCTCAGATGAAGTCTCCAATCATCCTTGCAAAGCAAGCAATGGAATTCGAACAAAGCGTTCTGCTACGAAGGAAGTGACAATAACTTAAGATCTTATTACACGGTGTTCGAAATTCGAATATTTTCAATTCAGTGTAGCGCGCGCCGCGCTGTGTAAACGACGTGTACAAAGTTACGTGTTTTCGCGCCAAAACGCGTGTCACTTCTCGAAACTCGAACAAAATACGAAACGGATCTTTTGTTTTTTTTTCTCCCGCTAAAAAGATGGCGATGATTTTAAAAGTAACAAATATTATTTAAACTGTTTTGCGTTGGAAAATACCGTGTGATATGGTGATTTGTGACAGTGTTTTTTTCCTATGGTGTTTTACGGCGCAGTACGGCGATAAACAGCGATAAGTCATAGGTAATAGTTGAACAGATTGAGTTAATGTTAATACTAAACGTAATTATGATAAGTGAGGTGCGCTGTTGGCCTGCATACCTTTGCCTACCTTTGATTAGTGAATGTTTTAGTCATTAAGGCTTGTGGGTGCTGGTATATTTACATCACACTTAATCAACTTTAGGAAAATTCCTTAAAATAATTTGAGAACTGTACTAAAGCTAGAAATTTCATAAAAAATTAACATTAGGAAATAGGATTCATAAAATAAAATACGTTACGTTTACTTATTAAGGAGCCAACTACCCTCAATAAAAAAATCATTAGCAAAATCTATAAAAACGCTACCAAGACACCTGTAGGTATTCTCTGAAGGGTTTTTCAGAGGTGTGCTAATGTACACCGTCAGTCACAATATGTTTAGATCCCTTTTAGGTAATTAGGGTGAGCCTATTGCCATTAACAGGGCACATATCCAAACTCCGAGCTGCCACTCAGAATTTCATAGAAAAACTCAATGACACTGCTCGACCTGGCAATCAAACCAAAGACCTCTAACATTGCAGTCACGCTTAAGACCACCAATGAGGCAGTATACTGCGTTTCAAAACTAAAATCGCCGACGTTAGTCAATAAGCCGGAAGCCTTAAGTGGAATTGGGCTGGTCATGCCCAGCTGTGGGCAAAGCTCACCACTGAGTGGAGCCCACACGACGTTAGACGATGTCTCAGTAGGCCTCAGGTAGACGTATTTTGAATTAGAGAGTTGCCCATTTGGGACATCGGTCCCTCGGGCGAGATACTAAACGACACGTGGAGCGGTGGTGGCCCAGTGGTAACAGCCGCGACTTACGAGTTGAAGATCGTAAGTTCGAACCCAGACAGGCGCTTTCGTCATCATCATCATCGTATTGGTCCACTGCTGGACATGAGCCGCCTTAAGTGAACGCCACAGAGTCCGATCTTCAGCTCTTTTCATCCAGTTGCTGCCGCCGCGAATCGTCAGTCCACCTGGCCAGTGGGCGTCCTACACTACGTTTGCCTAGACGCGGTTTCCACTCGAGAATTTGTTGGCTCCAACGGTTATCGGTGACAGGCACCTTGTGTAAATTATTTCATAACCACTGCACCCAAAACGGTGAAGGAAAACATCGTGAGGAAACCGGCATGTCCTAGAACAAAAAAATCGAAAACATGTGACATTTACCAACCTGCAACACTTCGGCGTCCCGCTTTATGGACACCCTGTATTTCCGACGTCTTTTAGTTTGACAGCTGTCAAATATGACAGCTCGAGATTTGCGAGTATCGATTGCAATAAGTGTGTCAAAAAGTGGACCAAAACCTCCGTGTTTGAATTATATCTTGGCGTGTTCTGATTCTGACCAACAAAGTGTTGCTATTCGGAAATAATATAAGAGATTACAAAACGTTTTTAATTATTCACGCCCAATTTCCTAGTTAGTGAACTAGATGGTGTTAAATTGGTCGTGCAGTCGAACAATTTCTGTTGGGGTACTCGTGACGAATTGGTTTTTTTGTTTTAATTTTATTGCGGCGCGGGCGTTGGGCGGTTCAGTTGTTGGAGGAAAGTGATCTGTTTTACATTTTGAGGTCGTTGTACGTATACTGTATCCAACATCATCACGCCTATATTCCCCATAGGGCAAGGCAGACATATAATAATGTTCCACAATTCGTCCCTGTCTTTAGCTCCCATGTAAATGGAATGGAATCCAAACTCCGAGCTGCTACTGAAAAATGTCACTGAAAAACCATTAACATTTTGCTCGACACGGGAACTCAAGATCTCTAACGTAGCAGTAGCTCTTACGACCACTAGACTAATGAGATAGTTAACTTATAAATTAATTTTATAATATCATCGCCATGAATCAGTTGGTAACGAAAGATTATCAACGAATGTAAACTCCTTGCATCTATGACATAACGAAAACAAACATCATCATCATCGTCTTATAACAGTCCACTAATGGACGTAAGCGTCCCCTAATTTCACCCTGTCCTCGCCTTTTCGCATCCAGCTTCCAACAGTAACCTTTCAAAAACCATCACTCCATCTTCTACCTCAGCGTTTATTGGTTCTTCTACAGATATGACCAGCTCATTGCCACTTCAGCTTGCTAATACGCGGCATTATGTCGTTAACTTTGGTTTTCTGCCGGATAATCTCGTTACGGATTTATCTTTCAGAGAGATTCCGATCATACGAGTAGCACCCTGAGCGACTTTGGTGTAGTTCGTGAACATACTAGTTCGTTAGAACACTCCCACAAACTAATTACATAGTTCCCAGATACGTCGCCCTTTAGTTCGATTGATAAGACCGATTTGTATTGTATATGCAAGAATGAGCAAAAACCGACGCCGTCCGTGCTGATCACGTTGACGTCGAAGATCGCGGCCAAATGCTCTGCCTTTCTCTGGTTCGAGACGAGAGCTGACCAACTTAACTGAACACTCTTGGTCGCGCACCACTATGTGCAAGACTATCCACGTGAGTTTCCACGTCTCAATACCAAACAATAATAACTTACGACAAGATAAGTCTATGAAGGAAGTCTTGTAGCCCATATAGGATCAATGCTTGCCTGTTAAGTCCGGATGTGACCCGCCATGTTTATAAATTAAAATGGCCGAAGGAGGTGACTTAACGATCGTCTATGCACTATGGTAACCCGTTAGGTGTTTTATAGTTTACTAGCTGTTGCTCGTAGTTTTACTCCAAGAGCACTATTGGGACCTTGTTGGGAGTGTTTCGACCATATATATATACATATATTTTAATCTTAATCCTTTATTGTTTATGTTAAGAAAATATTTTTATTTCTTTCGTGTGCGCGTCATAAATTAAAAAAAATGTTACCATCTCAAATGGCAGGGACCAGCCGAAAATCAGTGCTGTGCCCTCCGCACAGCAATTACTGAGCTGGTTTCCTTGCCACACATAATATTATTTTGTAAGTTTATTTTTATTCTTTGGTGTTTATGTATTGTGTTGTGTGTGGCAAAATAAATGGTTTAAATGGTTTATTGACTTTGAAAGCAGCATATATCATTCCCTAGAATGCCTTCTATCCCCGTGCCAATTTTTATTGAAATTGGTTCAATGGTTTACTCGTGAAAGGTAACAGATAAACAGTCACTTCCGTATTAATAATACCGCGACTTCGACTTTGTCTAGATTTGGGTCTAAACTGGATAGTAAGTGTCCTGTGTCCTATGTCCAGATAACCGCCTTAACTACCTGTGTGCCAACCTGCGTCATTTAGGACGTTCAGTCACATACACACTTAGTCCGAATTATAGTTTTCCCAATTTGTTTGGTGAATGGTATTGCAGATGTCCAAGGCGGCGAATCATTTGGCGAATTATTCCATAGGAAAAAAACATTTTGAGTCCTAAAATAGGCCGAATCCGTCCAGCCGTCCTCAAGTTGATTTACTTGCTGCAGCTGCAGTAAGTTAGTGATTGGGGTACTGGTTCAAACCCCTGATGTCTCAGGTAACTACTCATAAAACACTTCATCTTTCTATACGTGTTCGTAACCATCCAATTTAAAAATCCTAGTTGACTCGACAGACTTTGTCCTGTCTTACCAATTTTCTGCGCAACTTCCTTAATTTTTATTTACTCACGTAAGAACCTTCTATGAAGTATTTCCAAAACTTAAGACGAATGAAGTTGGCACTTAAAGTCGTTTTGAAGTTATGGTGTGACCAAGGGATATGGGGATCTATTGATGTATATTTTATACTAGCATTCCGCCCGCGACTTCGCCCGCGTGGACTGTACGATTCTTTTCAATTTACGGGATAATATATAGCCTATAATACTCAGGAATAATGTAGCTTTCTATTGGTGAAAGAATTTTCAAAATCGGTTCAGTACATCCAGAGATTACCCCCCTAAAACCTCACCAACTCACAAACTTTACCTCTTGATAATATTAGTACAGATATATATACTTAGATAACTATTTAGTTAAGCGTTTACTATTGGCCGTGTATGACAAAAATTGACTGTACATCTCTACCCTCCACAATCTCTATTTGCTGACGTCATCAATTGAGGAAGAAAATTCTTTGATATCTTTGCCTTACCCGAAGCTTTCTTTATGTACCTAAGCCTGACTTTATTATCTATATTTGTCTTTAATTCACACAATGGTCTCCTTATATTGATGAATCTACATAGATATAAATACAATAATTTAAAAAAAATGTGTCCAACAATCGCCATTGTAGATACAAGAGGTATTGTAATCAAAAATTTAAATTGAGAAAATGATGTCAGAGGTTAATAAAAGATGATATAAGTACAAAAGTCGTGTTGTGATAGCCTAGTGACATAACCAGTGGACTGCCAAGTCAAAGGTCTCGAGTTTGAATCAAGGCACGCACCCCTGACTTTGATAAGACTTAACATACCATCAAGCTTGTATTCCCCGAAGTGTTAAGCAGAGGTGTACTGATATACACCGACACTTCAATGGTATGTTTAGGTCCCATGTAAAAGGAGGTGAGCATATTGCCACTAACCGAGCACAAATCCAGACTCCGAGGTGCTACTGAGAATTTTATAAAAAAAAATTAAACCCAATAACACTGCTCGACCTGGTTATCGAACCCCTAATTATAATACGGCACCCTAAAAAACCACTAGGCTGACTATAGCGTCTTAATTATATTGGGTTCACATTATCAGGCTCTAGAACAAAACCTTTTTTGACTACATACATACATACACTCACGCCTTTTTCCCATAGTACTACGATTCTTGCATACTTATTTTGCTTCGTCCACATTCATACATCTTGTCATACACATGCGCCGGTTGCGGGAACTACGCACCTGACCTTTCTATAGGATCTCATCAATAAGGTCGTGGTATGTCTTTTTCGACTAAGTACCAATAATTCCAGAGAGCAAAAATGAACGCTAAATTGATTTAATGGATGGCATGACGTCTTACTTCAAGTGACTTTGAATACCAAAAATGTCGACGCCAAACAAATTGACTGAGTAGGTACGTATTTATTTAATTACTTACATTCGCTCCGTGTTGTCAGTACAAAAAATAATTGCAGTAGTCTCATTACTTATTCTGCAAATTATATTAGTATGATATAAGCTTTTGGTGTCATTCTCAACAGAGGCGTGTGTATGACAAGATGTATGAATGTGGACGAAGCAAAAGAAGTAAGTATGCGAGACTCATGGCAAATGGCGATCTGTAGTTTCTGCCTACCCCTATGGGAATAAGGCGTAAATATAAAATAGTTTATGAAACAAATAAAGTGGCGGTAGCCTAAAGGCTAGGGCGTCGGACTTGCGATCATGTGGTTGCCGGTTCGAACCCCACCCATTGCACTACCGACGTGAACCCACTCGTAACACAAGCATTTAGCTTAGTACTAGGGGTTAACAAGAATACTTACTAGTAATGTGTGACCCACATTGCTAGTAAACTTTAAAAAAAAAAACATCTTAGTAAACTGATTTAAATTGAAATGAAACCCTTTTACTTGCCTTTGAATTACATTGCTCTCTGTAAATTCACATTAATAATAGGTACTATGGGGAAACTTAAAAGGTAATCGTTTGTCTTGGTTTGGGCACGGGATGAGGAGGGATGAAACGCATGTAACATGCCCATCGTATGACCTCAGAGAAGACGGTAGCACAGTGTGTGCATAGCAAGTTTCAGGAGTGATGCCTCTCCAGGTACTTGCCTTACAGGCGTTGCTCTTTGTTTTGCAGAGGATACAGTCCCCACCACCCACCAGCATAGTTTTAGGGCGTCAAAATCCCCCAAACTCGACCCTATCCTCGAAAGCTGGTCGCTATTTGAAGGATCCCCTCAGTCAACAAAAAAAGGTAGTACGAGTAGTAGTTAGTTGTAATAGTGTCTCGTTCCGTTCGGTGAGTGTGGAGCGCCGGAAGTCAAATTCCTCCGTCAGATCCCTTCCTTCTCCTTTTCTCTTTTCTCATATCCTTAATAGACTCGGTAACGGATGTACAAATCCCTAGGTTTTGCAGATGTCCATGGGCGGCGATGGCTACTTACCATCGTAGCTCGCCTGAAAAATAAGAAGATACTCGTTCCCCTATAAGTATTGTATGAAGTGGTACTTCTGCATATCTGTGTGTTCTTGACTAACATGTATGTATGTATTTGCCAATTGCCACCAGTCTCTATGCCAAGGTCGGCCGGCACTACGGACTCTAACCAGCATTGTCTTATACAATTATAATTGTTATTTACTTAAAAAGCAAAACATACTTATTCAATTTGCTTAGGTTTTTGTTATTATTTGAAGCGCAAAAAGTTTAAATGATGTAACCAATGAAGCCAATTGCTGGTACTCTTGAGATATCTAGGAGTAAATCAATATCATAAAAGTATGAACAGGCATATACAAGTACCTACTATCATTAACTGAACAAAAATCTACTCCGAAAGTCCGAAATGCTAGATGCAATTTTAAACTTTGTTTTACGTGGGAATAAAACCCAGGGCATCTAGCATAGCGTAGAACACCTCTACCCTTCGAGAAACACAAGCGGAACGTTTTATTGTTTATTAAAGGAAAACATACATACCATCTCGCCTGTATTCCCCGAAGGGTTAGGCAGAGGTGTACTATTGTACACCCATATTTCGACAGTATGTTTAAGTCCCATGTATTAGGGGGCGAATATTACTTACATTTGACCTTTGAGCCTACCTGTTATTTTTTAAAGCTTACTAGCAATGTAGCGTGTATTTTGAGGCGGCGGTAGTCTAATGGCTAGGGCGTCGGACTTGCGATCATATGGTTGCCGGTTCGAAACCTACCCATTGGACTACCGACGTGGATCCACTCGTAATACAAGCATTTAGCTTCGTACGAGGGGTTAACAAGAATACTAGTAAATCGTAATTTTCTTAAATTTCAGCGCATTGCTTAATAAAAATATTTGGCAATGCGATGGTAATAGAACTTACTATCATATATCTACCACCTCCGAAAGACGATAGCATCAGTGACGTTGCTTTTTATGATGACGTCAGAGTCAGAGGAGTAATGATTGATATACCTATTATGTAGGTACATAAACCCACATGCACTTACTATGCACACCTGTGGTCTATTTACCTATATAAACCAATATATCAGGTATGCTAAGTTATACCTAAGTAAACAACTTGATGCCAATGAGGTATTACGGTTCGAGAAACGACTAATTGAATTTTTGCTCCATATAAGGGGTACGCTCTTCTACTTGGTGCATTGCAAATGTTTATATCTGATTTATTATGTGCTTCTAATAATAAATAAGCGATCGGTATCTTTAACAATTTTTGTTACGATGTGATTTTATAAAAAGGTACAAGTTGTGCCTTGTACATATGGTCGGTCGGGGTTATTTACGTGGTATACAACATAAGGACACAACAGCCTGTTGGCCATACATACGTCTTCGTCTGGAGAACTTGAATCCTCCAACTCCAAACCATTGCCAATTTTATGATTGGCCTACAGTTTGAGCACGTGCTCTTAATATGTCAGTTGTCAAACCAGATTTATACACTTCACAGTTTCTAAAGACCCTCACCATAACGACCCTGCGTCTCCATTAAAATTCAAATAATAGTCGGGCTACTGGAATTCTCGGGTATTGCTTCCATAACTCCGGCAAAAAGGTAATAAGTTTATGACATGTCGAGTCTAGTACTACAGTACTTAATACCTCAATGATATAGGTTCTTACAATAGGTATGTATATGTTCTATTTGCACGTGTATGATAAGTACTTATATCCTTTGTGAAGGAACTGTGTTAATTTTATAATTATGTAAAATGTGTCAATTATCACATGCCTTGTTTATATGAGTTCTTGTAGATGTTTTTACTATATTTATATGTAAGTAATACGTAGCATTTTAGTATATAGTACAGAAAATCTCAATCTCAAGGATCTTTTATAGTCCTCGCGATGGGATTCGTGACATTCGCAACATCACATTTTGAAGCGAAATTATTATTATTAAAATTATTTATTTTCTATGACTCGGTTATTCAATTTCTCTATAGATTATAAACTAGACTTCTAGGCGGCATATCGAGATAAAACGTGCAAATTATTAAGTGAGACCTCCAGAATTACAGCTGTGAAAACAACATCCAATTTTGTGAAGTAATTTTTGCAGGATGCACGAACAAAAAAACAGTAAAAAGAAAAATTCAAAAATATTTTTTTTGAGTTCTTTATTGCTTCTATGAAGATTCCTTTAAATTTTTTACACATTTTTTTTTAAACATTAATATTATCCTTCGAGCCTTTTCCCAACTAAGTATTTAAAAGTGCTCTATGTTAAGTTGATATTTAACTAAACAACAATATTTTATAATACACTAGCTTTTGCCCGCGACTTCGTCCGCATGGAATAGATTTTTCCCAATCCTGTGGGAATTTCCGAAAAAATATCGTTATAAATTAAAGCCTATATGTTATTCTGATGTATAAACAATAATACTGTAAAGTTTCATCAAAATCCGTTCAGTCGTTTTTGCGTGAAAGAGTAATAAACATCCATCCATCCATCCATCCATCCTCACAAACTTTCACATTTATAATATTAGTAGGAGTAGGATTTTCAAATATAATATGAAACCTCCATACCTCGATATATGGATGGGTGCCCATTTGTTGAACCTTGTGCACAATCCGATCTAGAATGTAAATGCTTTGCTTATCAAGATGAACATTTTGTCTTGTGATATTTCAACAAGTTAATTAGTTAGTATAGGTATTAGGCGAAATTAATGCCGTAAGGAGTACTCTACCAGTAAACCTTCGGGATAAGGAGAAACTCAATGAAATTAGGTACTAAAAGTTCTTTAAGAATAGAGAGGAGTAAGTGTGGGTAAATACCTACTTAATCGGAAATCTGTGAACCTCTTCAAGTCTTCATACAAGTTAAGTATAATAAACTATAAAAACAAAGAAACCCGCCGACCCAAAAAAAGTGAACAGTGAATAACAAATCCTTGAACTATCTGCGCCTCAAAAACTAAAACTCACATTGAGGTATTGAGTACTTCGTACTATATAGAGCAACCACTTCGAACGTATATGCACGAAGTATATTAATCCAAACCATATCGCGACCGTCTTTTATTAGTTCTCAAATTGCGAAAGTAGCTATCTGCCTAAATATGTATAAGGATACTTTGTTTTAAAAAGTCCTTTGGGATGCGAGTGAATCCGCGGGCTTCAGCTCATACTTTTTTCTGTATGTCTTTGAATGTAGTCGAGCCGTCTTGTATCTGTATTGAGTACCGCACGAGTACTTGTAAGGGAATTGTGCCCTTTGCTTTATAACATGGCGACACAGGTACTGTTTCATAAAGATACCTTGTAAGGAAAATAATCACAAAAGCCCGTATCTGTCGTCTGCATTGAGTGAGCGGGACATATTTGAAGTCTGCGCTTTTATCGTAAAATTTACTACTGCGCAGCATTGACGCAACAGTAAACGTACAATTTCAACTGGATAGAACAAAAAGCCGTTTGGCGGTATCTTCTCTAGTTCATTATACCTCAATGGTCACAATAAGAAAAGAACTAAACATATTATTAATGTGTGAATACCCGGACGTAAAACGTTTTTGTGCCTGTATTAATATGCTCATTTGCTAAGTATAATTTAGCAGTTTAAGAACATGATAGTTTTAAATTAACGTATTTCAAAATGGCGGAGCGGCACTTCAGAAATATTAAAGACAATTTTATGCAGATTATTGTATTATTATGTTAATATTTCAGAGTTGAAGTTTTTCAGTGTGAATTGTAAATGAACGAATTGTATTCTTTGAATGTAAGGATGTTAGGTACGACGTGATGTTTGAAGTTACCTCTAAGAAATACACATCTAGAATATAATATTAAAGTCGTAATAAAATAATTACCTATTGTCTCCTGTTGATTGGATTCTGATTTTTGTCTTTTTTCTTCAAAATTATTAAGAAAAATAAATTACAAAAATCTTAAATTAAAAGTCTGGCCCAACAATCAACTGTTTTCGATCATTATAAAGCTGATATATTTATTTCTGTAATAATAACATAACTTACTTTATTATTATCATCTTTAACTATTTTTAATCAGAGATGTTTAGTACCTCAATGACCCTATAAATTGCAAAAAAAATAATTAACTTTTAAGTCAGGGTATCCAATTCCGTTAAAAACAAACGCTTAGAAACATGATGGTTGACATCAAAACATAACGTAGGAGGCCA
The DNA here is from genome assembly GCA_958496365.1 of Subacronicta megacephala. Taxonomy (NCBI): domain Eukaryota; kingdom Metazoa; phylum Arthropoda; class Insecta; order Lepidoptera; family Noctuidae; genus Subacronicta; species Subacronicta megacephala. The sequence continues at coordinate 9,899,308 of OY292536.1, forward strand.
CCATCATTCTATGGCGGTCGCGCGTGACCATGATTGGCGAGTTATTATGGTAGTCATTAAATTAGATAATGTTGTGTATGGTATTGTTTTGATCTTTGAACTTTTTTTCCCCTACTTTGTAAACTCGCATCTATACTAATATTATAAAGCTGAAGAGTTTGTTTGTTTGCTTGAACGCGCTAATCTCAGGAACTACGGGTCCGATTTGAAAAATTCTTTCAATGTTAGATAGCCCATTTATCGAGGAATTCTATAGGCTATATATCATCATGCTTAGACCAACAGGAGCGGAGCATAAATGAAAAATGTTGCAAAAACGGGAAAAACTTAAATGCAGAAAAGCTGAGAAACCACGCGGGCGAAGCCGTGGGCGGAAAGCTAGTATCTAATAATATTACATTTATATGAATTTTCTATTGAAAGAAAGATTATTCTTTCAATAGAAAATTCATATCTTTGTGAATATTTCGCATTATTTAATGCTAAAATATAATACAAAATAAGCAGGAACAATAATATTACTATTGTCTAAGAGACCATGATTCTCTGAATTTGTTTCGGCTTTTGTTCTCAGCGAGCTAGGAAAAGCCGGCGCCATCTAGTTTAAAAATATATATTTGTAAAACATTGACTTGTAAAATTGTCTTTGAAGGATCTATTTACAGAAATAAAATATCATTTCATTTCAACTTTTTGTATAATATGTTGGGTAATAGGAAATACTGCCCCATTAGTCTAGTGGTCCTAAGCGCGACTGCTAAGCTAGAGGTCCTGGGTTCGGTCGAGCAAATTGTTATTGGGTTTTTCTATGAAATTCTCAATAGCAGCTCGGAGTCTAGATTTGTGTCCGGTTAATAGCAATAGACCTGCCCTGTATTACATGGGACCTAAATATACCAGCGAAGTTTGGGTGTAGGTACATTAGTACACCTCTGCCTAATCCTTCGTAGAATACAGGCGTGAGTGTATGTTTAATGAGGACCAATCATTATCACCTACAGGGCAAAGTGCAAGGGATGCGAAACACGCAGGAAAATTTCGACCTTGCGGGTGGGCGTGGGACTTGGCGTGGCTTAGTTGGTCAAAGCGTCTGGAGTATTGTATAATATACATCGTAACCAGAAGACGCAGGTTTGAATCCTGCCTGCAGTCGAATTTTTCCTTCACTAAAATAACTTTCTAATCTTAGCATGGCAAATGCATTAAAAAAAATGGGATTAAATAGCTTGACGTGACTTAGCCGTGGCAAACGAAGAAATGTCCCTCAGACCCCTTAATACGCTCGGCAACGCATCGTTCACTCGTTTGCCGAGTTATCCCATAAATATAAAATATTTGGCTCGCCTCTGTCATGTGAACTTGATAGCTAGCTGAGCGGATCACTAGATCCTGTATCTAGGATAACTTATATCCTAGATTTTGTTGCCTCTTAAGCGCCCTGTAAACGATCAAATTTGCTTGACAAATTTACGTGTTTGTCAAATTATTTGATAGTGTGCAGCTTTGTTTGACGCGTTTGTCAATCAGTCTACTATGAGTTTTTGATGAAAACGTGAAGTTTGACCAACAAATTTGTCAAGAAAATTTGATCGTTTACAGGGCGCTTTACAACACGCTTATGGAGAAGAAGTATTGAATTCGTTACCGCCCCTCTCCGGAAAAATGGCGTCTTATTTTTCAAAGCAAGGAAATAAAAATACAAACATTTTCAAAGCGTAGGTACACTCGACTCGGTGCGTCCCGTCACGGCTCGGTGGCGACCTCTGCGCATACGCCGACCTTGGAGCCAGTTTCAATACTAACATTGTACTTGTATACTCATCACTTTCCTGATAAAAAATGTCTTATTATTGTTTTACAAAACAGTGAGTGGTCAAGCGAAAAATGACCTTCTGATTTAGGACTGCCTCAATAGTCTACGCGACTGCTACGCTAGAGGTCCTGGGTTTGATCCCCAGGTCGAGCAAAGTGTTATTAGGTTTTTCTATGAAATTCTCAGTAGCAGCTTGAAGTCTGGATTTGTGCCCGGTTAATGGCAATAGACTCGCCCCCACATGGGACCTAAACATACCGGCGAAATCTGGGTGTACTTTAGTACACCTCTGTCTAACCCTTCCGGGAATACAGGTTTGATGGTATGTTTTGTTATGATTTAGGACTTGTGGAGCCGTGGCTAAATAATAACTACTCTGATGATCCAATCTACAAATTTAAACTGTCCCTGTCCAGACTTCGCATGGGTGACCATTCTTTAAACGTCTCGAGACTCCTTAATGCTTCGGAGAGCAGGTAAAGCTGTTGGTCCCGGTTGTCATACGAACACCTATTAATAGCAGAATCGTATGCTTTTAATATGATAACGTACATTGCTCGTACATTGCTACGGTAGGCACTTTACACTCAAATTGTTGGCAATTTGTTCAGATTTAGAATACATCGGTAGTGGTAGTTAGAAGCACAAAGAGCCTGACAACCAGTCCATTCTTCGAAGATCGGTGTTGCCCAAGAAAATGTGTTGCGGAGATCAGATGGCACTAACGCTGTGTGCGACACAGATATTTAGCCGCGTCGACTGGATCTCAGCCTTATTCCCAACACACTTAGCTAGAAAAAACTTTAGGAAGATCAGAATTTTGAGTAGGCAGGGTAACCTTACTAAAGTTGAGTTTAAAAATAAGCATTTAGACCCATTAATTGTCCACTACTAGGAAATTGCCTCATTAGACGTTAAGTTCGATTTCCAGGTCGATCAAAGTGTTAATGGTTTTTTCATGAAATTAAAAGTAGCAACTCGAAGTTTTTTTTTTATTTAGACACCAACAGTTGTTACGGATAAATAAAAATAGAAACATACAAGGATTTGTGTCTTAAATCTAACTGCACAACCAATTATTACTTATAGGCAAACACCACATGCAAAATGCTCTCTGTATCAACATCTACTATATTATTATATATATATGAAGGTACTTAAATTACAGATAATATATTAATTAATGCTAGGAGTGGCTAGGAGTTGGGATTATGCCTGGTTAGTGACAATAGGCTCAACCCTTTAGAACCTAAACATACTGGCAAACTCTGCCTAACTCTTCGTGGAATGCAGTCGTGATGATTGTGTTATAAATGCTATAAAAGTCAGTTGATCTACTAACCGCCTCGAAACTCTTAAACAAGTGCAACTGCAACTCGATCTCTATAGCAACCGCAATCGATTGTTATGGGAAGCAACCGATATTGTTTCATTGGAAAGCTGCGTGTTGTCAAAACCACTGACTTTCATTGTCAGACACCTGCTAAGAACTTGATGGAACAATGTACACTTAGGGATAGGAATGTTGAAGTACTGTGAACAATAAGTTAGGAAAATCTGAAACCACTATCTATACAGATTGTCGATTTAGTCAAATTTAAATCAATCAAATCAAATGTTTTTATTTCAAATAAGCTTTTACAAGCGTTTATGAAACGTTATTGACTCAAGTTGCACGGTTCCAAAAAGTTGATCCTATGGAGAAGAATCCGGCAAGAAACTCCATGGACACTCTTTTAAGATATAGTCCACTATTTATACAGGGTGTAAATCCCCCCTTTAAAGGGTGCACCCTTTTAAAGGGATTCAACCCGTCGTTCTGACCCACTTTCCCTATGAAACCCAAAACTGACACGAGAAAAAAGACGACTTTTCCTACAAGCCAAATTTGGTCCGGCTACTTCTGTAAAGGAAAATGTATTTATTTTAAACGAATAGAGTATGGTTTTCGTAGGAAAAGTTATTGAGTGGGTGGTGGTTGGTGGGTGAGTGGACTACGGGTAGAATCACCCCCTTTAATGGGGGCAAGTGACTAAATCGACGCCTTGTATAGTTCCTTAGTGGTACTTAGAGGTGGCAAATCTCAAAATATGATAATCCAGCTGACCCGCCAAACGTTATCCTGTTTTAGCTATGAATATTCAATTAGAACTGGAATAAATAATAAAACAATACTCGTTAGGTTTTCGAAATTTTTTGCGCAATTTTCTTAATTTTTCTTTCGGTTAGAACCTTCTACAAAATATTAGAATTTGGTAAACGAATCGTGATATCACTATACTTTATTAAATAATATTTTACAAAAAAAATGGCAGAATTTGGCATGTGTGTGACACGAAAAAAAAAACAATATTACATAATAAAATCAGCTTTATTTCAATTATGAATGACCTTTTCAATCCATTATTAAAAATCTTTGGTATTTAACAAACAGTAGTTCCTTTGAAAAATACGTTCAAATACTCCGCAAATCAATGGAACATAGAACTGCGTACAAAGAAATTATGTACTTCAAAGCAAGTCCCATAAACAAGAGGTAAAGCCGTTCCATAAGGGGACACCATAAATGTACAGGAAGCAGTGTGCGCGCGCGTGTGTGTGTGTGTGTGTGTCTGTGTGTGTGCGATGCGTCATGCACGATCAAGTTTACGCGAGGGTTGGCACGTGCGGGTTTTTTTTTCAGCTTTTTGCTTGCTATCTTTTTGTAGTACGACATCGAACTAACTGTAAAGAAAGTCATGTCGGTTGAGTAAACATGCTTATCAACAGATGTCACTGACGTCACCTCAAAGACGTAAATTTAAAATGTGAAGGCAAATTTTGACATTGCGGGTGGGACTCGCGGTGGCTTAGTTGGTCATAGCGTCTGTTGTATCTAACCAGAAGATGCAGGTTCGAATCCGATCGATTTTTTCCTTCACTCAATTTACTTGCTATTTCTGACGGATTTTACCTGCCATGAAAATCCATTTACTGTTTAATTTCTTTTTTTATTTTGGTAGGCACTTGCTCTGTGATTTATCTTACACATAATAAAATTTTTCTACCAGGGTCTTATTCGTTACCAAAAATAAAAGTTATACAGACGAAAAAAAAACAAATCAATTACTAAAACTTGACAGCCCTACTGAAACTTCACACTCCACTTGCGCATGCACAAATTGATCACTCGTATCTCTTTCTTCTTCTACCGCACTGGTGCAGTATATCTCTATCCCTCTCCCACCTAACTGTGGACCGCATACAGTTAGCCGCCGTGATGGACGTTCGTGATTCTCAGTTTAAATGACTTTCGGGGATGATTAGAAACAATGGCAGACTTATTAAATGTTGTATGAGTTTTGAATGCGTTATTGCAGTAGTTTTTAAGGCATGTTCATACAATATGCGATATTGGCTAGGCGGGTAGGGTAAACCAAGTTGGTATGCGGTATCGTGCGGAAAGGTAGGAAAACTCTTACTTTACGCTCGTAAGCGGAAAAATACCGCCTGTACGATATGGTCCTATTTTAGGAACCGGTTCTTTCGGTTCCAGAGTCAAGCCGGAACCGAACACCCGGTTCTTTCGGTTTTTTTAATAAATTCTAGTTGATTAGCTATGCTATCTTTCTTTTATATAGATTTCCTACTATCAAAACGAATAACGGAGGATGGATCTTAATAAAACACACTTTATTGGAAATCACATTTTTTTTTATATTTTTATAATTATACTCTGACTGCCTCATTAGTCTAGTGGTCCTAACCGCGACTGCTACGCTAGAGGTCCTGGGTTCGATCCCCGGGTCGAGCAAAGTGTTATTGGGTTTTTCTATGAAATTCCCAGTAGCAGCTCGGAGTCTGGATTTGTGCCCGGTTAATGGCAATAGGCTCGTCCCCTATTACATGGGACCTAAACATACCGGCGAAATGTGGGTGTATAGTTGTACACCTCTGCCTAACCCTTCGGGGAATACAGGTGATGGTATGTATGTATGTATGTATGTATAATTATACTCACTTAATGCCTCTCCGACTAGCGAAGGTTGGTATTCAATTCTATCTCTAGGGAGGCGAAACAGTTCAGCAGCACACGCTATTCCCGTCCACTCCCTGATATAATTTAGTCATGACTTCTTCCTCCTTTTTGTGACAAAATAAATTAGCTTTCTTTCTACCCGGCAGAATATTGCTCATTATTTTTCCTAACCACAGCGGTACCGAATATCACTTATATTTGAATAAGCCTTAATGGTGTACAGATTCTCCGTTTGCTTGGTACAGTAAGAACAATAGGTAAACTATTAATACTTAGTTAACTTTCGCTGTGTTGTAACTTGTAACTTTTTCGTGCGATTTGGACAAAGAACTAAGCGCGTATAGCTTAGCTTGTGGTTTTGGGTTTAACTCTGAGGTCGAGTATGTGCTTTTGGGATTTTTCTACTACCAAAACGAAGTTTGAATATATGCCTGGGCTCGGCCCCCATTGGGATCTGAATCATATCGGAAAACTGTGTGATCTAAGACACTTTTACAAGTCGATATTTTACAATTTTACAGGTTTTTTTTAACTAGATGGGCCGGCTTCTCCTACCTGACGACCTCTTCTTAGAAGAAATTCTTCTTCTTCTCTTTTCTTCTCAGAGGTCTCTTTAAAGCACAGGCAGTAGTAATATTATTAGATATGCGAGTTAACAACTTAGGGCTAAATCTGAACAGTCACAGCAGTTTTGAGTTGACCTGTCCTAACTGACGGCACGCATACATCAGTCATCGTGTAGCTCAACCATTTTTTACGGAGTTCATTGAGGAATATATGCGTGATGGTATGAGAGTTTCAAGTTTCCTATGAACCGAAACCAAACCACACTCATACAATAAGAACTCTACACTAAGGAATGTATATTTGCATTGGCACGAGCCATGAGCCATGCAACTTAAGTAGTAATTACCGTATAACGACTGCACGTGTCATATCGTGTCGTGTCAACTGCCCTCGTCGACCACCTAGATTGACATTCCACATTGTACACTAAGTACATTGTACTTACTTATCTTCTTCTTTAGTTCATTGTGACCCATAGTCTAGTAGTTTTAAGTGCGACTCTCAGATCAAATAAAAAGTTAAGATGGAACTTTGCGAACGAAGAAGTGAGGCCGGTTAAAACTACGCCTAGCCGTTTACAAACACAATTTTACACTATATAACAATACCGAAACTACGCTTATCTTGTCAGTCGAGCTATCAATCTATCGAAAGCTCGACTGACAAGATAAGGCGTAGTTTTAACCGGCCTCACTTCTTTGTTCGCAAAGTTCCATCTTAACTTTTTATTTGATCTGAGGTGCGACTGCTACGCCAGAGGTCCTGGTTTCTATTCCCAAATCGAGCAGTGTTATTGGGGTTTTCTGTGAAATTCTCAGTAGCAGTTCGGAGTATAGATTTGTGCCCGGTTAATAGCAATAGTTCTGACCTAAATATACCAGCGAAAGTGTACAGTAGTACACTTCTACCTGACCATTCGGGGAATACAGGCGTGATGGTATGTTTACAAAAAATATTTAAGATAAGAGAAAATTCAATTTTGGGGCAACTTTCTGTTCATCATCATCATCAACACATTTCCTGTCCCACTGCTGGGCACGGGACTTCTCTTAGTACGAGAGGGAATAGGCTATAGTCCACCACGCTAGCCTACTGCGGGTTAGCAGACTTCATACGCCGTCAAGAAAATCTCTCAAGCACGCATTTCCTTCACCTTCCACCACCTCAAGCGCGCGCATGATTACGAAAAGTCAGAGGTGCGTGCCTTGGATTTGAACACGAGACCTACGACTTTGCTTCCAATGGTCACAATAACTTTCTATAAAAAAAAGCATTTTTTTATCAAAATGTTTATTTTGTAATAAGAAGTAAAAAGCGGCGGTAGCCTAATGACTAGGGCTTCGGACTTGCGATCATGCGGTTGCCGGTTCGAACCCACCCATTGCACTACCGACGTGAACCCACTCGTAACACATCCATTTAGCTTAGCACGAGGGGTTAACAAGAATACTAGTAATGTGCGACCCAGATAGCAAGTAGCTTTTAAAAAAAAAACTGGAACAGTTATCATTTTCTGGGGCGTTGATAGCTACGTCACAGTTATGCACTATTGTAGCCATCTCCGTTTTTGTATATATGTTTTATTCTCTAAGTGTATATATTCCAATAAAAAAATACAATGACGTCATTTTCCAACAATCTGGGGGTTTGTAATGAGATACCTATCCCCCTTCAAACAAAAACGCAACTGAGTCACGCAAAGGGTATGTGATCGTTCCCAATGCATTACTAAGACTTCCCACGCTATTTTAAAACTATCGATTTTAAACTCTCTATAATTGAATAAGAACTCCTTGCTCTGAAACCTTGCAGGTACGACATTGAGCTACATCGTAGATACCAAATCGTCATAGAATAAGTATTAAATAGAAGCTCCGTTCAGTTATTTTTGCATGTCGTATATTGTGTTTAAAACCGGCCAAGTGTAAGTCGGACTCGCGCACGAAGTATTCCGTGTCATTATCTATAAAAATGGGAAAATAATCTTGTTTGTTGGGGAGCCCCACTTAAATATTTATTTATTCTGTTTTTTAGTAATTGTTGTTAAAGCGGCAACATAAATACATCATCTGTGAAAATTTCAACTGTCTAACTATCACGGTTCATTAGATACAGCCTGGTGACAGACGGACAGACAAACAGACAGATTAGAAGACAGCGAACTCTCAGTAAATAAGGTACCCTTTGGGAACGGAACCCTAAAAAGGAGATTCTTACACCGCGCTTCCACTGATGTTAAAACATGTTGCAAACATCTATCCAACTCTCAAAGAGTTAGTGGGATAAGTAGCTGTTTGCAATATGTTTTGTCTTCGGTGGTAACGCGGGTTTAGAGTTTGTTCGACATAACTGTGCTCGTCCGAATTGAGCCGTCCCGAGCTGCAACGAATGTAAAACCACTTAGTTAAGTGTTTCTATACGTAAATATTGACATTAGTAAGATAAATAGTAACAAATGCAAAATATTTACAACCGCAATTGTCTTTACACCGAGTTTTTTTATTAAAATTTACATACATATTGTCACGCCTGTCTCCCATGGGGTAGGCAGAGACTATAAATTTCCACTTGCTACGATCCTGGCACACTACTTTCACTTCATCTACATTCATTCTTCATTAATAAAATGTATATCACTGCAAAACCACTCGCGGACAACTTCAGACGTGCAAGTTATTTTGAACGAACTGTACATATATGTTTTTTTATCGAATTCTGAAACCTTTTTTGCAGAAATGGCAAACGATGGCATTATTAAATTAGATTTGACCACTCTAAAACATAATTATTATCATGACATTCACAGAGTGACCTATCGCCAAAATTATAAACTATTATTTTTAAGAGGCTTCACGGTTTGGACGTGTTTGTGACTTCTAGGTTTTAAGTATTCTGAGTTGATCATTAATTAGTTATCACTAATGACTGTTCAGCAGACAGCTAATACCTTTGCCAATTGTGCTTATTACATGGCTATCATTAAATTGCCAATTGAATTTTAAATTTCTTTTGACATAGTTTTGTTTTTATCAATTCTTACTTTTACTTTGGAAATAGTTTGAAATATTTTGTTGGCTATGCATATTGCATAAATTTCACACAAGTACCATCACGCCTGTATTCCGCTAAGGGTTAGGCAGAGCTGTACTAGTGTACACCCACACACTTTGATGGTGAAAGAAAATCCTAACTGCTTTAAAAGGACCGAGGCGGAAAATATTGAGGAAAATTTATATGAAAAACCTTTACCTTGAAGACAATTTACGAAAGATTTTACCCACATAAAGGTTTCTAGGACGTTATTTGTATTTTTCGAAGGATCAAGCAGATATCATATAATACAGGTTGTCCATTAACACGGAACACCTGTTTAAATTGATGGAAAGAATATAATCATCATCGTTATCATACCCACCTAAACATACCGGTGAAGTGTGGGAGTAAAAGTACACCTCTGCCAAACCCCTCGAGGAAAACAGGCGTGATAGTATGTTTCCAACGTATCGCCAGACAATGAGACCCCAAGAAGTCTTACCACAGAACAAGTGATCATATATTTTTCCGGAGATACTGATCTGAATAGCAGTTTAAATAATAGTAGTAGCAGTGTCTCGCTGTCATGTCTACATGCAAGCATGAATGGGTCGGCACGACCGGGGAAGTACTACCCTCCCACAGATTATCGACGTCAAGTAGCAGTATGCATACTGTTGCGTTTCGTACGGTGAGTCTGGAGACACGATTCCTCCCTCAGTCCCCTGTCTTCTCCTCCCTTTTCCTTGGCTCGGCAACGCATCTGCAACTCCTTTGCTATTGCAGATGCGCTGGAGAGCCGATTCCTCCCTCAGTCCCCTGTCTTCTCCTTCCTCTGCCTTTTCCTTGGCTCGGCAACGCATCTGCAACTCTTTTGCTAATGCAGATGTCCATGGGCGGCTAATAAGGACCTGGAAACAGAATCGCTTCCGTCAGCATATTTACTTTGAAAACTAACCCTTATTTTCTGTAGATAGTTAATCTAACCATTAATATTTCTGTAGGTAATGAGTAAAAGAACAAGAAAAAATCTGTAAGTACTATGTTCTTAAATAGTACGGCGGCGTACAACACAGCACGTTACCACAAAATAACAAATTTTCTCAGTTGATTTTGAACTAAATAATCAACATTGAAATAAAACTACTTTTCACGGATTTTATCGCGTTATATTGATATTTTTAAATTCCCGACGTTTCGGATCCTTAACTGCATCCATGGTCACGGGTGGACTGAGGTGTTGGTCGTCCTAATGTCAAAATTATCAATATTCGCGTAAGTGTTAGAACATAACATACCATCACGCCTGTATTCCCCGAAGGGTTAGGCAGAGGTGTACTTAATGTACACCCACAGTTCGCAAGTATGTTTTTGGGTCCCATGTAATAGGGGGCGAGCCTATTGCCATTCACCGGGCACAAATCCAGACTCCGAGCTGCTACTGAGAATTTCATAGAAAAATTCAATAACACTTTGCTCGACCTGGGGATCGAACCCAAGACCTCTAGCGTAGCAGTCGCGATTAGGACCACTAGACCAACGAGGCAGTAAGTGTTAGAAACCAGTATGTTAATCATCAACATTTTAAGGTTTAAAAATCATTTGGAGAAATTTGACAGTTTTGTATTAGTTTTTTTTTTTTTGTGTAAGTTGTGCTGGCGACTGTAAATCGACGTCACCCGTCACACTTGATCAAAACACTGGCCGTTCAGCCGTAAATAATAGCCACGCGTTTAAAATTCGAATGTTATCGCCGCCATTTTGGCAAAGTGCATGACGTCACGGCAGCGTAGATAAGACGTGCAAGGTCATACATTTTGTATGGCGATCTTTAGACATGGTAATGGAGACATACATGGGTAGAATTAATGGCATTGTCTAGTTTCCGCGTTTCCTTAATGATAATGGGGATTTTCCAAAACGATGGAAAAATTCCATTGACGTTATTTTAGTGAAGGAAAAATTCTACTGCAGGCAGGATTCGAACCTGCGTCCTCTAGTTAGAAATACAAGAGGCTATGAACCGCCAAGTCGAATTTGCCTTCAGATTTTGAATTCACGTCTTTGAGGTTCTGTTAAATAACTTTATAATATTAGCATATAAAATGCATAAAAAACACAAAAATAAAGTTCTTTTGACATTTTCTGAGTCGTTGCAAGGTTTTATTTCAAGAGTAGTCCAGAATTATTCGGTTTTGAAGTTGATTTGAAATTGAAATAACATACCATCACGCCTGTATTCCCTGGAGGGTTGGGCAGAGGTGTACTTATGTACGCCCACAATTCGCCGGTATGTTTATGTCTCATGTAAATGGGGCGAGCCTATTGCCATTAACCGAGAGCCAATAACACTTTGCTCGACCTGGGGATCGGACCCAGGACTTCTAGCGTAGCAGTCGCGCTTGGGGCCACTAGACTAACGAGGCAGTTAAAATTGAAATCTTAAATTTAAGCCCATATAAATGGCAATAATTGGCATGCCATCCATGACATAAGACCTAATAACATACCTACCTGTGGCAAGAGGATTTTCATACTTGCATTTTTTTTTAAAATCGTATACCTATCGTCATCAACCCATTACATTGTCCCACTGCTGGGCACGGGTCTCCTCTCAGTACGAGAGGGATTAGGCTTTAGTCCGCCACGCTAGCCTACTGCGGGTTGGCAGACTTCACATGCCGTCAAGAAAATCTCTCAGGCATGCAGGTTTCCTCACGATGTTTTCCTTCACCGTTTAAGCGCGTGATAATTAATTATTAATACGCACATGACTTCGAAAAGTCAGAGGTGCGTGCCTTGGATTCGAACTCGAGACCTTTGACTTGACAGTCCAATGGTCGTATCACTAGGCTATCACTAGGGTATACCTATACCTTGGTATTAATCAAAATTCTTGGTGACAGGTATAACCGTATACTATGGAACGTCAGTAATAGCGAAGTGATTCAGTTTTGAAGCTGCTTAGGTACTTATTTAAAGTATGTCAGTAAAGTGACTGAATAAGAATATCATTGATTCCAAAAACAGATCTTATTTCTTTTATTTCGTCATGCACTACTAAATAGGCAACAAGACAACAATGAAACCTCATTCGTATTAAAAAAGAAAGAATTGAATAAAAATAAAAGCAGTGTGTCTATGACATCGTGAAAGGGCTTAATACTAATATTCTATTACAAAAGGGTTTTTTTGAAAAAAACAATCTATTTTAAAGCTATAACCGTTTCAAGTTCTATCTTATTACCAAACGGAGGCCTGAGTCCCTGCAGTGGGAAAATTATAGGCCGTTTTTTTTTATTTACAGGGTTTTTTCTATAAAAAAAATGTCACCCCGATTATTGAATACAGAGTTATTTTTTTTTCTTAAAGCAGCTTACGAGCATTGTGGGTCGCACATTACTAGTATTCTTGTTAACCCCTCGTGCTAAGCTAAATGCGTGTTACGAGTGGGTTCACGTAGGTAGTGCAATGGGTGGGTTTCAAACCGGCAACCACATGATTGCAAATCGGATTCCCTAGACATTAGGCTACCGCCGCGTCATGCTTATGCTATAATGTTCCTTGTATGTCAATGGGGTGCGCGTGGGCAGTGCGTACAAATCCGCATAATTATAAGTAATTACATAGCCTTGAACCAGTGCGCGCGACCTCGCGTAGAAATGGGCACAATCAGAGCGTGCTGTTGTAGTGCAGGTGTTAATATTGACAATTACAGAAATTTCTATTCTCTAAGGAAAAGTTGGATTTAATTGGATAGCGCGGCTTCGCCTGCGTAGACTATCCGTTTCTTTTCATTTTACGGGATAATATATAGCCTATGTCACACAGGAATAATGTAGCTTTCTATTGGTGAAAGAATTTTCAAAATCGGTTCAGTAGATCCAGATCCCCCTCCAACCTTACAAACACAAACTTTACCTAATTATAATACATATTAGCATAGATGTGGGACTCAGCTCGGTGGATTTCGTCACTGGTTTGAATCCAACGTCGGAATAATACCTTAATTGCTTTTAAATTGATCCCTGACTCCCTGAGTCAATATTCCGCGAATCTTATTTTTCTGCTATATAATTATGGTATTTTTTATTAATTCAAGAAATCGTTACACTAATTTTAAACCAAAATTTTACCTGTTTACAATTACATTATGAAATGCAATAAACTAAGTATTTAGTATTTAAATATACATAATTATATTGAATGCCAATACGCCAATATACATATCCAATATGTAACGGACGATCCTTAGTCTTCAAATTCAAACTTCCACTCCCTAACTGCTAATATATTATTAACATTTTGACCTGGGAATCAAACCCAGGACTTTGCGCTCAGCTACCTACTCAGTGTTTTTATACAAGACCTAGATAAATAAATTAGAGTTTAAAGAGAAAAGATTTGTTTGTAATCGATAAAGTTGAAAACTACTGAACCGATTTTAATAATTTTTTCGCGATTAGAAAGCCACATTCTTCTAAATTAATCTTATATTAAACATAATATTGGTACGAGAATGTGGATGCCACAGAATACCAGAAGACGTAGCGGTAGACCTCGAATGAGATGGCGGGTTGAGCTTGACTCTTACTGCGGGGGTTGAATGCTGTCATTGAAATCATCTCTTGAAAGCTCTCAACCGGGAAGAGTGGAAGAAGGAAAGGGAGGCCTTTGCCCTGCAGTGGGACGATCACGGCTGATGACAATAGTAATAATATTGATTGCATTATTAACAGATTTTATGTTGTGGTAGGGCCACGCTGTTCGCAGCATGAATGGGCCGGCTTGACCGGGGAAGTACCACACTCTCGCAGAAGACCGACGTCCGAGTAGTAGCGTTTCGTTACTGCGCTTCGTTCGGTGAGCGAGAGGGCCGGAGGCCCAATTCCTCCCCCAATCCCCTTCCTTCTCCTTTTCTCCTTCTCCTCCCTTTCCCTAAATAGGCTCGGCAACGCATCTGCAACTCCTTTGGTTTTGCAGATGTCCATGGGCGGCGATGACTACTTACCATCAGGTAGCTCGCCTGCTCGTTTGCCGAGTTATCCCATAAAAAAAAAAGATTATTTTCCATACCTAGGCAATTTTTTATCCTGCGTGTTAACTGAATTCCATGCGGGTGGCAGATCTCTAGTTGATAATTTTGAAACGTAGGTTGGAGTCGAAATGTCAGTTTTTATAACAATACAGTAACATAATAGGCATCTTTCTCCGGTTGTTCAGCGTAAGTGAACACGTGTATATGCTGTCATTACACGAACTACTTAATATGTATGAGTGAACCATTTTATATGAATACCGCTTTAAACGGTTATACTCATCTTCAAGATTGCCTTTCTTCAGATAGTGGGGGCTTCTGAAATAAAGAAATAGACACATCGCACGCTTAATAATAAACTGACCAATTACGGGTTAAGTCCTAAGCGAGAATAAATAAATTTTAGTATCAATAATTAAATAATTACTTAATCAGCCATTCTTACTATACATATTTTATTATTATGACGCTATTTTCATAGAGGTATAAGTAATAAAGTCAAACTAGTTGCAAATTTTCGTTTAGCGACTTTCCAACAAGCGGCTCTTTCAGAGTTAGGTTTGTCTAATATTAAGGGTGCGACATGTAGATTTTTTTCTACTGTGATAACTTTGCAAACGAACAGGTGAGTCACCTGATGGTAAGTATAGTCATCGCCGCACATGGACATCTGGAAAACCAAAGGAGTTGCAGATGCGTTGCCAAGCCTATTTAGGAAAAGGGAGTGCAAAGGAGAGGGAAGTGACTGAGGGACTGACTCCACAATCAGGTTCCATATGTTTCTATTCTGTTTGCAGTGTCTCGCTGGCATGTCTGCATGCCACCATGAATGGGTCGGCACGGCCGGGGAAGTACTACCCTCCCACAGAATATCGACGTCAAGTAGCAGTATGCATACTGTTGCGTTTCGTACGGTGAATACGGAGCGCCCGAGGCCCTATTCCTCCCTCCCTCTGCACGACCGTGGAAGTACTAACGTTCTAAAGAATATCGATGTGAAGTAGCAGTATGCATACTACGCTTGTACGATGAGTGCCCAATTCATCCCTCAGTCTCCTTCTTTCTCCTTTTCCTTTGTCTCTCTTTTAATAACCAGGCTCATCAACTCGTTTGCCGACTTAACCCGTAAAAAAAAACAAAATGTTACAACCTATGTCAGAATGGGGACTTCTAGAACTATAGAGGAGTATTTATTTTAAGTGACCATAAATTCGATTATACAGATAAGAGACCATATCATCGATTTTACCGATAATAAGAAGCGCACTGAAAAACCTCACACGCGACTTGGGAACCGAAACCAATTATTTTGCTTAAAACATTTTATATTGGAGCAGTAATATTTTTTAATGTTAACACTTTTGGTGAGTCGCACTTATTAATTTTGTTTACTTGCTCGTAATGTACAAATATCTTCGTGGAATCGATTTACGGTCGGCAGCACATGAAGTTACCACAAAATGTCAAATTTTCTCAGTTGATTTTGAATGTAATCATCAACATTTTAAGGTTTAAAATCATTTGCTGCTGATAGGTATGCTGGCGATTGTACTTAATTATGCCTACTGACAAAATCAACGTGCATTCTGAATCACGCCTACCTGCACTTTTGCGCAATCATTTATGAATCAGTAACGATGATAAATTAACTAAATTCAACCGCGTGATTGAGCATAAATCGGCCCTTTTTTATGGAGCCGATTACGCAGGTATTTGGCAAAAGTTTAGAACTTAACTAATTCAGTCAGCATCATCATCATCATATCAGCCAAATGAAGTCCACTGCTGAACGAAAGCCTCCCCCATAGACTTCCACAACGACCGGTTATATGCCGCCTGCATCAAACGACTCCCAGCGACCTTTACCAGGTCGTCTGTCCATCTTTTTGGAGGTCGTCACACACACTGCGTTTTCCGGAGCGTGCCTGTCATTCGGTCATACAAATCGTTAGTTAAACGTGAGCAGTAATACAAGTTAACGTTGTTTACATTAACTTGTATTACTGCTCACGTTTGTTTACGTTGGTCAAAACAGGATAACCTAACTCATAATTGTAAACGGTTCGCCGGACGGAGGTGTTTGAAACAATTTTAAATGTTTGTCTTTGACATTTCCTTGTCTTTGATTGAAGGAAAAAAAATAATCAAATCAATGATGTACTTTCGATGGTCGACCTAGAGCTTAAGAGCCTCGAATATAGAGACAGAGTTGAAAGATTAGGTTTGAAACTGTTTTTTTTTTTAATGCAATGTAAGTCGCACATTACTAGTATTCTTGTTAACCCCTTGTTCTAAGCTAAATGCTTGTTTTACGAGTGGGTTCACGCCGGTAGTGCAATGGGTTTTCGAACCGGCAACCACATGATCGCAAGTCCGGAAGCCCTAGTCATTAGGCTACCGCCGCTTCAAAGATTACAAATTAAATAAATATAAATAATTACACTATAAAGGTGAGGTGAACATGAGGGTCCTTCAGAAAGGTCAGGTGCGTAGTACTCGCAACCGGCGCATGTGTATGACAAGATGTATGAATGTGGAAGAAGCGAAAGAGGTTTGCAAGAGTCGTAGCAAGTGGCGGTCTATAGTTTCTGCTTACCCCTGTGGGGAAAAGGCGTGTATATATGTTATACTATAAAATACCTACATAACTTGTCCAGGAATAAGCGTAGAAATAAATTGTTTAATCAGCGGTTAGAATGTTTTTTGTTTTTCTTTTAGTAAATAGTAGTAAGGCACAATTGCCGACATGTCAACATGCCAGCATGAATGGGTCGGCACAACCGGGGAAGTAGGTACTACCCTCCCACAGAATATCGACGT
Source organism: Subacronicta megacephala (assembly GCA_958496365.1). Lineage (NCBI taxonomy): Eukaryota > Metazoa > Arthropoda > Insecta > Lepidoptera > Noctuidae > Subacronicta > Subacronicta megacephala. Next base: position 9,916,597 of record OY292536.1, read on the forward strand.
CAAGTAGCAGTATGCATACTATTGCGTTTCGTACGGTGAGTGTGGAGCGCCGGACGCCAAATTGCTTAATCTTCCTTCTAATTTTCTTCTTCCCCATCCTTTTCCTTAAATAGGCCTTGCAAGCCATCTGTAACTCCTTTGGTATTGCAGATGTCCATGGGCGGCGATGACTACTTACCATCAGGTAGCTCGCCTGCTCCTTTGCTGAGTTATACCATAAAAAATTGAAGGTATTATGAAGTTTTGTAGTAATGTAAACAAAAACAATGTGCTCCATAACCTTATTCTCAAACTGTCTCTCATGACGCAATATGTATTGTTACTTATTTTACGTCACAAACGCCATAATAGTTTTAATTGCTTGAGAGTTTCGCTTAACCCTTCAAACAACAACAACATTTTGTTAGCAACATGAAAAATAATATTTAATTTAGTATAAAGCAATATTTCACATACCAAAGGACTTGTTGTGACAAAAGGTGGACAATATTATAGTACTATGTAGCTATAGTGATAGTATATTACCATGGATTTACGCGGATTGGCAGATTTCAAAAAAGACTCCAACATTCTCAGTTTCCTTGCAATGTTGTCCTTGCCATTTAACAATGTTGCCAATATTAATGCGAAAGTAACTCTGTCTGTCGGTATGTCTGTCACCTTTTCACGCCTAAACCATTAAACAGAATTCGATAAACTTTGACAGATTATATCCTGAGAAGGACATATCTCAGGATATAATCTGTCAAAGTTCCCTCATGCTGAAGGTAGACCCATGCCCAGCAATGGGATTTTAAATGGGTTCATGATGATAAGCGTCCATACATTTTCGTAGCAGAAAAGTTCAGAAGAAAATTTCTTAATACCGGCCGGGATTATTATTGCCCAACTCGCTGAAAAAGTTAATATAATATATGACGAGTATATAAAGTATATCAGTAACGATTTTAAATAAATTAACAAAACGAATAAATGAATTACGACATTATTCAAGAAACTTTGGTCGAAGTCAGTGAACTGTAGATAAATAAGTCGATGATAAAGACAAATAATTATATTTTTCCTAACCAACAAGTTAATTTGTACCTGTGTTAATGATCAAACTAATTTAATTTATTTCTTATCTAAGTACTTAGTTGCTTTTCCACTGACGACAAAACATTTCAAAGAGTGAGTGGGATAGGTAGCTGTTTGCAACATGTTTTGTCATAAGTGAAAACGCGAGGTAAACTACTCACCTACTCCTAGAGTAATTATGAACCCGAAAGACATAGCTATCTGCAGTGATGACTAAACCAGATAACCTTATCTTCAGGACATAAACAAACTGAAACTCGGACGCAGCGCAGTGACATCAATTTAACAAACATTACTCATTATCTACAGTATCGTAATTAATCTACTATTCCAATTATTGCAGGTACTTCATTCACAGGAGGGCGCACGTGTTCGAATAAAAGGGCAGGAAACTCTAAAGTGGAATAAATAAATAAATCTGTGTACTAAAATTCCAAATTCAAACTTAATTGAAAACAAAAGAATACCCGAACTGGGATTCCAAGTGTTAAATTTAATAAAAAAATAATTCTAAATTAGAATAATTTTTAAATTCAGTGTACTAAAAATCTAAATTGGAATTAAAAGTGGTAGTTTAGTGTCAGTGACACTTTGGAGCGGATGACAGCGCAGTGTTAAGTGGAATACTGTGTATGATGAGTGGTGGTTATGGATGAGCCCCAGACGATCCACAAGACCTGCGTGCGGGTTAACTCCGCGGAGGATGACGAGTCCAGAGATGAGGTCGACCATGATTTACCAAAGAAGAATCCATTTGTGCGGGTAAGTGATATTAAGTTACTAGATCATCTTCAACTATGAGAAATATTGATTTTGCAAAGCAATCTAAGATAAGTGGGTACCTAAGTTCTGTCTAAACAATCTTGGAAGATACCATGATTTACATCGTTAGATGATACCTATGCGATACAAGAATATTTTATTTAAAAACTTGTAAGTACACACGGCTACACCTCAAGCTATGCAAAACCACTTTAGACTGATCTCCCATTGTAAAACCTTTCCGTAAAATTTAAGGCCAGCTTATACTGGATTTAGGGTTGCCAACTATACTGTTTTGAACAGTATTATACTGTTTTTCACTAAATTATACTGTTTTTCACTAATTTATACTTTTTACTGTTGAACAAAAATAAAGTATACAAAATACTGTTTACATTTATTTAGTCAGAGGGCGTTCACTGCTCAGTGCTGCGCAGTCACAAACAAATAAAATACTGTTAATTTTTCTAAAATACTGTTTAATATTCTACATAGACGTGAATATAGTTGGCAACCCTAACTGGATTTGTATAGCTTGATGTGTAGCCGTGTGTACTTATATGTATCATCATCAACCATCAACCCATTATATTATCCGAATGTTGAGGACGGGTCTCCTCTCAGAAAGAGATGGATCAGTCTATAGTCCACCACGCAGGAATTTATATTTAAACTTAATATTATAAAGAGGAAATATTTGATTGTTTGTTTGTTTTTTGCATTGAATAAGCTCTGAAAGTACTGAACTGATTTGAAAAATAATTGCACCAATAGAAAGCTACATTATTCCTGAGTTATATCGGCTACATATTATCCCGTAAAATGACAAGAAACAACGGAAAGAAAGAGAATCTCTTATTTAAACTTACCTACTTAAAAAAGAAACTCCACGCAGGCGAATCCGCGATCGGGAAGCTAGTGAATAGTAAAATAATAATAATGTTAACCATCTGTTTGACATACCTACTCGTAAAATAGCAAATTGATGTACTTAGGTACTCTAAAATTAATTAATTTTTTCTTTAAATCTTTGCCAGTATCTAAGTTTCCTTCCGGTACCTAAGGGTCTGAGAGACTGCTTGCTCGTACATACATACATACACTCACGCCATTTTCCCACAGGGGTAGGCAGACACTATAGATCACCACTTGCTACGACTCTTGCATATCTCTTTCGCTTCTTCCACATTCATACATCTTTTCATACACACGCGCCGGTTGCGAGTACTACGCACCTGACCTTTCTGAAGGACCCTCATGTTCACCTCACCTTTATAGTGTAATTATTTATATTTATGTAATTTGTAATCTATGAAGCGGGGTTAGCCTAATGACTAGGTCGCCTGTGCTTGCGATCATGTGGTTGCCGGTTCGAAAACACATACACTAGCAATGTGCGACTCACATTGCTAGTAAGCTATTTAAAAAAAAAAGGCAGTTTCAAACCTAATCTTGCATACATACATACATACACTCACGCCTTTTTCCACAGGGGTAGGCAGACACTATAGACCACCACTTGCTTCGACTCCTGCATATCTCTTTCGCTTCTTCCACATTCATACATCTTTTCATACACACGCGCCGGTTGCGAGTACTACGCACCTGACCTTTATGGAGAACCTCGCCGATAAGATCGGTGTACGTCCTTCTAGGGCGACCTCTCCCAGCGCTGCCGCTAACTTTCGCCTTATAAATTCCATTTGTTATTCGCCTTTCATTCATTCTCTCAACATGCGCTCTAGTACCCATACTCGGAACAGCAATCCGTATAAAAGAGGATACAAAATATATTTGTTTAGGAACTGAATCGCAGCAATCAATGCAGACGCCGATATATCAGAAATCTTCGATTACTCTCGTAGATTATGATCTAATAACAAATAGATATTGATCTAAATAAGTATTTGCATATCAACAATCAATAATGCAAATTTTAAGTGCATTTTGTGATTGATAGTAAAAAAATAACATTTATCAATCACTGCTAATTATGACATTACGCGTATCGGTCGCAATAATCAGGAACTTGAAAGTCTGACATCAAATTTTGAAAGGATATCTACTCCGCGCCACATACAAAATTAGTTTGGTCCTATTTTGAACTTTAACAAATAAAAGTTTTTTTTTCTTTAAAAATCTTACTAGCAGTAATCTTGTTAACCCCTCGTACTAAGCTAAATGCTTGTATTACGAGTGGGTTCACGTCGGTAGTGCAATGAGTGAGTTTCGAACCGGCAACCACATGATCGCAAGTCCGACGCCCTAGCCATTAGGCTTCCGCCGCTTACACGAACTCTCTTCTAAAGCTTGCTAGCAATGTGGGTCGTACTAGTATTCTTGTTAACCCCTCGTACTAAGCTAAACGTTGTGTCACGAGTGCAATAGGTGGGTTTCGAACCGGCAACCACATGATCGAATACAGGCGTGGAGGTATGTATGTAGAAAATGTTCAACCACGCGTTTTTTTAATTATTGCTTTATTCCAGTTCGAATTGAATGTTCATAGGGGACACCGTCTGTCAGGTCAGCTAATAATCATTAAGTAAAGAAAGATGAAGAAATCTCTACATTGAACGACTTCAAACATCGTTTCTTATCGCTAAGTAAAAAAAAACAATCCATGCAATGTTTAACGTACTTACCTATCAAGCGTAGGGTTACCATAAATAATGAAAATTAAAAACTTAAGTGCCTCATTAATCTTGTGGTAATAAGCGTGACTGCTACGCTAGTGGTGTTAGGTTCGATTCCCAGGTCGAGCAAAGTGTTATTGGGTTTTTCTATGAAATTCTCTGTTGCAGCTCGGAGTCTAGATTTGTGTCCGGTCAATGGCAATAAAGCCCAAGCCTGACGCAGACAGAGAGCACAGGCACAGGCAGCCCAGCAGTGGACAAATACTGGCTGATGACGATGATGATGATGAGTTGATAAAAATCAGATTCAGCGCCATTTTAGAATTCCACCGAAATTCGTAACGTTTGGTTAACCTAATAAAACAGCGATCATAGCGCGCTGATTAAATATTTGATTGCATAACATTCCATTGATACAAAATGGCCGCACTCTTATTTGTTTAGAAATATTACGTGCATTTGTAATAAGTAGGTAATTAGTTAACTATATAATAGTGAGAAACAATTGAAGGTTCCCTGCGTTTGTTCGCTCACTAGATGATTAAGAACTGTTAGATAATGATTACATTATATATAATAACTAGCTTTCCGCCCACGGCTTCGCCCGCGTGGTTTCTCGGCTTTTCTGCATTTATTTTTTTCCCGTTTTTGCAACGTTTTTCATTTATGCTCCGCTCCTATTGGTCTTAGCGTGATAATATATAGCCTATAGTCTTCCTCGATAAATGGGCTATCTAACACTAACAAAGAATTTTTCAAATCGGACCCGTAGTTCCTGAGATTAGCGCGGTCAAGTAAACAAACAAACAAACTCTTCAGCTTTATAATATTATAATATAATAGTATAGATATATAAAGTTTATAGTATGGTTTAAGTAGTAATAAACGCTTCGGATTCCAGCAACTTTTATGCGATGATTATGATGATAATACTCACAATCTTCAATTCAGTCAATAATATGAATTTCATCATCATCATATCAGCATATTGTCGTCCACTGCTGAACGTAGGCCTCCCCCAAAATATTGATATGAGTATAATATAATAATAGTATAATATAATAATATTATTTGTTACAAAGTGTCATTCATTCAAAAAGGTATTGAATAATAGAACTTATCACATAACCTTTAACTTTTATCTGAATAAAAAAGTGTAACTTTAAGGTATAAAATGTTATAACTCTGCAATGGACAGGACTTTTCCAATACTTTTTGTAAAAGAATACTTTTCGTAAATAATATTACCTTATCTTTTAGTAATTTATACTCCCGAGTAGAGTTAACACTTCAGGGTCCTGAACACCATCTTGGATCAGTCGTCATCAACCCATTACATTGTCCCACTGCTGGGCCCGGGTCTCCTCTCAGTACGAGAGGGATTAGGCTTTAGTCCGCCACGCTAGCCTACTGCGGGTTGGCAGACTTCACATGCCGTCAAGAAAATCTCGCAGGCATGCAGGTTTCCTCACGATGTTTTCCTTCACCGTTTAAGCGCGTGATAATTAATTATTAATACGCACATGACTTCGAAAAGTCAGAGGTGCGTGCCTTGGATTCGAACTCGAGACCTTTGACTTGGCAGTCCAATGGTCGTATCACTAGGCTATCTTGGATCAGTAGGTTATGATAAATATAATCAGCATCAAGCACACCAGCTATAAAAACAAATTGAGTTTGTTTTCACTGGTCAAACTGGATGCCAAACGAGATGGTACTGGCACAATGATTCATAACCACACAACAAGATATGGTACATCAGTGTTCTTGGTAGTAAATGTGGGCCAGATGACGGTCGCGACAACAAAAAGTAAGACAACTGGCACAATGACCTCTTGCAATCGCTGTGGCTACTTCAACAACACTGTCGCTTCAAGAATTATTTGTCCAAGTATTTTTATTGATTGCTAGCTGCTATAGTATAGAATAGAATTGAATATTATATTATAAAAACAAAATCAAAATCAAAATCAATCTATTGCTTCAAATATGGTACAGTACAGAGAACGAGTAGGTTTCACATATTTGACCATTGTATGGCATGCAATAGTTAATGGTTAAAAGTTATTAATAAATTTTATAACATTGCAATTCACAAAACAATATATATATTATATTGAAAACAAAGTTACAAACATGCAAAAAGTTATTATTTAATATATCTTTATTATAGATGCCTATATTTTAAAGCTCGTTCATGAGTATAAAATTTACAGGGGCATTTATTAAAGAACTCATCAATTGTATAAAAACATTCTTGTAGCAACCACTTTCGTAATACTGTACAATTTTTTTTAAAAGGTAATGATGTTATGAACTTAGGTAAGGCATTATAAACTAGGGGGGCCATGTAAACGCAGCTACGACGAAAAAGTTCGAGTTTAGGCGCAGGTATTTTAAAATCCAAATGTGTAACTTTCCTCTTATTTGAATTGTCCTTTCGTTCAAATAACGTAAGATTTGATTTTAAAAACCTTGCTATTTCATAGATATATATGCAGGGCACTGTTAGGAGCTTATTTGTCTTAAATATAGGCTTACATGAATCGGACCACTCCATGTTAAATATTGCTCGGATACCATAATCATAAAATGATAGAACGGGCGGTCTTATCGCTTAAAAGGATCTCTTACAGACAACCTTTGGATGGACTCGAGAAAAAGGTAAGGCGATAACTGAGTAGTCTGGCGTACATACAATAAACTAAACAATTAGAACAAAATCATAAACAAATTAGAATAATAAAAACATTATACGTTACATACATACCATCACGCCTGTATTCCCCGAAGGGTTTGGCAGAGGTGTACTTAATGTACACCCACAGTTCGCCGGTATGTTTAGGTCCCATGTAATAGGGGGCGAGCCTATTGCCATTCACCGGGCACAAATCCAGACTCCAAGCTGCTACTGAGAATTTCATAGAATAACCCAATAACACTGCTCGACCTGGGGATCGAACCCAAGACCTCTAGCGTAGCAGTCTCGATTGGGACCACTAGACTAACGAGGCAGTCTATTATACGTTATACGTTACATAATATTAAAAACTATACAATACACAAATAAATATGGCATAATGAAACATTTAGCAAACAATTCATTACAAAAAAAAATATATACAAAAGCGTCCAATTCTTTCACTCGGCGTCTTAGGCCTAATCGTTCAAATTCATTATTTTTCTCGCAAATTGGACGTAACACATTCATATCATTTATTGCGAAACCACCTACAGCTTATTCGGCAGAATGTATATAGCACATTCATCCATACTGCCGTGCGTGACGTGCAGTCGCCAGCATGTCAAGGTATACAAAACTGTCAAATTTCTCCAAATGATTTAAAACCTTAAATTGTTGAAGGTAAAGTTCAAAATCAACTGAGAAAATTTGTCATTTTTTGGTAACTTGATGTGCTGCCACCGTACCTAAATTGCGAAAAACATAAGAAAAATTTGGCACCCAAACAGACGACAATCGGTTAATAATTAACAAAACATGTAGGTCAGCTATAATAATAATAACTTTATTCAAAATAATACATGCTCAATCTTACAAGTAACTACTAGCTAATACTTTTGTAGGTACAGTAAAATAATTATAACAATTGTTAATAGTATCAATATAACGCGATAAAATCTGTTAAAGTGGTTGTATTTCAATAGAACACAATCATACTCTACAACCAGCTTCTCGTCTAAGGAGAAAACGCTAATTAAAAAGTAAAACCACCTCATAATTACTCCCCACCATAGGATAAGATGTCCGATAATTTCCTCGTTAACTCAATAAGGAAATCCCGCGATATCTCGCGTTCAGTTCCCAGTATCGCACGGTATGATAGTAAAAGTGGCTGTATTGACAAACAGAGATTTAAAAGGCTTGATATACACTTGCTAGACGGATTAACACGTTTTTATATTTACCTATATATTGCTAAAAGAGAGAAATAGAGATTGAAGTTTATTTGGGCAAACGTAAGGCATATCAGCTTATTTTAGGCTTTCTTCTAAAGGCCTGTTAGGATATTGGACTTGTAAACACCCTTCAGAAAAATTAGATCTCTTAAAGACACTTATACAAGTCAATGTTTATTTTTTTTCTAACTAAATGGCGTCAGCATTTCTTATTTGACGACCTACCTCTGAGAAAAACGCCAAAACAAACTCAGGTAATCATGGTCACTTTTAAAGCCCAGAAACTAGTATTATCAGACATGCGAGTCTTGCAATACCTAAACAGGCCTTTTGACGAAAGAGCCAGTTTTGAAGTTCACCTGTCCTAACTGACGGTACGCATATATCAGTCATCGTGTATCTCAACCATTATTTACTACCTTATAATTAAACTAGCTTTCCGCCCACAGCTTCGTTCGCATGGCTCTACTACAATATGCATAAATACTACATATAAACCTTCCTCTTGAATCACTCTATCTATTACTGAAAACTGCTTTAAAATCCATTGCATAGTTTAAAAGATCTGAGTTTACAAACAGCGGGAGCGTCTGTTTTATACTATATAAAGATTACCTACCATATTGCACAATTATTTCTTAGTAACACTGTAATAAATAAATATGACTGCTAGTAAAACATCTCTTTAGCATTTCACAAGAGGACAGGAAAGCGACAAGCCCTAACCTACCCAACATGTTTCGTTACCTAACTTGTAGGTAAGGGCGAGGTAACACAGCGAGATGAACTAATGACCAGTAGCGAAACCTCTATAGAAAAATATTCTTATTGGCATGCCTTTTGAACTGTCAATATTAGTGTAAACCATTACAAAATAACAAGCATTTTTGGGTCTGGCCTCCCTCTTCCCAGAATTGTCCCTTCGCAGTGAATAGAAGACGGCTTTGAAGTGGCGCGCGGCGGTAGCCTAATGGCTAGGGCGTCGGACTTGCAGTCACATGGATTTGGATCCCACCCATTGCACTACCGACGTGAACCCACTCGCAGTACAAACATTTAGCTTAGCATGAGGGGTTAACAAGAATACTAGTAATGTGCGACCCACATTAATAGTAAGCTTTTTTAAAAAAATAACAAACATATATGTAAAAAAAAAACAAAACTGATCAAGGCAGATCTCAAATTTACTTTTATTTTTGTTTTTTCGCATTTTTTTCACACATTCTAGGGTCATGGCAGTAGGAATTGCGACATCAACTGTAATGTATTATTGACATCAATGATATACACAATTGAGTACTAAAACTTTAAGCTAAATAATCGTTATCGGATAATAGTTAAAATTGAGGATTCTGCCCAAATTGACAACTAACCCCGCGTTTCCACTGATGACAAAACATGTTGGAAACAACTACCTATCCCACTCACTCCTTGAGAGTTAGATAGATGTTCGCAACATGTCTTGTCGTCAGTGGAAAGGCAGGGTAACACTTCTATGTGCTATGACAATGATGATTAAGCAAAGATTTTTTGCAGTGTCTTATATGTTCCGCTTAGCTCATCCCTCGCTTCGCTAGCGATGTAGCCTCGCTCACCGGACAAATTTGTACATACCACTCTCATATTAACTAACTTCACCATAAGTTTAACTTGGCTTTAACGTTTTTTACCTAGTGAGGGACTTCGTACTATACCATGGGTTTTTCTATAAAATTATCAGTATCAGTTCGGAGTCTGGATTTGTGGCCGGATTGTGGCTCGCCCCCTATTACATGGGACCTAAACATACCGGCGAAATGTGGGTGTACATTAGTACACCTCTGCCTAACCCTTCGGGGAATACAGGCGTGATGGATGGTATGCAAAGCGGGTGAAACCGCAGGGCACAGCTATTTTACAATACTTTTATATTTTACACTGACTTATTCATGTCTACTTTGAATTCATGAAATTTTACATGTAACATCAAATAAAATTTTACACTATATAGTAATTTTTACAATTAATTATTACACACTGTTTTTTATCACTAGTTGCGTAAGGTATTATGTTAGCAATAAGATAAGCGAAAAAAATACAAAATAAAAAAATATTAAAACTCACGCGGGGACGAGCTTAAAAGTTTGTCCTAATGTACAAATTATTATTCAATAAAAATAAAATAAAATTCCTGAGGCAGAACAACGTGTGACCGGGTAGTAATCATAAAATTAAATGCACACTGCGCCAGAGTACAGTAGAAAGCGACACATGTTCTCAGGCTGCGACATAAACAATGGCTTCCACGAAATAACCCATTATTTCACCAAATAAACACGCGTAGGCCTCTGCTTGACAACTTTCACTGACAGATTATATTTGTCAAAGTTAAGTAAATATTTGGACTTCTATCGTTTAGGGCATTGTTTCCTAGCCTGTGGTCCGCGGACCCCAGGGGGTCCGCGAGCATATATGTTTGGGGTTCCGCGGTCCAAATAGGTACTAAAATATAATATTGTCCGAAAATTGCACCTTTTTTTCAATCAGGGGTCCTTGGCATTATGCTTAATTTCCTTGGGGGTCCGCGGCTGAAAAAGGTTAGGAACCGCTGGTTTAGGGTAATAGGAATTTCTTTAGGCTGAACGTTCAGCTTTGGGCGCGACATTGAATTTTTCCTTGGTTTTTACAATTTTTTTTCCCCTATAACATATTCTAAGTACTTATCTAAAATCTGAATTATTAAAGCGAAATTATTATTTTTCTTGATTTTTCGGAAATTGTTCGGCTATAACTAGGTCCATGACAGCAAAAGTTTTAATACTCAATTGGGTGGCCCAATTCATGAAATCACTAAGTCCTAAAAGTCACTTTTAAGATGAGGGCATTTCATTGCCTGATTGTGTAGAAATAACATGCAATGATGAAAAAAATAAATTGAACTATTTGTTTGAGTCTTAAACTATGTATATTTTTATTTTTATTTTTCCATAATCGCATGCTATTTCAACACAAAATAAAACAATGAAGTGCCATCATCTCAAAAGTGACTTGTAGGACTTCGTGATTTCATGAATTGGGCCACTAAGTTGTGCATAAGTTATTTTTGATGTTGCTATTTCTACCACCTAGAATAAGCGAAAAATTAGCGAAAAACCAAAAATAATTAGAATTTCGCGCCCAAGGCCGACCCTATAGCCTTAAGGTTACTTAGTTGTCGGTACTTGCAAGCAGCCAACATTTTATTATTACACATTGTAATTTTTTTCATTCAAATAAAATTAGAATACCACGAAAATAACACTAGCTAAGTACTTATATTGTTATTTGAACCACTTTCATATCGACCTACATTGCAAAACATTTCTCCAAAACTGCTGAACCGATGCCGATGCAAACAAAAAGTAAATGAGTTTTACACGAGAAAAAAACTGATTTCTTAATACTTACTGTTATTTAATTTCACTTTTTTGACACAAGACGTGATTTATTTGGTGCTGTGTACTTACCCAGTAATAGTCCCAAGTTTACCAAACCTTGATAACCATGTAATTTATATATTTTTTTCCTTGCTTAGTGGTCCTAAGCGCGAATGTTAAGCTAGAGGTTTTGCGTTCAAATCCCCGGAGGAGCTAAGTGTTATTGGGTTTTTCTATGAAATTATAGTGGCTAGTACTTATATATGCCTGGTAAATGGCAATAGGCTCGCCCCTTATTACATGGGACCTGAAAATACCGGCGAAATGTTGGTGTACAGGACACCTCTGCCTAACCCTTCGGAGAATACAGGCGTGATGGTACCTATGTTATGTTATATTTAACATTGTGCTTACTATTAAAAAAAATCCTTCTAGTACTTTTGGATTAATGTTAGGTTATAAATTTACATCGTATATCTTTTTTCTCCCAACTTCTGTAACTTGCTTTAGCTTTTTTCATAGTTTTATATGGTTCGTTCTTAAGTATGTATATGTTTCCACTAGGCACGCTACCTCTATCGGTGGGTCCCAAATTACATGCAATCTCGCCATTCTTCTTTTCTTGGAAATGTTTGGGTGAAGCAAGTGTAGCCGCGGGCATAGCTAGTTATATCTAAAGATGCAATTTAAGGAATGTCGTAATTACGAGTTACGACTCGCACCCACTGCAGGTGTTGCCACCTTCAAACGCATTTGTTTAACATTTTGGCGTCAGGCAAGCTTTAGCTATTTACTCTGTGACCCCAATACCACTTGTGCAACCCGCATGCCGAGCCTACAAAGGAATAACCAACTTTATACTGTAAAATTTATGGCTCGTTTTTTAATGTCCGTTTATTGAAGATCTGAATTTGTCACATTGCTGCTAATTGGCACTTGGCAGTAAGATTTACTGTAGGTCAGTGATTATCGGCCTTTTTAGACGATTACCTCCCATAACAAGTATTCTATAGTATCCATAGTGAATGGCAAGAAGAACATTTAAATTTTGTCATCACTACATAGTATAATACAAAGACGTTTACCGCAGTCCGCCTATCCCTATGTATGCTTAGATCTTTAAAATTACGCAACGGATTTTGATGCGGTTTCTTTTAATACATAGAGTGATTCAAGAGGAAGGTTTATATGCATATATACATACATATTATAGTACAGAAAAGTCGAGAAAATACGCGGGCGATGCCGTGGGCGGAAAGCTAGTTATTAATAAACCAATATGAAAAAAAATGCGCAAAAGTGTTTTGTGAAATGGAAAAATAAAAAATGGATTGATTGTGTTAAGTCTGGTTGTTTCGCATTGGGACCAATTTTTTTTTTCGCAATTTGCTCGTCTATAACACATTCTAGGTACAGTAACAATTGCGTTATCAACTTTAACTTATTCACAACTGAGTACTACTTAAAACTTTCCCTTAAAAATCGTTATCGTAGCAAACAGAAGTGTAATATCTTGATATTCTCAGTCAAAATTGTCATTTTGCGAAATGTACGGTGGCCAGCACATCAAGTTACCACAAAATTTAGAAGCGGCGGTAGCCTAATGGCTAGGGCGTCGGACTTGCGATCATGTGGTTACCAGTTCGAACCCCACCCATTGCACTACCGACGTGAACCCCCTCGTAACACAAGCATTTAGCTTAGCACGAGGGGTTAACAAGAATACTAGTAATGTGCGACCCACATTGCTAATAAGCTTTTTTTTTAAAAAAAAAAATAAATAAAAAAAAAACAAAAATGAATAATTTTCTCAGTTGATTTTGAACTTTATCTTCAACAAATACAACACACACAACCGTACTCAGACACGCACTCCCTCTCACGCACGCGCTCTCTCACTCACGCACACACACACACATACACACACACAGACATAATCCATATAACTGTAAGTTCACTATTTCACAATTATCATAATGCGTATAGATTAAGTACTGTTGAAATGATTTAAATGGTAATTAACACCAAGTTTCGTCCAAGAGGTGGGAGCCTGGTGATCTGTAACACAGGTTTTTTCCTACTTCAGACACCAGTCTCTCACAAAGGAATGTAAGCCTTGTCTTGTTATATATTGTAATTGTAACTTACCTTTGTTGAGAGAAAATAAATATAATTATTATTATTATAATTTAAGATTTCAAATCATTTGGAGAAATTTGACAGTTTTGTATACTTTGACCTGCTGGCGACTGTACTATAGCTATAAAATCCGACTGTAGCTATAAAATCCACTTTAGACTGACCCCCCATTGCAAAGATTTTCCGCACAATTCAAGGCCAGGTTAAACTGGTTTTGTATAGTTTGATGTGAGTACCTACATTTTCTATAAATAAATAAAAAAGTATTTATTGTCACAAAATTGTTTACCTACATAGGCACAGATTAAGAGACGTATTGTAGTATAGTATAGTATGTAGTACATTGCCTCTGTACTAGATGTCTTCGTTCCACGGTTGTCTCTCGGTCTCGTGGGAATGGGGTTGGGACTTACTGGTATTGTCATGGGTATTTGAAAACATGGCTGATCCACATAGAGGTAATTAAACTCATGTCTTTGATGCATTTCTGTAGTGCATTGATTCTTAACATGGCGTTCCCGACAATCATCATCAACTCATTACATTGTCCCACTGCTGGGCACTGGTCTCAGAACGAGAAGGATTAGGCTATAGTCCACCACGCTAGCTACTGCGAGTTGGTAGACTTCACACGGAGGCACGCAGGTTTCCTCACGATGTTTTCCTTCACCGTTTAAGCGTTTAGAAGTGGTAAATTTTAATAGAAAGAGTCGATGTAAAGATAATTAGAGTCGTATATGTTTCACATTTCTTATTATTTGGTTTACTAATTTCGATATTTATGTATTAAAACACTTAATTAAACGATTTTATCACCGCGGTAGTTCGAAACGGCTAACTTCCGATCGGCTTACTTATTTCGAACAAACTGTATTTCAAAGTTCTTTCAGTAAAATTTTGTAGGTAGGCAACAGATTTAAACATAACACTTCCATCCGGCCATTCAAATGTCAGTTATGTTTGACAGAGCGAGGTGTGGTGCGTAAGCGCCGATACTTAGAATCCTGCTTATACTTAAGGAAGGAAAGTGAATGGGATAACATTGAAGGTATTTTACATTCAGTTGTCAATCATTGATCTTTTGTGGTACACACACACACACACATCAAGCTATCCAAAACCAGTATAAGCTGGCCTTTAATTGGAGGGAAACCCTTTACAATGGGAGGTCAGTCCAAATTGGTTTTGTATAGCTTGATGTGTAGCCGTGTGTACAATGAAAGAAGAAATTTTGCCTTCTTATGAAATTCTCAGTAGCCTTTTAGTTTGTATTAGACACCAATTTTATTGATTTTAAGGTTCAAAAGCAAAAATCGGAACCCATATTGGATCAGTTTGTCCGTCTTTCTATCAAGATCCTATATCTCAGTGGTCCTTCGTTCGAGCCCCAGGTCGAGCAGTGCTATTGAGTTTTTCTATGAAATTCCCAGTAGCAGCTCGGAGTCTGGATTTGTGCCCGGTTAATGACAATAGGCTCCCCCCTCTATGACATGGAACCTAAATATACCGGCGAAACGTGTGGGTATTAGTACAACTCTGCCTAATCCTTCGGGGAATACAGGCGTGATGGTATCTTATATAACTTAGGTACTTATTAAATTACTTACCTACGTTAATTATTTTCAAACACTAAGTATATACTACAATCCATTCCTGAAATTCTTTTTTTTTAAGAAATTCGCTGAAAGATTAGAAACTACACATATAGTAACTAGTACCATATTTTATTTTAAAACAGTGTCTATGCAGTTTCTCCAGATTCTTCTCTACAGGATCAACTTTTTGGAACCGTGCAACTAGAGTCAATAACGTTTCATAAACGCTTGTAAAAGCTTATTTGAAATAAAAACATTTGATTTGATTTGATTCAAAATTAATCTTTTTTTAATCTTACTAGCAATGTGGGTTGCACATTACTAGTAATCTTGTTAACCCCTCGTACTAAGCTAAATGCTTGTATTACGAGTGGGTTCACGTCGGTAGTGCAATGGGTGGGGTTCGACCCGGCAACCACATGATCGCAAGTCCGTAGGTTGTGGTTACACGGAACCCTCAAAAATGGAGAAAGCTGTAACTGTTATTTATAAAGTGTAGTTATTGGGCGTGACGATACGTTGCAATATGTTATAATAGATTGATGTTCGTGTATCAGAACAGTATCGTATGTCCGTCACGGTAAAGCACGAATATAGGGCTTTCACCAATTACATCAATGCTTAAATGCACTAGGAATAAGCAGAGGCAGTGATAGCCTAGTGATATGAGTAATTGCAATCCATATGTAAATTATATGTATGATCATATATGTATGATCAAATAGGTTGTATCAAACCCCGAAGCGCTTGTTCTTTTAAATAATTAAATGAGTATTATTAGTATTATTCTGTTCTATTCTATTGATAAGTATTTTAATACGTTATAAAATTAAGTAATACAACGACCATAATTTGAAGTTAATAACACACAAAAACACACTACACACACACACATACACACTACACACACACACATACACACATGACGAGTACCGCATCCACTATTTGACATCCGTGGAGCATTTGCACAGGTCTCAGATGAAAACCAGCGTCAAGTAGGTAGGCTATCCTCTTGACATTAAGCTGATCTGGGCACCTTTTTGGCCCAGCCGTGAGACATTCAAACATTGCCTTTTCGTACGACTATTATAAATCTGTAATCTGTATATCTGTAACTGATATATTAATTTAAAACGTATGTAATGTACAAACTGTATGTACTGTCTCCTGTGCTGTTGGCTAAATAAACCTTTCTTTCTTTCTTTTCTATATGGCCGTTTGACTGCCAAGTCAAAGGCCTCAAGTTCGAAGCTCGTACTTAGCTATAAAAAAAAAACCAAAAAAAAAAAATTTTTAATAAGAAAGTAAAACGCCTTCAAAAAATAATTTTATATCTAAAGCACTTTGGGAAGTCAGTGACAACAATTTGAGTGGTGCTTGGGTTTTCGCCACCGCGTTTTAGACATAACATTATTTTTTGAAGGCGGTTTTACTTTTTTATTAAAACTATTTTTTTTGTGGAAAGATTTGTTTATATAATACTTGTAATCCAACTAAACGCACTGCTCCAATGAGACAGCGAGGTTTCCGAGTAAACGATAATATCATCGATATAAACAATTTTTGATGTTTGTTGGTTTTTTAAAACCACTCAACCGATTTCGATAAAATTTTAACGGGGCCACCTCTGAAGTAAAAAAATAGGATTAACGAAATCGATCCATTTGGCGGAGTTATCGCATAACAAACATCCAAATAAAACATACAGACGAATTGAGAACCTCCTCCTTTTTGAAGTCGGTTGAAAAATAATCGATTTGAAAACTTTCGATTGATAAGTTTTAACCACAGCTTTTAAACGCAACTTATCCTTAGCACTTAGGTATTTATACTTATCCTTCTATTCTCCCAATAAAGAAAGAGCCATGAATGAATGAATTAAATAGATGGTCACACCCTTGATTCACCGCCTTGATTATCTCGCACCTCGAAAACGCCTAACAGAAAGTAAATACTCAACCTCATTGTATGCAAAATAACTATGCCACCCACGCCGCATCACTACCATTTCAATTTTGAACCCTAACTTAATTACAACAACGTCAAAATTGTCTTAATCCAATCATAACAGATAAGACTATTTTGAATTCATTAATAACACCAACATCACAGTTCCAAATTCAAATTTTGAAAATTTTAAGGTCGATATTCAAATGTTTGAACGTGTAAGTTGAATGGGTTCATGTAACATCCGCAATTTCAAACTTAGCACGTGTGACATAAAGTTTATAATGGGTTGTTTAACAATATAGACTAAATTGAATCTCTGCGTGTCGATAGTTCGTGACTGGGACAAAATTGTACCAGTTTTTTTTTATCAGAATCAATATGTCTGCCTTTGTTTCTGGACTGGTTATGTATTACTGGCCCCAATTCGCTGAGTTAATATTGTGATATGATTTATATCTCATCTTCCCAGCTGTATAAAGCCTAGTCTTACAAAATCCGGCTGAATATCAGTTTACACGAAGCGACATCACAACAGCGCCATCGAACTTCTGCAACCGTATTTTAAGGTGAAACACGCTTTTCGGGTTTTCTGAAAGAAAATAATAAAGAATCGAATCGATCGATTGATCAGCCACGACCTTCAACAGCAGTATGCAGTATTATATTACTAGGAATGCCTCGCTGGCATGTCTACATGCCAGCAATAATGGGTCCGCACGACCGGTGAAGTACTATCCCCCCACAGAATATCGACGTCAAGTAGCAGTATGCATACTGTTGCGTTTCGTACGGTGAGTGTGGAGTGCTGGAGGCTCAATTTCTCTCTTAGTCCCCTTCCTTCTCATTTACAGGGTCGGCAACACGCGAGCGATACCTCTGGTGTTGCAATCATCCATAAGCTACGATAACCGCATACCATAAGGCGGGCTGTATGGTTATTTCATCATCATCATCATCATCATCATCAACCCATAAATTTTCCCACTGCTGGACACGGGTCTCCTCTCAGAATGAGAGGGATTAGACTGTAGTCCACCATGCTAGCCTTCTGCGGGTTGGCAGACTTCACACGCTATCGAGAAAATCTCTCAGGCATGCAAGTTTCCTCACGATGTTTTCCTTCACCGTTTAAGCCCGTGATAATTAGGTACATATTAATACGCACATGACTTCGAAAAGTCAGAGGTGCGTGCCTTGAATTCGAACTCGAGACCTTTGACATGGCAGTAGTCATATCACAAGGCTATCACTGCACTGTACGTTTGTTTGCTACCAAATAAAAAGAAAAGCAAACTGGTTTCTAACACTTAGGTACACGAATATTAGACATTGAAATTAAAGTTATTATAATAGTTGGGAATTAAAAATATCAATATAACGCGATAAAATCCGTAAAAAGTAGTTTTATTTCAAAGAAAAGCAAAGTTCTCCCACCTCAATTTCTTCAACTAAAAATGTCACATCAATCATTCTTGCTAAAAAAGGCAACAATAATATACCACGTTGTCGGTTATAAATGATAATAATTTTCTTTGGCAGCGTCTCTGTTCGTTTGTCAGCACTCAGGCGCCGCATTCCGTCGCTTGATGGACGATTGCCTGTATACGTCGTCAACTTGCCGGTAAATACTTACTATCAGTGGGTTTGTCACGGAGTAAGAAAGAAATGGAGTCATAATCCCATGCATTAGTAGATAGTGTCGTTCTCATTGCATAGGTCACCGTGCTTCTGTTTTAAAGAAAAAAAATTAACACTACTGGTACAGTGAAATTCAAATAATCATGTCGATGTATTCTGCAGTACACCCACCCACCATACGTTAAACTGCTTGTAAAATAATTATCATAACCTACAACTATAATATAATTACGTCATCTCGTGTGACGTCAGAATGAGCTCTAATTTGTATACTATGCTGCCGCGCTATTTCCTATTTTCTGAAAGCGACCTCTTGTGGGTGTACCACGGACTCAGAGATTTCTACATACCTTAACACCAATTTTTCTAATTGTCACACATCGTCAGATATCGGTTGAGTGAGTAGTAAATCGGTATTTGATTGATTAAAAATAACAGTCTTATTGAAAAGTATAATTAACTATAGTTCGTATTCTTGAAATACTTAATATTTAAATCGGCTGACGTCATTTTAAGATATAACCGTAAATAAGAGAGGATACTCTGTCCCCTTCCCGCACAATCAGTGAGTTGTGACGTCACAAACTACTTTAAAAACTTCACTATTTCCGAGACTAATGAAATTTTTATTAACATTTTTGTTTACATTTTTATCAGGCTATTAAATGGAATACGTACCTTGTATTAGCACTCCATTGATACGTTATCATAGTAAATACTTATACAAGTAGGCAGTGTTACCTGGCCGTCCCACATTCTTGTGGCGTCGAGCCCAAATGCCGCGCTCCCAGCGAGGACGGCCGAGGTCGCCGCTTCAATCTTGTGCCGGTACCTACTTGATTGACCTGAAGAATTTACATGATATGAGTTGCGGATGGGTGTCAATCATTTTTATTTTATTTTTATTTAATAACTACGCTGATATTATATCGATGCAAGGTTAAGCGCGACTTGCTGTTTGGTCACCCATCCATTTTTTTTATAGCAGTACGGTGGCATACTAGCTTACGGCCCGCCTGATAGTAAGCGTGCAACAGAAGGAAAGGGAGGGGAAGGAAGGGGACTGAGAGAGGAATTGGGCCTCCGGCGCTCCACACTCACCGTACGAAACGCAACAGTATGCATACTGCTACTTGTCGTAAATATTCTGTGGGAGGTTTGGAGGACTCCCAGGTAACATACTATCACCACTGTATTCCCCGAAGGGTTAGGTAGAGGTGTACCAAAGTACACCCACATTTCGCCGGTATATTTAGTGCCCATGTAATAGGGGGCGAGCCTATTGACATTCATCGGGCACAAATTCAGACTCCGAGCTGTTACTGGGAATTTCATAGAAAACTCCAATAACTTTGCTCGACCTGGGGAGCGAACCCAGGACCTCTAGCGTAGCACTCGCACAGGCCACTAGACTAATGAGGCAGTTAGATTCCCAGGTAGTGCAGAGTTATTAGATTTTTCTATAAAAATCTCAGTAAGTACTAACTCAGACTTTTGTTTTGTGGCGGGTCATGGAAAAGGCTAAAATTTATTGGCGAACTTACACATATAAAACAGTACACCTCTGCCTTATCCTTCGGGGAATACAAACGTGATATTATGCTTGTTTTTTTAATAAATGATCTGTATGGTTAAATACATGGAAAGGTTGGGGTCAGCATTTAAAAACACCATTCTCTTCGCTCCATAAATCAATAATACCATACAACACCATAAAATGAGGTCGGTGGCCCGTGTCGTGAACTCAAAACCTTCGTGGTAACCTTCACATAAAATCTAATGGAATGATCGTATGCGCTTGCAACCTGTCACTTGCAAAACCAATAATTTTGTTCAAGCTCTGCATTAGCTTACTTTTATTATTAAGTTATTTTAGTGAAGGAAAAATATACCACGGGCACGATTCGAACCTGGGTCTTCTGGTTAGGAACACTAGACGCTATGACTGCTAAGCCACTGTGAGTCCCACCCGCCTAGTCGAAATTTGCCTTCACATTTTAATTTACGTCTTTGAGTTGACGTCTTTACGACTTGGCGGGTGGCTTAGCGGTCATAACGTCTGATGTACTTAACCAGAAGACGCAGCTTCTAATCCTGCCCGCGGTCGTATTTGTCCTTCACTAAAATAACTTAATAATCTTTGCATAGAAAATGCTTAAAAAATACAAAAAGATTTTTATTAATTGAAAGTCGAAGACAAAATAATTTCTCCAAGATAGACTATTAGATACATTTTGAACGTCATTTTGACATTAAATACAGTCCTCAAAACGGCCGCCCTTCACCGTCTCCTTCTGTTTAACTGGGAAGAAGAAGCAGCGCAATATACTCCTCAGCGATACATTTCTGTTTGTTTATAATTGCTTAGACGTTGGAATTTAAAAAGATTTTTTGTTTGGAGGACTAAATTAATGTTTCATTGCTACATGTTAGCTGGCACATAATGTAAATCCCGTGATAATTAAGCTAAATCCCATCAGGAATGATCGATTAATTAATTGACGATGTAGTTCGCGGGGCGCCTGACAAGATACGCATAGCAAGATATCGTTCGCACACGTAACATTATGCTATAACTTATTATGCAGGCGTTATAGCGAGTTATTAAGTCGGTGTTTTTCTGCAGGCGCTTCCACGGTATTTAGGAATTATCCAAAAAGTTGTCAGTTGAGCTCTAAACATAATATTATGTCATTTGAAACAGAATAAAGTAAGAAGAAGAAATAACAGTAAACATTACGTAGTAGCTGCGGATTGGGAGTTCGATTCCTCCACGTAATTATTCTGTACATTAGTACACCTCTGCCTGACCCTTCGGGGAAAACAGGCGTGATGGAATGTTGTGTATTCATTTGTTAGCAGAAATAAAAAAGGTTTATACGCTTTTTAATATCACTATGAAATATTTCAACACCACATTAAAACGATTACAATATTTGAAATTATAATCTCGGCGTTAAAATACAAAAATAAATTACTATTAACATTTTATTAAGATCAGCGTGTGACGAACTGACCCCAATACATAGATTCTGTGTATTTCTGTTACACTTACCGTCAAAATAGGGTTAGTAGGTATTGTACAATACATAACAATTATTAGTGTAGGTTCTAAAGAGGCCGACGCAAACAGAACGCATTGCAACACTGCCGGCCAGTATTTTAAGAAAAAAATAATTGAATTTGAATGTAAAAGTTGGAATAAAATCTTCCGTAATCATTACTTTAAGTCTACACTTCTTCGGTTTCCTTGTTGCACTTCAGACTTTGAAGCCACAAAAATATAAATGGTCTAAGATAATGTGTTTCATATTGTTTTGACACGTGACAAAACATAGTGCCTATTATATACTAGACGTTTTATCTAATATATAAAAATCTCGAGTCACAGTGTTTGTTATCGAAGTCTTGCGAAACGGCTTGACCAATTTTAATGACTTTTTTTTGTGTATATAGGTCTGAGAGTAGCTCGTAGTGTATTTTTCACCCTCCTAACTCCAACCTCCATTTTTTTACCGCGATTTGTCTTCTGTGACGTAGACGAAGTTGTGTTGGTCACCTAGTATTTTAATGAATATAAACGTAAAAATTGTAAATTACCACTTGTTTCCAATAGGTAACGAATCACTCGGTCCAGTATCATACGTCAGTCTGACAAAGGAACAAATCAAATCGAATCGGGATCAAAATTTTTATTTAACAATGTTCCCTTGTACCTAACCCCTTCTTTCCCTGGCTTCGACTCGAGCAAAATGGTATGTTTTTATTAAAATTCTCAGTAGCAGTTCGGTGTTAATTTCTAATAAGGAATTCTTAATAGCAAGTTAGTCATGGTTCATAGCTTAAGCCAATATTTTTTAACCAAATTTTGACCTTGTTTGCAAGTTTGCCTCCGAACTCCGCTACTCAGACCAGTGTTATTAAGAGGCAGCACCTCCACGCCACTTGCGGTACCGTTACGGTTGATATAGTGTTTACCGACCGCTGCCCGGGCCGCGATCGCTTCCGTGTTCAAGCGCATCCTCTTAAGGGGAAGGTTTGCGCTTCAATAAAAAATAGTGGTCGCCCGGTGGTCGAAATTCGTGCGCAATACTTGTCTGCACTCCTTCTCTATATATGAACTTAAAGTTCATATTGCCGATGTTGATATTATGCTCGATCTCACAATCCCACCGAGCACACAATGTGCTTAAAAAGGGCTACAAAGTTTCGTCACGTATTAATACATAGATAATCTGGCTTTTTATCGACTTCTTGATCTTGGTATTCGCGCATTTTGATGCTGAATATTTTTGATATAGAAGTACTTCCGAGTTGCTGCTAAATCGGATCGCATAAGAGCATCTGTGACCTCAATAAATCAAATGAAAGCCGCGACTACATCCCTTACAATCTCATCTCGAACCTTTCTGTGAAAACTCAGCAGTGGTCTCTCAAATCGCTGCTCACAAAACTCCACCCACCGATTTGGTACTCCTTCTCTCTTTATAAGCGTATAGAATTTCCCTGACTAGAACATGCTCAACTAGCTAAAGCGCCCAAAATATCCGTACATCTTCACCACTTAGGATAGAATAAGCACTACTGGTGCCGCAATTGTCAGAGTCAACGTGACCCAAGTAACTATGGCAATATTTGTAAATGGCCAATGTCTTTACATAGGAGACATTGAGCAATTGAGGCCAAAATAATTATCATTATATTTTTTTGTAGAAATATATGCACATCACGCAAAAACTACTAAATTTCAAATGGTAAGAACATTGAACATTCTTGGTGTGTGCGTGCTTCATAATTTTTTGCGGTGAATTATGCACTTCTAAAATAATTACTTAACTGATTTCTTAATCAAGGCAAGCATCTTGAATATCTTATTTAAACAATTAATAGTTTTTTCTTTCTTAAATGTTAAGAAAATTACACAATCAATAATTACATCAACTTAGCCTTAACAATCGGAGCGGGCGTTTCGCTGCGCGAGCGCACGCCGCGGGCGTCTTCGCGCATTCTCTCGTTGACCGCCGTGAAAAACGCACGCGTTTACCGTTATACTCTCGAATCGAAAAAAGTGAAGTGCAGTGAGTGATTATTAGTGAAAAAAATGTGAATATACCTGTTTTTCTTTTAGTGATTTTTCTACATCACTGATATGAAGACCGTCGATATTATGGAGGTAATTTTATCGATTATTATAGATTTAAATGTAACGCATCATTAAACTTGACTAAAGTAAACCGTCGAAATATTGTAAATGATGATGTATATTTGTGAAATTCGTTGATTATTATCGATAATGCATGAAGATCGGTAAGCAGTTTTAGGAAGCCCTTTTTTCCAAAGTATTGCAAAGGTAATAGATAGTTTTAATACATTAACATTACCTGTTCTTACCCTGTACACACAATCGCTCCTAGTTTCCATCAAGGTTTAGACAAATCCACTAATCCGCTTGACCTGGAAATCAAATCCAGGACCCCACGCCTAGCAGCCGTGACACATCAGTACACCTCTACCTAACTCTTTCAAAATCATCACGCATGTATTCCCTGAAAAGTTAGGCAGAGGTGTACTAATGTAATCCCACATTTCACCGGTGTATTTAGGTCCCATGTAAAAGGGGACGAGCCTATGTGCTTTTAACCGGGCACAAATCTCCGAGCTGCTACTGAAAATTTCATAGAAAACCCCAATAACACATAACTCGACCTAAGAATCGAACCCAAGACCTCTAGCATAACAGTTGCGCTTGGGACCGCTAGGCTAATGAGGCAGACATTGTTAGTATTTTTTAATCTACATTATATCTTCGTCAAAACACAAAATATAAAAGCAATACTTGCCAAATTAGCTTGTTGAAAATATGCGCGAATAGAAAAATAATATGCGCGAATAGATGAGAGAATATCTACGTGAAAGTGAATTGCATCGTGCATTTAAAAGAGTGATTGACAATTTGATTAATTATTTAGCATTCTTGACGATGAGATGTTTGGATATTCTGTTTATAAACTATTTATTTTATTTTATTTTCCAATATACTTAACCTATTCTACAATGGTATTGCTGTACACGAAAGCCTCTACGGACTTATCTGTGTGACAGTGAGTCGTTCACTACATTATGTGTTTGTACAATAATTTATGGGTACCTATTCAGGTGACAATTGTTTATTGTGTTATGTATATAAAACCTTTTAGATTTATGCTTAAAACTTTTCGAACTTGATTTGTATAGCGTTTGTAGATCCTCAGGAAGTTTGTTTAGATAATGCGGAACCAAATATTTGTCAACTCTCATCCCATACACATTAATATAGTTCGGTAGAATGTATTTATTTTTTTGTGAGATAGTTCTTAAGAAGGTAGGTCTTGTCCTTTCAATTAGCAGATCAGGTTTATGAACTTCCAAAAGAGTAAAATATTCGACCTTATTGTAGACATCCATAATATTACAATATTTAAATAGTTCGTAGTAATTTTCCTTGTACTTTTTTTTAATGTGTTTGGGCGTGATGATTTTTAAAAGTTGCAATTGTAGTTTATAGATATCGGCCAAGTATGTTTGATAGGTTCTACCATAACTACTAAGTCCGTAATTAATAACCGAGTCCGCTAAGGCCATGTAAAGCATTCTCAGTACTTTATAAGGCAGTTTATATTTTAAAACAGACAATTTACCAATAACAGACCTCAGCTTGTTACACACGTGGTCTTTATGTGGGCCCCAGCAGAATCGGCTATCAACCATTAGGCCAATGTACATATGGTTGTCAACTACTTCTAATAATGGACATTGACACCTGTCAGGCGACCTATGCATACTAATTCAGTATCCGGCATAAAGTATTTATATTATACAAATAAACATTGTCTGTCTTTAGTACTGCCTCGCGACTACTAGACAGTGGTCCTTAGCGCGACTACTACGCTCGAGGTCCTGGGTTCGATTCCCAGGTCGAGCAGTGTTATTGGATTTTTCTATAAAATTCTCAGTAGCAGCTCGGAGTCTGGATTAGTGCCCAATTAATGGCAACAGGCTCGCCCTCTATAACATCGGACCTAAACATACCAGCGAAGTGTGGATGTACGTTAGTACACCTCTGCCTAACCCTTCGGGGAAACAGGCGTGATGATATGTTATGTCTTTAGTACCTACTGAACTAGAAGTTATCGATCGTTTTGTATTTTTTTGTCATTTTTGAGAAGAGAAGAAGAAAGAAAGAAAGAAAGAAAAGTTTTTATTTTCGCACAAATTGACGCACGACATTTGGACCAAAAGCCGATGTGTCAGAAAAACAAAAAAAATAAAAGTATGAAACATAAAACAAGAAACAATGGCACCTGCCCACGTGACCACATTTTCATTTCAAGATTATAAAGTGCAAGTCGAGCAAGGAATTTCCTATAAAATTCTAGATCAGAGCATTTGTGCCCAACAATGGGCAGCCTGTTATATAAAAACTAAGACATATCGTCGAAATGTGAGGGTACAGCAACACGCCTCTGCTTAACCCTTTGAGTAATACAGGCGTAATGTGTTTTTGTATGCTACATTGCTTCAACCGCAAATAGTAAAATCTAAACGAAATAATCATCATCATCCCGGTAAATTGTCCCACTGCTGGGCACGGGTCTCCTCTCAGAGTGAGAGGGATTAGGCTATAGTCCACCACGCTATCCTACTGCGGGTTGGCAGACTTCAACACAGTTTCGGAAGTCGGTGCCTTCAATTTGGTTGGATCTTTAGTTTTCGCCGCCGACTTCACCATTAAATCATTTATTTTGTTTTTTTTTATTATTTGTACTGTGTCTATTCAATCAATATATATAAAAATCAATGCCACTTTTCGTTGTAACTTTATAACTCAAGAACGGGCTCACCTATCCAAACCAAATTAAGATAAATTTTGAAGCGTTTGCCGGTTCGAACCCCACCCATTGCACTACCGACGTGAACCCACTCGTAGCACAAGCATTTAGCTTAGCACGAGGGGTTAACAAGAATACTAGTAATGTGCGACCCACATTGGTAGTAAGCTTTTTTTTAAAAAAAAAAAACCTGTAGTTGTACATCTAATCTAAATTATCTAAGCTTATATTATAAATAGGAAAGATTTGATTGTTTTTTTTTTGTTTGATTGCATTGAATAGGCTCTGAAAGTACTGGACCGATTTGAAAAATTCTTTCACCAATAGAAAGCTACATTATACCTCAGTGACAAAGGCTTTATATTATCCCTCCACACGGGCGAAGCCGCGAGCGGTAAGCTAGTATATTATAGTATAATTAATGTAGTTTTAAAACCATCATGTCTGGGCAATGTTGCAAGCTTATTTTGAAATATAATTACACAGGCGTCCATTTACATGCATTAGTCACTACAATATGTATATTCAAGCAATTTCACATCGGGGTAAGTAGTTCTCCAACCGGTATATGCCAGTCCCTCCCGTTAACAATAGTAGAGAAAATATATGAGGTGCGAATTTCTACATACCAATAATATTTAACATACCTCCACGCTTGCATTCCCTGAAGGGCTAGACAGAGCTGTAAAACTTAGGTGTTTTATGTAAACAAGGTTTTTCATAAAACACCACCAACTTTTTAGGATTAATAAAATTAAATTACTTTTCTCGGATTTTATCGCGTCATATTGATATTATGTACCTAATTCCCGTTTTGGATCCTTTACAGCATCCATGGTCACGGGTGGACTGAGGTGATGGTCGTCCTAATGTCAAAAAAAACAACAGCTACCCTACATTTTTGTTAATTATTATTTGATTAAATAATACACGATCACGATCCTTTACAGCATCCATATGCTGTAAAGGATCCGAAACGTTGGGAATTAAATAAGTAATCAAATATAAATAAATATCAAGCTTAACAACCAATGAAATTAATCGGTTGGAGCAAAGCAACCGTGGTGTGGGGATTTAGTTAACGAATGTTCTTGAAGTAAAGAAAATCAAACGGTTGGTTGAATGGTTGGAATGGAATGGTTCCGCATGCGGTCCCTATAGCAGAGTTTATACGAAGCCAGTAATGCTGGCGCCAGTCCTGCAGACAAGCCAGCGTTGGCCTGGCCCCTGTTGTTTAGACGAGGCCATCCATACAGGATGCGGGCGGAGGTAACTGGCTTGAAGAATAGACGGGCGCTCTATTCTCGCCAGCGTTGGCAGCCAGCGTTGGCTTGGCTAGAAACACTGTTTACATAAGGCAAATACTCAAATACCAAGCCAGCGTTGGCTGCCAGTAAGACTGGCAACCAGCGATGGCCTCGTGTAAACTAGGGTTATGGCATAATCACTCGCACCCCGAATGCGACGACCCGAACGACCAATAAAAACGACCTATTATCTAAGTCATATACCATTGCATCTAAACGGCCAAGACCGATTCCCCAACCTACTCCGCTCCCATTCCTCCCGCATCCTAGTCCACAAAACACCATAAAACGTCACATTCGACGCGTGCGCATCAATCACTATGACAGTTAATGTGTTACGGATGACCATATCTTTTATGAGCGTTTTTGTTCAACTGTCCCGGGAACAGGTTCCATGCTCGATATCAGAATCCGGCTTCGATTTAGATTTGTTTTGATGAAGATCTGAAGGAACTATTAGAGTTGATCAGTTATAAATAAGTACGGTGATAAATCGATCTGTGAAGTTAAGCTGCGCTTGATGAGGTCAGTTTATAGATGCCTTTGGTGCCTCATCGTCGGTCCCAATTGTTGTATTTCAATCGTTAGTGTTAGGCAGAAGTCCAGAAAGCTTGAAATA
Organism: Subacronicta megacephala; assembly: GCA_958496365.1. Taxonomy (NCBI): domain Eukaryota; kingdom Metazoa; phylum Arthropoda; class Insecta; order Lepidoptera; family Noctuidae; genus Subacronicta; species Subacronicta megacephala. Next base: position 9,945,501 of record OY292536.1, read on the forward strand.
TACTTCATTTTTAGGATATCGGTAATAATCATCACACCAACCAAGGGTTCCAATTCCCACAAGAACCGGATACTTATGCCGCGTACAATCGCCGCCCTTAGACCGGATGTACATCCGGTCTAAGGGCGGTATCCCTTGAACTGCTGGGGACTGTACAGTCCCCAGCAGTTCAAGGGATACAAATCTGACAAATTTCTCCAAATGATTTTTTAAACCTTGAATTGCTGAAGATAAAGTTCAAACTCAACTGAGAAAATTTGTCATTTCGTGGTAACTTGATGTGCTGGCCACCATACCTCTTAGCATTGTCTAGCTAGACATTGCGAAGAGAACACAACCAAGCTACTTCCTACCGTTACGAAAAAGGGAGGGAAAGGAGATAATGAGAACAAAAGGAACTAACGGATGAATAGGGATTCTGGCGCGTGGCGCTCCACACTCACCGAACGAAATACAACAGCTTATCAGATACTCGGTGGGAGCACTTCCCCGGTCGCGGCAACCCTTTCATGCTAGCATGCCAGCGAGACTTTCAAATTCAACCGTATCTGACTGACCCAATAATTAGAAAAAGTATAATTAATAAAAACTGATAATTGGTAAAAAACTAAGAAGATAACGATAAAAAAATAACAGCCAATTCCGATAACGGAGACTTGTTATTTCAAAAGATACGAACAAGATATAATCTTAACAGCCTAAAGAGTGAGGCGAATAAAAGCTTTTATTTAAAAGAAGGAAACCAACAGGCTATATTGGCTCAGTTCAGTAAGTATAAAAGGGTATAAATTCACATTAAAATTATGTTTAAACAAGGGTTTTTAGGCGGTACGAATTTGATATAAAGGGTATGTCAAACCGCTTCTGTAATAGGCAGATAATCCATAAGGATCTTCCGCGCTTAGCTATTTATCTGCTACCACGAATATACATATATTGTACTAGCTTAACAAAGATATGATTTTTCTAATTCAAGAAAATTTCTAGTGAAAGAAAAATTCGATCTCAGGCAGGGTTTGAACCTGCGTCGCTCTGGTTAAGTACACCAGACGCTTTGCCACTAAGCTACCGAGACCACTGCCTGTGATGTCGAATTTCTCTTCCACATTTTACGTCTTCAGGCGACGTCCATTGTTCGAAGACTATTGATATTATTGACTATTGATTGACGTCGTTGTACTAGCTTTCCACCCGCGGCTTTGCCCGCGTTTACTATTCGTTTCTTTTAATTTTACGGGATAATATATAGCCTATGTCACTCAGGAATAATGTAGCTTTTTATTGGTGAAAGAATTTTCAAAATTGGTTCAGTAGATCCAGAGATTACCCCCTGCAACGGCACAAACTCACAAACTTTACCTATTCAATTTTTGTTTTCTTTCTTTCTTTCTATTTGTAATATTAGTGTAGATATAATATTTATTTTCGAAGTAACTATGATATATGGCCAACAAAAGCCAACAAATCTTTATTCACAATCGCACACAGCAGGGTGTCTAGAATGTTTGAGTGTGATGGAGGCGCTTGCGCATATATCATGTCGCGTGCGCCGCCATCGTTAACAGAAATATCTTATAGTAAAAGTTTTATACAACTCTTATAAAACTCCACTGTTTTTTAGGTTTATTTTCAACGTTATTGGAAGACTGTTCTCATCATTTATTGTACTGAAACTACAATGCTACATCGACTGCCTAATTAGCCTAGTGGTCCTAAGCGCGACTGCAACGCTAGAGGTCCTAGGTTCGATCCCCAGGTCGAGCAAAGTGTTATTGGGTTTTTCTACGAAATTCTCAGTAGCAGCTCGGAGTCTGGATTTGTGCCCGGTTAATGGCAATAGGGCCGCCCGATACCTATTACATGGGACCTAAACATATCGAAACCCGGCTGTAGGTATATTAGTACACCTCTGCCTAACTTTTCAGGGAATTTATGGGCGTGATAGTATGTTATAAAACTACAATTTACACTATTATCCTCTACAAACGATTTTTAAGCAAATTTCGCAATTTCTTCCTACTGCCGTGAACTTAAAATGTGTAAAAGACTGACATTTTGAAAAAAAAACAAAGAAAATTTGAATTCGGCGCCCGAAAACCAGATGATCAGCCTTAAATAAAAAACTCCTTCACAAATTATCAGATTATTTTTTATCACAAAAGTATGATTCTAGTTCAATACGCGCAGGATTTTTTGCCGTGGAAATATACAGACATTAACAAGAGTCTACGATAGAGTCATAGAGCTTAAACCATAGATTGTAGAGCTATAAATATGGCCTATCAGCCATAACATTGTGGTGGCTGTCTCGGAGACACGATGTTGCATTTCCTGTCGATATAAATAAATACATGCGACGACCTAGGAAGGCATAGAGTGGACATTACAAATTCTTATTACAAAAATACTGATGATATTTCGAAAATGTATTTCTAAAAAAATATCGGAAATATTAAAATTTAAATATGCATTAACACCCTCACGCCTGTATTTCCGGAAGAGATAGGCAGAGGTGTACTAATGTACACCCACATTTCGCCGGTATGTTTAGATAAATAACAATAAATTTAAAAGTATATAAAAATATAGTTTGAAGTTACACTATAACTTTTCTGATACCTCAATTACATAAGCAATATGACATTTGTAAATTCGCAAATGTTCGTGTGAACAGATGCAGTGCATTTGTGTACATTTGTTTTTTGAATACTTTTATTATATCTTGGTTCGTGTAATTTTATAAAACACTGCGTGGCATTAAATTAAAAAAAAAACATTATTGTTGTGTCCTATAGTAAGATTACTAAGCGTTAGGTGCTGTGTTCGATTCTCAAAGCAAAGCGATAAAGAATTCTTAGCAGCAAACCCGTACATAGCGACAAACTGGATATCGGCTTATCTACCTCTGCCTAACCCTTCGGAGAATGCAAGCGTGATGGTATATAACGTAATATTCTCAATACAAAGTAAATAGACAGTTCTATAACAAAGCTATTTCTCCTAATCATTAGTTGGACAAATACCGTACGAGTTTATGTCAACACAAAGTTTACATAACTCTTTAGCAATGTGTAAGTCTCCATATCTTTCCTGTTCGTCTCAGGTCGTCGCTCTGCCGTCGGTTGCATAATAATGTCCCCTAGAATAGGGTTGCCAGTTGCCATATTAAGAACTGGTCTAGGGAATCTTTTTTTTACGTTATAATCGTGATGCTTGAAAGTGTCCAGAGAAAAGGCTGTGAGCAGAATTTGATTAGCGTAGCGAAGAAGCGTTGAGGTCCCTTAAAAATGGTTGAGCTGCACGATGACTGATATATGACCCAATCCCTCTCTTCTTCCTCCTTTTCTCCTTACCTTTTCCTTCGCTCGGCAACGCATCTGTAACTCCTTTGGCATTGCAGATGTCCATGGGCAGCGATGACTACTTATCATCAGGTGACTCACTTCCTTGTTTACCAAGTTATCCCATAAAAAAACTGCTATGGCTCTTTCTTCAAAAGGCCTGTTCAGATCAAACTCGCATACCTAATAATATTACTAAGTATTGTCTGAATTTTAAAAGAGACCATGATTCTCCGAGTTTGTTACCGCGTTTCTTCACGGAGATTGTCAAGTAGGAAAAACCGAAAGGCATCTAGTTAAAAAAAACCGAATTAAAAGTCTGCCAAACGACTAACAAACTTTGTCGTCAAAAGTTTTCGCTTAACAATATGTAAATATAAGAATTATACTTTCTTGTTTCATAACAATATACTTAAATTTTAAAACATGAACAAGTAAATAACAACTGTCTTGGTAAATCACAAAAGAACACCCCTCTGGGCACATTGAAGGTAAACGTTTTTTCAGTAATTTTTGTATGCCATTGTAAAAATGTCTCTAAAAGATTACCTACCGGAATAAATATTATTTTATTTGAAGTCGCAATTCCTACTACCTACCATGGATATAAAATATACAATACAGACAGTTTCAGTAAAACCATAAAAAAAAAATCGAGACGAACCGCTAATCTGAAATCTTTTTGTTATTTTTAGTTATTAACTGCCTCGTTAGTCTAGTGGTCCCAATCGCGACTGCTACGCTTGAGGTCTTGGGTGCGATCCCCAGGTCGAGCAAAGTGTTATTTGGGGTTTTCTATGAAATTCTCAGTAGCAGCTCGGAGTCTGGATTTGTGCCCGGTGAATGGCAATAGGCTCGCCCCCTATTACATGGGACCTAAACATACTGGCGAAATGTGGGTGTACATTAAGTACACCTCTGCCTAACCCTTCGGGGAATACAGGCGTGATGGTATGTTATGTTATGTTATATGTAGTTATTAACTTGCTGTTTTACTATTTCTTACCTTGGCATAGAAGAACGGAATCTCCTAACACATTGTGAAAGCTTATTTGAAATAAAAACATTTGATTTAATTTGACATTACTTGCTTAAAGGGAGGCGCCAATCACAAAATTTGACAAATAAAATATAAACTATTTTGTATTTGTATTTTATTTATGAGATATTTGAACTTGCCTACCAAGGAATACGCAGTAGCTTTCGCGATCGCGATTCAACACCGGTTAGCGGTAGTGTCGAGTTTTACGATTCATTGTCTCAACTTAACAAAGGCTAAGTATATCGACTTCCCTGAGTAATCGAAGGTGCAAACTATCACAATACATTACTTTTTAACAAAAAAATAACAGACAAAAATATCCCCCAACACGTAGTAGCTGCTGATGCTTAATTGTTGAAGAGTTCCTTCAACTCCAACATCAGATCAACTCCAGGTCTCTATTTTGTTGTACTGTCCCTAAAACTACATATACGTGTTATTCTTATTTTTGATTATTTTTAAGCATTAAATATTGCGAAATAATCACAAATATTGAAAGATATAGTAATGTCTTCAATAGATGGTGCTGACGTCGCCTAAAGACGTAAAATGTAGAAGAGAAATTCGACATCACAGGCAGTGGTCTCGGTAGCTTAGTTGGCAAAAGCGTCTGGTGTACTTAACCAGAGAGACGCAGGTTCAAACTGCCTGAGATCGAAATTTTCTTTCACTAAGAAATTTCTTGAATTATCAAATTCATATCTTTGTGATACATATTCAAGATAATCAGCCAGGTTATAATGGAGTTAAAGAAAAAATCAATCAAATCGTCCCTATTTTCTTCCCTTCGAAATGGTCTTTTTTTAAATTTAAATAGGACCAACTTTAACTGTTTACCACATGGCTACAGGTCAACCTATATAGAATACGACCTGCCTGGTGGTAAGCAGTTACCTTAGCCTATGGACGCCTGCAACACCAGGTGTATCGCTCACATGTTGCTGACCCTGTAAAGGAAAAGGGAGGTGAATGAACAGGGAAGAATTGGGCCTCCGACGCTCCACACACCATACGAAACGTAACATTATGCAAACTGCTACTACCCCGGTCGTGCCGACCCATTCATGCTAGCACGTAGCCATGCCAGCGAGACACTACTGCTACTAAAAATGATAAGGTTTACTAATATAAAATTGATGATAATAAAGTCGTTGCTAACCCTACAGGACTGGCTAGTCGCCACAGCTTGATTTACGAGCCACATGTAACATGTTTGCAATATTATGAAACATCTATAAATAAGGCTTCTGTTTGCATTGATAAATAATAAATACATTTTTAAGTGGCAATGTCTCGCTGGCATGCCAACCGTAGAAGTACTACTCTTCCACAGAATATCAACGTTAAGTAGAAGTATGCATTACTGTTGCGTTTCCTACGGTGAGTGACGGAGGTCTAATTCCTCTCTAAGTCCCCTTCCTTCTCCTTTTATTTCCCTTTCCCTAACGGTGGGCAGGGGCTTCGTTGTGTTTTCTTCTCATTGTTTAGACAATAGTAAGATAACACGGCTGGTCTATGGACAGCGGGTACTACTTACCATCAGCCACTTGGTCGGGAATCCAAAAAAAATGTAAAACAGTTATAACATACTGGTAGGAGCACGAAGAACTGTGGGACCACGACAGCCACTTCAAAACTACTGTGGAGTTAGTTGGAGATCATCGCATTGCCAGATATTAGATGGCAAAGCAATAATATGGTAACATTATTTTATTGTATTCCGGAGGAGTAGAGGCAGACTGAAGAAAAGATGGATGGATTGTGTGAAGTCAGATATGATGGAAATGGGATTGATTGATGAGATGACGACTAACAGGGATGAATGGAAGACAAGGACAGGCTGCGACGACCACAAATAAATTGGGAAAAGGGCAGGAAGATGATGATGATGATGATTATTGTATTCCGTTTTGAAGGACAATGTAGCCAATGTAGCCAGTAAAATTACTGGGCAAATGGAACTTGACACCAATATCTCTCTCTATATCTCTCTCTCTGATGACAGTCACTGCATGTAAATTATCTGAAAAAACCAACATACTCGAGAAAAAAATAACACTGGCTATTCGCTCAAACCACATTTCTGTTTTATTACAAAATAATATTTAAAAAATTAACATACGGTATACCGGTTCTATTAATAAGATTATGGCTATGTTACTACTGTCTGTCGCGTGATGCCATAACTTATGGTATGATTTATAACTTAATAACGTTTTTTATAGGTAAGTAAGTAATGAATAAATTTAAGCTGCTAAGTCAAAGTTCTCGAATTCGAATCTCAAGACACGCACCTCTAAGTTTTCGTTACCATAATATTAATCATTCTAACAAATAATTCGTCTAACTCGCTTAAAACGGTGAAGGGATGAAAACCAAGTGATGTAACCTGCATACAAAATACAAAATACAAATAGTCCTGCATGCCTGAGAGATTTTCTCGACGGGCGTGTGAAGTGAACCAACCCGCAGTAGGCTAGCGTGGACTATTGCCTAACCCTTCGAACTCTGACTGGAGATCTATATCCAGCAGTGGGATAGGAAACGGGCTGATGATGAATTAATTTCTGTTTAAAAAAAAATATGAAATATAAATTTTGTTTAAAGAAATTACGGGCAATACTTACGTTGCCAAATATGAAGTGTTTTTTTTTTATGAACAATAAACCTTAACGTATTAAGCTATTTTAGTAAAGGAAAAACGGTATTTTTCCTTCACTAAAATAACTTAATAATCTTTGCATAGAAAATGCCTAAAAAATACAAAAAGATAAAAATAAACCCGTAATAAATTTCATTTAGCATAGATCAAAATATAATAATTGTATTCAACATTTATATAATTTACTAACCGCCATAAGATACTTAGTTTCTCTCGTAAATTGAGTAAGTATAGATTGAGATAACGCGTAAAGTTTACCTTAATTAACTTTGTTTCATGCTCTTATTCGCAGTCATGGTGGAAAATTAAAAAAAAGAATAGCTGTCATCTCGTGAAAGTTAAGGTGGCGTTCGCTTAGCTGCCTAATTCAAATTCAATTGCTTTTTCGGAATTTGTAGGTTTATAACACATTCTAGATTCATAACAGTGGGTCTTTAATTGTCACATTATCTATAAGTTTTAATTCCTAGCTCAGATCAAATAAAAAGTTAAGATGGAACTGTGCGAACAAAGAAGTGAGGCCGGCTAACACTACGCCTAGCCGTTTACAAAATTGGAATAAAACTACTTACTTTTACGGATTTTATCTGCCTAATTCGCCTAATCTTCGTAAGCGCACTGCTACGCGAGAGGTCCTGCCTTCGATTCCCAGGACAAGCAGTGTTATTGGGTTTTTCTATGAAATTCTCAGTAACAGCTCGGAATTTGGATTTGTGCCCGGTTAACTTCAAAAGACTCAGCTCCTTATATATAGGACCTAAACATACTTACCTACCGGCGTATTTTGGCTATCCATACCTCTGTTTATCCCTTCTAAATAATAATCATACTTACATAATAACGTTAATGTACTTAAATAATATCAGTAAGTACCTATATTGCAATAAAATCCGCTAAAAGTGGTTTTATTTCAATCTTATTGTGTAAGTGTAAAAAATCGGAAAAAAATAACAAATTGCTAGATTAAAATTATGTAAGAAATAAAAATCACATAAATCTCATTATGTAAAATACGTTACCAAAACATTTTTGTTACATACGTTCATAAATGTTAACTGAATTTATGAAAATAATTATATTTAGGTAGTTACTTACTAACAACTTAATGTAGTAATTATTTAAATAGAATTTATAAATGTGGTGTTACATTCGGTAATTTTTAAGAATTCTATAATATTTGTGTTAAAATCGTCGACGAAGATCGAGGTTCTGCATGCAGTCACGCCTACATTCCTCAGGTGTACTTCTGTACACCAACAGTTTGTCGATATGTTTTAGATCTTATGTAATAGGGGGCGACCCTATTGCAGCTACATTGTAAGAATTTCCTTATGAAATACCAGTAAACATTTTGTTTATTCGGCTTGAATAATACTTTTATTAACCTGCAAAACAAACCCAGGACCTACTTTTTAAGTAACAACTGAACCAATTAGAAATACTATTGTAAAATACTTTATAGAGACAAATTGATAACCTCCTTCTTTTTTTTGTAATCGGACAAAAGTAAGCTGCAGCTAAGAGTCTGCGAGTAATTTTCCAATAAATGCGATCTCGATGTAACTTAACCCATAAAAACGCTTAACCGTAACCCTTAAATGTCGGTTAAAGTTAAGATAACCACAAGTCGGCCGCGGTCTGTTAACCGCGTCGGAATTCGGCCTGCGTCGTCGACGATGCCACCTTTCTCTTTCGACGTTATAAACTTATAATTATAATATTCGCTCATTGACTGTAGTTGCAATCAATTTATTGGTCTTAGTGGCTAAGAGTGGGTATCACTCGCCCGGGGCAGAGGAAAATTTCGTTGCCCCCATTTTTGGGTATTTCAAAAAAAAAACTTACATGCAAGCAATGTGGGTCGCATGTTACTAGTATTCTTGTTAACCCCTCGTACTAAGCTAAATGCTTGTGTTACGAGTAGGTTCACGTCGGTAGTGCAATGGGTGGGTTTCGAACCGGCAACCACATGATCGGAAGTCCGACGCTCTAGCTATTAGGCTTCCGTCGCTTGAAATTGATTACTTTCTTTGTTGGATATCCTTAAATACCTTAATAACGATTAGACTATTTAGGACCATTACACTAATGAGCCAGTAGCAGTATTTTGACAAAATGAACAGCTTTCAATTCTTTATTTATTTAGATCATACATACACAAGATCTTAGGTGATATTCTAAAATATTCGCCAAATTCAAGTGTAAAAGGAAAATTGTATTTCATTGATGATGTAAACGCAATGCCTTGACACAGGAAAATGTGAGGCTGATGAAATAAGTCATAATAGTCCACTCTTCGCGAGTCTACAATCATTTCCTGACTTTCACCGGTCACTCAAGCCAGTGGACAATTCATTACAAAACACATTACATAGTATGTAAGTAGGCAAATATGTGTTCAGTTATCACAAAAGGTTATAAACTAAAATCTCGATGTGAAAGTAAAATACTATTATTCAACGCGTCGCGTGATTTGACAATAAATAGAAATATTGTCAATGGATAATGTAATTGAAAAAGGCCCACTTTTCACAACTAATGTGGTATTGCGCAACAATTGACATTATTTATTTAGACATAGTTCTTTGAATAAAGATTGATAAAAAAAAAACATTTATAACATACCATCACGCCTGTATTCCACGAAGTGTTAGGCAGAGGTGTACTTCAGTTCGCCGGCATGTTTTAGGTCCCATTTAATAGGAGGCGAGCCTATTGCGATTAACCGGGCACAAATCCAGACTCCGAGCTGCTACTGAGAATTTCACAGAATAACCCAATAACGCGTTACCGACCTGGGAATCGAACCCAGCACCTCTAGCGTAGCAGTCACACTTAGGACCACTAGACTAATGAGGCTAGCCTACCACTTCGGGGAATACAGGCGAGATGGTATGTTATTTATGAATTTGTATAATTAGAAATTAAAATAAAACTATTTTTTACGGATATTTATCGCGATAAATTGATTTTATTAATGTGTACTTCAATTATTAAAATTATCATAATTTCAATAACGACATAAGAATTTCTGATTTTCACATAAATTTACGCCATATTTGTACCAAATTACTCCAAATATATTGAATAACGCAACATCCATCGTACATCGAAATTGCCCTATTACAGCAGCATTCCTAAGCTAAATTACACCAAATGCAAGGAGTTTCATAACTGAATTGTTTTCTAATCTGTGGCCATTTTCCTTTGCGAAAATTCATGTTACAGTAAATTGAACCTTTTCTGATAGGTAATAGAGGTGATGTATTTTTTTCGTGGATGTTACCTATGTGTGGAATAGGTATTAATTGATCGACATCACGCAATAGTATTGTTTCTATATGAAATATAATTGCGTTGTTTTGTAGTGATGTGCCCTGTAACGGAATTCAGTAATCACTAAATAGTATAAAACATAATGAATGTTGGGTATGGCAGAAGAGACATGAAAGTAGAATAAATGCTGTTGAAATGCGTTCCTTGGGTAGTATGTGCGGTGTAACTAGGAATGAGAGACTGAAAAATAGTGTGTTATGACATCGTTGCGGACTGAAAGATGATATAGTGACACGTATTGAAAGGAATATGCTAAGATGGTTTGGGCATGTCGAGAGAATGAATGAAAGACGATTAACGAATGGAATTTATAAGGCGAATGTTAGTGGAAGCGTCGGAAGAGGTCGCCCTAGAAGGACGTACACCGATCTTATCGGCGAGGTTCTCCAAAAAGGTCAGGTGCGTAGTACTCGCAACCGGCGCGTGTGTATGAAAAGATGTATGAATGTGGAAGAAGCGAAAGAGATATGCAAGAGTCGTAGCAAGTGGCAGTCCATAGTTTCTGCCTATCCCTATGGGAAAAAGGCGTGAGTGTATGTATGTATGTATGTAGTATAAAACAAAGTCGCTCCCCGCTGTCTGTCTGTCCCTGTGTATGCTTAGACCTTCAAAACTACGCAACGGATTTTGATGCGGTTTTTTTTCATAGATAGAGAGATTCAATAGGAAGGTTTATATGTATAATACATACATATTACAGTACAGAAATGCCGAGAAACCACGCGGGCGAAGCCGTGGGCTGAAAGCTAGTTTATTATAAAACACATCATCACGCCTGTATTACCTGAATGGTTAGGCAGAGGTGCACTAATGTAAACCCACACTTCGCCGGTATTTTTAGGTCCATGTGACAACCGGAGGCAACCGGGCACAAATCCAGACTCCGAGCTGCTACTGAGAATTTTATAGAGAAGCCCAATAACCCTTTGCTCGACCTGAGGGTCGCACCCTGGACCTGCAGCGTAGCAGACAGGACTACTAGGCTAATGAGGCAGTCTAGTGATAATTTATTGTAAATTTATAATAATACTAGAGGACAGGAAAAAGAAAGAAGAAAGAAAGAAAAGTTTTTATTATTAAAAACGTGGTCCTGCTCGAATTCATTCATACATGGGAATTCATACTGGTGGAGTGTGGCTTGCATTAGTACACCTCTACCTACCCCTTCGGGAAATACAGGCGTGATGATGATGGATCGCATATTAGTTTATATCGTTGCGTAAACTTTCCGAATTTCTTTAATCGAATTGGGATCAAAGTTATTGAACTAAAATATTTCCAATATCCTTTTCAATACATATCCCTTTTATTTATTGATGCAATTACGTAAGCAACACACTTTTCCTATATACCTACCTAAATACATAATTACAAATATAAAAAAAACCCACAATGACAAATTTATGACCCTTTTGCAAGACAAGAAAAATAAAATTCTGTAATAAAAACCCCGTTTTCCGGGTCAAGTGTTTCACGTGAGATTTTTCTTAAATTTGCCTCTAAATACAGAAGAAATATTACGCGATATATTATACTAATTTATTTTAATAATAAAACTAAAAAGAATTGACAATACCCAGGTAAATACTTTTTCACAAATTCAATGGTGAACTCTTTTCTATTTCTCATAATAAAAAATAATCAAGCAATGATGAATGAACCAGAGATTACTATCTGTGAAAGTCATTTGGACTGGCCCAGTTCTGACTGTAACTGATACAGATTTTCTAAGTACATATTTTTTTATTGAAAGCAAAAGAAAATAATATATTTTAATAAAAAAGTAAGGCAAAGGTATGCATAGAGTTTGCCAGTATATTTTTAGGTCCCATGTCGAGCAGATTTAATGGGTTTTTCATGAAACTCACAGTAGCACCACGGAATTGCGATTTGCTCGGTTGTGGCAATAGGCTCGCCCCCTATTACATGGGACCTAAACATACCGGTGAAGCGTGAGTGTACATTAGAACGTCTCTGCCTAGCCCTTCGGGGAATACAAGCGTGATGGTATAATGATGATGCTCAAAAAAATCATCTCTATTTATAGAAATTAAAACAAAATGGCGCTGTAATTATTACAAGAACTGTCTTCGAGTCGAAGTCGTAATATAATATTAGTTAATCTCGTAACAGTGAACCAGTTACCAAACAGTGCAATATATATAAACAAAATATAACACAATATGAATAATTCATCTCGTTCTAAGAACGCAAAAAAATACTTTCTTTCAAACACATTTTCTGAGTTCATACGATCATTCTGTTTGTGTGTTTTTCTATCAAAAATAATGTTCTGTTTTTTAATTCAAAAATGTGTTTTTTTATTTAACCTTCTCCGAAAATGGTCTATTATTACTCAAATAATAGAGAAAAAGAAGGAATTTCCGTCATGAGGTAAGAAAATACATAATGAAAAACTTAAAGGCATCATTTTTATTTATGTAATGGAAATATGTAATAGTATTTCCAATCAAAGTGGCAAAAGGAATGCTAAAATTTAAACAAAATATTTACTGGTTATGCTTCAAAACCTCTATGGTGATACCATAGTGTAATAAATTACATTATGGTGATACTTACGTCAAGATGTGGTGTCGGACATTGAATAATTTAAAAATCGAAAGAGTTTCGCGCGCTGTCTCATATTTTTTTTTAATATGATATTTCCGTAAATTGCAAGATGGAATTCCGTAAAATAATTCAAATACATATTACCTGCACAAAAAAGTAAGACTTTTCTTTTTAACATTCTAACTAGAACGTAACATAAATACTTAATACTGTACTGAAAGTCTTGAAAATAAATCTCGAATAAAATTATTTATTGTAATGAATGATTGCTACGTTAATTTCAATAGGTGTTTATTTTAATAATTTTATTGAGCTATTTCAATGCGTGTTATTAATTGGGCACGACGCTATAAAGCGAGGATCGTAAAATTATAATTTTAATAAAAACAGTGTCAAGCTACTGGTTTCTGACACTTACGCGAATATGAGACAATGAAATAAACCTACATTTTACGGATATTATCGCTTTTCAACCGACTTCAACAAGGAGGAGGTTCTCAATTCGTCTGTATGTTTTTTTTTTGCATGTTTGTTACGCGATATCTCCGTCAATTATGGATCGATTTTGATGATTTTTTTGTTTGCTAGGTCATACTTCAGAGGTGGTCCCATTCAAATTTTATCGAAATCGGTATAGCGGTTTTAAAAAAATCAACAAAAATGTAAAAACTGTTTACATCGATAATATTATCGTTTACTCCGAAACATCACTAACACTAACATCCATCTTATTGGAGCAGTGCGTTAAGTTGGCTTACAAGTGCTTATAAACATAACTTCCACTAAAAATAAAAAAATAAAATTACTTTAAACAGAAAAGTTGAACCGCCTTCAAAAAATAATAAAATAGTTCAATATAATAAAATAATTTTATGTCTAAAACACTTTGGGAAGTCGGTGACTACTATTTGAGTGATTATTTTGTTTTCACTACTTTTTTATTAAAAGTATTTTTATTATTGATATTATTTGAGGCTCGATGTTTCGGATCCTTCCATAGTCACGGGTAGACTGAGGTGTAAAAAATTACTAACATTATACCTTACATACCTATCTATAAATGTTTGAATTAACTCAAGGATGATAAGCTGATTTTCATGGAGAAAACTAATACTCAGGCGACATTGTTGGACTGAAAACTAAACCTATCATGGATTGGTTTGATTTGGTTGATAAAAAAAAAAGAATTATATGTCTTGCCTTGGCGGTGCGAAATTAATTTTTGTTTTGGTTTTTCGCAAATTGTACATTCTACAACTGAGTACTGAAACTTGTGCTTATAAATAATTATCGTATAAGTAATGTAAATTGAGAATTCTACCAAATAATACAAATACGTTAAAGTTGATGTTGCAATTTCTACTTGATTCTAGAATGTGCTTTAAACATGCAATTTGAGAAAAACCAAGAAATATCTAATTGGCGCCCAAAATGGGACTATCCGCCTTAATATTAATGAGTCTGTAACACTCATTTATTTAATAGTAATAAGAATAAATCTGTACGAAGCAGCTTTTCCACGTTTCCCTATCACACTCCCTTCATCTAAAGTCCATATACGGCGCCGTTAGAAAGGCTGCGCGTGCGCACCGGTAATTAGCTGCTTATTACTAATGCGAGCCCATGCCCATTTTAACTTATCACTTTCACTTGTCAACTACTTTTCTTGGACTACCTCGAAATTAAAAAAATCAGGTCTAAGTAAGTACTTAACTTACTCAAATTTTTTTGGTCCTTCGATTCTTTCAGTAGCAGTTTGAATTTAGTGGCGATAGGGTCGCCACTTTTATTTAAAACCAACCAACTGTAGGTGTACATTAGTACACCTTCATCTTACCTCTTAGGCACTACGGGATGGCATGTTTACGAAAGTTATTCTCAACGAAACTATAACCAAAAATAGCCCCCAGATGTCGGTATGCTAATTGCCTATTACATAGTTCTCTGCTTATGCCCAACTTATTGAACATAACACTTTCACAACGTAACGATTGTAATAAGTTAATGAGTTTTATTTATGAGCTTACTATGATTTACAACTAGGTTGTTTAACTCGTAATGAATTATAGAAAAGTATAATTAATTTCCAACTCTTCTTTAATTTCTACATTTCCTTGATTAAAATATGACGTTGAATGTTCAATCAACCTAGACGCCGATACAACTGATTGATTAATGTTTTAAAAATAGTAATTAATCGATTCACATGCATGACACGAAATAATGTTATTTTTTAATCGACAACATGTAGGATAAATATGCACGCTACGAAATTTTTCATTAATGTACTTGACAAACTGTAGGACAGATGTGCACGCCATGAAATATTTATTAATGTATTAAACACGTGAAAGATATAAATATGCACGCTATGAAAAAAAAATTACTAAATCGGCTACCTGTAGGGCTTAAATGCACGGCACGAAATAATGTTAATAATTGAATCGACCAGGTACAAAATATGTATGCTATGACATAATGTTATTATTGAATCGGCCAACTGTAGGACAAATTTTAATATGCACGCCTCGAAACAATTTAATTAATTGAATCGACAAGCTATAGTACAAATATGAACGCCACGAAGTAATTTTATTTTTGAATCGACCACCTGTAAGACAAATATGTAGGCCACGAAATAATGCTATTATTTGAATCAACCACCTGAAGGACAAATATGCACGGTACGAAATAATTTTATTATTTGAATCGGCCTCCTGTAGTACAATAATAATATGCACGCTACGAAATAATGTAATTATTTGAATCGGCGTCCTGTAGGACAAATTATGCATATTAGTTTGTCCTGCAGCCACTACTCGCGAACTAATAAAACCATCACTTGCAAGCCTTCCAAGTGTAGCAATATTTAGACATCAAGTCAATTTTACATTGTTAATGGTACATTAACTTGATCAGCTGATTAGATGGACTCAGTCTGATATGCATCGCTTTAAACACCATTGTAATAGGAACACAGAACAAGGTCGCTAAGATTCAATGATTACATTCCACTAATATCTAACATTAAATTACAAACATAACAATCTATTATCACGCCTGTATTCTCCGAAAGCTGGTGTACTTAATGTACACCCACAGTTCGCCGTTATCTTTAGGTCCCATGTAATAGGGGGTGAGCCTATTGTCATTCACCCGGCACATATCTCAAATCCGAGCTGTCCAATCCAAGCTCCAGTTTTTCTATGTAATTCTCAGTAGCAGCTCGGAGTCTGGATTTGTGCACGGTTAATTGCAATAGGCTCACCTACGGGACACGGGACTCAAACATACTGGCGAACTGTGGGTGTACATTAAGTACGCCTCTTCCTGACTGTTTGGGAAATACAGCCGTTATGCTATGTTTTATGTCTTTTCTCAGATCAAATAAAAAGTTAAGATGGAACTTTGCAAACAAAGAAGTGAGGCCGGCTAAAACTACGCCTACGACTAATACCGAAACTACGCCTTATCTTGTCAGTCGAGCTATCCAGCTATCGTTAGCTCGACTGACAAGATAAGGCGTAGTTTCGGTATTGTTATATAGTGTAAAATTGTGTGTTGTACACGGCTAGGCGTAGTTTTAGCCGGCCTCACTTCTTTGTTCGCAAAGTTCGAATTCAAATGTCGAAAAATGTGTGTGTAGTTTGGATAAACACTCGAGTCCTGCACTTTAGCCGTCCAAGATCACTAGGCTATCACTAACAAACAATACAATTACCTAATTCACACAATCGCCTATTTGTTAAGCCGAAAAATCTCGTCTAGATGAGTACACACTCCTATTGTTGGGGTTGAGCAAACGATCTATCTATTGTTCTCGACAAATTGCTCGTTTCTCTAAAACATATGTACCTATAAGCTTTATTTAATTTATAGTTGGGTAAATGCAACTGTACCGTGACTTATTGGGTAAGAAAAATATTAGGGAGTTGTTATTGGGTAATAAAGATTCTCTGCCAATCCTAACTTCAACGACTGGTTCAGACACGTCGGTAGTGCAATGAATAGGTTTCGAACCGGCAACCACATGATTGCAAGACCGACACCCTAGCCATAAGGCTGGTCACAATGTGGTTCTTACGCGAGAGTTCTTGGGTGTGGTTCCCAGATCAAGGCGTTGTTACTTGTTACGATTTGCTTTAAAATTCTCTATAGTAGCTCGGAGTTCTAATTAGCGTCTGGTTAATGGCAAAAAGCTCGCCTTCTATACATATTGCAATACACATCTGCCTATCCCTTTGGGGATTACAGCCGTGCCTTTATTTTTAAAGACAGCTTTCACACTAGGGAATAAGACCTGTGTCGTGGGGGACTACAAAAACATACTTAACAATCACAAAGAACACCCAGACTCCGTGAAACACACAAACATTTCTCGCGAGTGGGAATCGAAACCTCGGCACCATACGAGTACACATACATTGTGTAGAATAATTTTCGTAATACCAACATAAACTATCTTGCTATGCTTACAACACGCAAGCCCTTTCGTGTTAAACAAATTACTGTTTACTATACGAGGTCAATCGCGGGATGTTGTTTACGAAATCGGATGTAGATATACCGGTAAGTATTATGTACATAACCTATCGGCTTAATGATGTATATAAATATAATTATATAGACAGGAAGGGCATTAATTTGACTTGCGTGTTTAACAACTTTAGAATTATTAACAATAAATCGCAATTTTCTGGGAGTAAAACTCACCGATCGTATAAGGAATATACTGTGGAGAATTGGGCCTACATTCCATAGGCCCAATTCCTCTCTATGGCCCCTTCCTTCTCCTTTTCTCCTTCCCCTCCCTTTTCCCTTAATAGGCTCGTCAATGCATATGCAACTCCTTCGGTATTGCAGATATCCATGGGTGGCGATGACTACTTACCGTCAGGTGGGTCGCCTGCTCATTTACCGAGTGATGCCATAAAAAAATCTGATCATAATCTCAAATCACATTTAGAGATGCATTTAGAAATCACATTTAGACATGGCCGATAGCCATTAGGCTAAATGGCCGCCGATGTAAAGCGGCGGTAGTTTAATGGCTAGGGCGTCGGACTTGCGTTCATGTGGTTGCCGGTTCGAACCCCATCCATTGCGCTACCGACGTGAACCCACTCGTAACACAAGCATTTAGCTTAGCACGAGGGGTTAACAAGAATACTAGTAATGTGTGACCCACGTTACTAGTTAGCTTTTTTTAAAAAAAAAAACACGACATGCCACGCGCTAAGACAGAGAGCTGAAATGGGCCTTGGCTGGACACATTTGTACGTTGCCAGAGCAACTTTGGGCAAAAGTTATCACAAATCTATCCCACACCTAGCGAAGCGACAGCTTCGGCCTAGACGGATGTAGCACTATGAACTCGACTCTTTCGAGAAAGATTGGGTAGCTAAAACATCAGTCAGACCGCCATCAGTCAGCCTTGGAATCAAGGAAGAAGGGCAGCTGCCACGGCAGCTGGGGCAAAACGATAATAAAAAGAGAAATGATTATTTAATCATTTCTCTTTTTATTATCAAATCAAATCTTTTTATTATCATCAAATCTTTGAATCCTGAAAGACAATATTGGTGGAGTTTCTTGCTCTGCACCCTTTCTGTTAAACTAACTGTTGCCCACAGTTTCACTAGTAATCCAAAGGGCTTTTGAGACAAACAGTAGCCTATGTCCTTCTCTAAGGTCCAATCTATTTCTAAAACAAAATTAATCAAAATTGGCTTAGTGGTTTAGAGACGGATATTTTTTTTGATAATATGTATTAGTCATTCCTTTGTTGACGGTCCGTCATCTCTTTGGTCTCCCTGTTGAAAGATCTGATCATGATCTGTTGGATGACCAGACCAGTCTACGATCTTATCACTTTTTTTTGCAATCAACGACAAATATTGCAAAACACACAATACCTAATTACATAAAACGGTACACAGAAACTGTAATCGATAATCTCAAATCGATCTACATCCGTTGCAACGAAACATTACATAAATCGTAATCGGTTACGTAAACTAATCGAGTCGGACCGATTGAGAATCGATGGCCCGTGTCCGTTTCCGATTGGTTTCGGTACAATCGCACTGACCTTTGTATAGGTGGATCGATTGTGCATCTCTTATGACTAATTTGCGTGCTTGGTCGCGAATTTGGTAAACAGACCTACTCTATTATAAATAGGTACCTAAATGATTATTATTTTCTTCATTATTAGATACAAACATTAACATACAATCACCCCTGTTTTCCCCGAAAGGGAAGAGAGAACATTTTCTAACAGGACTTTCATTATCAATTTGCTTTATTACTGCCAGAGTGAAACAATATCCATGATAATATAACATACCATCACGCCTGTATTCCCCGAAGTTTTAGGCAGAGGTGTACTAATGTACACCCACATTTCGCTGGCATTTTTTAGGTCCCATGTAAAAGAGGGCGAGCCTATTGCCATTAACCGGGCACAAATCCAGACTCGATCGAACCAAGGATCTCTAGCATAGCAGTCGTGCTTAGAACCACGAGACTAATGAGGCAGTCAGGCATGATAACATATTTCTATATTTTTGTATACGAAGGAATTTCCTACCATATGTCCTTCCTCAGGGTGCAATCTATATCCTCGCCCGATTATATCAAAATTTGTTCAGCTGTTTAGGCGTAAAAAGATACGACACAAAGTTACATTAGCATTTAAACATGTGTGAATTTGTATAAATCGCGTATAATTATGTTGCAGATAGAATCGCGATCTAATTCAGTCTCAACCTAAGTATGTTGTTTTAGTGACCAAAACGACCAGTTTTATATTTCAAATTTAGATATTTCTTTTTCTATACTACTTTCTCGTGCGACACCACGTGATCTTAGGTATTAGAACTAGGTCTAAAAGTTAATCGCGTGTATCGATTCGAATTTTGAAAAAAATAATGAAATAAACTTTTTATGAGTGCACAACACTATTCGATTCTGTTCCTATTTCGAAATTCAAAAAAACTTCGTTCTTTCTTGCATGTTGTGTTTTATTATTTTTTCGGTTAAACCAGATCACGATGACGTAACCATGTTGTTACCGCGAGAGATTTACTTGACACGAATGTAATTTTAATTGTTGTTTACAAGTGTACCGTGAGATCGAATAGTATAGAATAGAGTGCATTGTGACATACAAGTAATTATGTGTTAGCGTCAGTACCTACCAATTATTATCTATTATGTGGTGTTACCAGTTATTATTGTATGATGGGCCGAAAACTTCGGCTGTCCCATTTAAAAACACATTAAGGGACAAAATTTTTGTTATTAAACGATTTCAAAATATTTTATGACTAGCTATTATTTTTCCAGCTGATTTAATGCGAAATTATGGTCGTAAAAGTCACATCTTTAAACGGTTATAAGTCTTAAATTGATAAGATTTTACCTAAATATCTTTTTGTAATAGAATTTTCGCCTTGGACGCCAGCCTAGTATGTAAGGTTTTCCAGTCATTCACATCAGAAAAAAAAACTCGTCGAAAAAAAAACCAACAAAATATTTCTATAACTTAACACTTGAAAACGTATGCTGCGCTGCGCTGCGTTACGGCATGCATTTTCTAACCATCCCGCTACTCTATTAGTAATAGAATTCACAATAAATCACAGTGCAGTACAACCGGGAAGTGCTGGGCTATAATCCGCGGCCATAACACTTAATTGCTTGGCAATCCAACTGCAAAATAGAGAGGGGACATTGCCTTTTGCAGCCACGTCTTAAGTCAAACATTCAGCCTTGGGCGCTATGTTCATTTTTTTTTAGTTTTTCGCAAATTGTTTGTCAATAACAATTATTCTACGTAAGCATGGCTACACATCAAGCTATAAAAAATCAGTTATCTTACTATATTGTTACTACATGCTAATAAAATAAACGTATAAGTACAAATAGCATATAAAAAACAATTACTACAAAAAAAATAACATAATTAAAAACAAAAAAAAAATAAGTAATAGGCATAACAAATATTACAATAGAATGCCTTCCTCCTCTCTCCTAAATTGCCGTGCCCGACAGGGTCCATGATTGGTACTATATAACACCTGTTAACATTGTGGAGTGCAATAAATATATTGAGTATTGAGTTTTGTTTATTTTATTTATTAATACTTTATGCACCATTGGTACAAAGGCGGTCTTAATGCCATTAGGCATTTTCTGCCAGACAACCTTGAGGTGATGCAGAGAGAAATAATACAGTAGTGCACTCGTAAATCAAAGAGAAATTAATAAATTGTAGATTCAAATAAATTATATGATGAGTTAACGCTGGCCTCTTATTGGATGGGAAGCCTATACAATGAAAGGTCAGCTTAAACTGGATTTGTATAGGTTGACTTGTAGCAGTGTGTACATGGCAGTAAAAAATGCCAATTTAACAACTTACTTACTCACAATTGAGTATTAAAGCATTGGCTTGAAAATCGTTATCATGGAAGATTTTGGTGTAAAATTGAGGATTCGGCCAAAATTAACAATTTAAATCATACATACATACCATCACGCCTGTATTCCCCGAAGGGTTAGACAGAGGTGTACTAATGTACACCCACATTTCGCCGGTATGTTTAGGTCCCATGTAATAGGGGGTGAGCCTATTGCCATTAACCGGGCACAAATCCAGACTCCGAGCTGCTACTGAGAATTTCATAGAAAAACCCAATAACACTTTGCTCGACCTGGGGATCGAACCCAGGACCTCTAGCGTAGCAGTCGCGCTTAGGACCACTAGACTAATGAGGCAGTCATTTTAAATCATTTTTTTTTTATCTCAATAAAACTGCTCGTCCTCGCTGCCTATGTTTCGGAGTTGGGGATAATAGACCTCTACGCCTTACTCGACAGGAACAAAATAAGAATTAAATATTGATCGATATTCGCCAATAATCGATGACCGCGCAACACTAGGTGCGCGCAAATGTATGCGCGGCGCGGCCGGCGCCTGCGCAGCGCTAGGGCAACGTAACGGTACACCGCTTCCTAGTACAGGCTTATTATAACGCAGAGCTCACTGCAAATTATTGAACTTAGCTTTGTTTTAAGCTTAGAAAGCTAGGTAGACTAACATAACATACAATCATGCCCGTTTTCACCGTGGGTGTACATTAGTACACCTCTGCCTAACGAAGGGTTAGGTGGAGGTGTACTAATCACAGTTTGCCGGTATGTTTAGGTCCCATGTAATAGGGGGCGAACCTATTACTTGGAATTATTTTATTCCTATGAATTTCATAGGAAAACCCAATAACACTTCACTTTACTTGGAAATCGAACTAAGGGCCCCAAGCGTAGTCTTTTGCATCTGGATCACTAGACTAATGAGGCATTCATGACATGTACAAAAAGTAAATAGATTTCAAATAGAGTTAACGTCAAATAAGTTTGTGTGTCTTTGGATAGTCCTATTTACCAGGCACTAACCCAATGTCCGAGCCGTTACTGAGTATTTTCTAACAGAAAACTCAAGTTACTGCAGTGGGTATCATCTCTGCGATGACAGTAATGAAACCGAATATTAAGTGAGTAGCGGACTTTTTTTTTAAAAAAAAAGCTTACTATCTATTTGGGGCACACATTACGAGTATTCTTGTTAGCCCCCCGTGCTAAGCTAAATGCTTGTATTACGAATGGGATCACGCCGGTAGTGCAATGGGTAAGTTTCGAACCGGCAACCACATGATCGCAAGTCCGACGCCCTAGCCAATTACGCTACGCCGCTTAATTTTATATAGAGGGGAAGACACACAAACGTACAAATTATTATCCACTATATTTATCACTTTCGCAGCCAATAACCAGCTTACCTAACCTTCTCAAGCTAATTTCCAACTCAAATACCATTTACATATCGTACCTAGAATTAAAGTAACGCTACAGTATTCATAAAAACATGGTTTTAACATACCATGAGTTTAACTTTCCTAAGTGAAATGAAGAGAAAATGGCCGCCGCGCGCCAATGAATTTAAACGTATGTCATTCGATATTCTAGTGTTAAATACACCATTGTCGGTTGGTATAAAGGTACTTCCTTGCTTTACATAATGTGTAATGAATTATTTAATTGTTGTAGACGTTAAATTAGTATTTGACACGTGAGAGAGAAAGTTGTTAGAAGGTGTCTGAGAGAATATTGCCATTAACAAATTAACATATATATCGCAATATTTAAGGCTAAATCGCTAATTCATTTGAATTTTGCGGGCCAAGTCAGCCGCAACTATTATTTGGTTTTATTTATGTATTGGTTTTTTTGGAGGAAAGAATATTTACCATGACTAATTTTGTCATTATTATCCTATCCTTTTTCCAACTAGGTACGCACGGCTTCACATCAAGCTATACTAAACCAGTATAGGGTGGCCTTGAATTGTGCGGAAACCTTTACAATGGGAGATCAGTCTAAACTGGATTTGTATAGCTTGATGTGTGGCCGTGTGTACAAATAAAATGGTACACAAGACTGCCTCGTTAGTCTAGTGGGCCCAAGCGCGACTGCTACGCTTAAGGTCCTGGGTTCGATTCCTAGGTCAAGCAAAGTATTATAAGGTTACCTATGAAATTTCCAGTAGCAGCTCGGAGTCATTTGTGCCCGGATAATGGCAATAGGCTCGCCACCTATTACATGGGACCTAAACATACCGGCGAAATGTAGGTGTATACCTCTGCCTAACCCTCGATCGAGTTTTTATTACACTTGAAATGTTCTTTCATTAGAAAATTCATATCTTTGATTACCTATCTATTTTACACAAATCGACTTCCATCAGACTTCCGCAATTCAATTTTTGAGCGTTACTCGAAGAATAGACGGGTTCCGATCGGTCGGATCTGTCCAGTTCAACCGTTTAATTATTTAAATATGTATTAACAATATTAACATCGATATTTTTAAATATTAATCTTGTGATTGATGACTAGGAAATCGTTTACCAATTCATCCTTCTAGATGGCCTTATCCTAAATTAAATCGCTCATTAAAAAATATTGACATTACAATCTATTTTAAATAAATCCTTCTTGTAATCATCCAAGGCGAGATCAAGTTTTTTTTCTTCAAAAGAAAAGCATTCGCGGAACTCAAACAGTAATACCGTTAATAAATCGCCAATGAAGCGATAATTAAACTTCCTAATTTAAATAGTAAAGAAATAAATCTGTCAGTATCGCCGTAAAACATTGTTTTTAACTTGCTGACGTGTTCAGTGAGGCAAAGGAAATAAAAACTTAATTAAATACAGAGAGAACTGTAATTGTTATGTGAAAAAAAGTTGTATGGTCTACTGGAGATTAACCAGTAGTTCCTACAGTATTGTATATAGTAAAAAGAAGGTTTGAGTACAGAGTTTTCAACATTAAAACTATTTACCTAATTTAGTAAAAATCTTATTTAATTTAATGCGGAATAT
Source organism: Subacronicta megacephala (assembly GCA_958496365.1). NCBI lineage: Eukaryota > Metazoa > Arthropoda > Insecta > Lepidoptera > Noctuidae > Subacronicta > Subacronicta megacephala. The sequence continues at coordinate 9,969,902 of OY292536.1, forward strand.
AAGAATAATAAAAGATTTCATTTGATAAAAGTGAGCCAGTGACCCAAACTATAAGAGACTCAAACAATGACTGCGCAAATCGTTCCATTTTTGAATTGTCTGGCGGCAGAAATCGGCCAATCCCGTTAGAGTATTCAGGTTTTAACGCATGCGCATTGGTTTCTTGTTAACCGTTCGCTGCAGGCACTTTTTATGACCTATCGGTTAACGTGTTTACGATTTGTAGGTTACGGATACTTGCATAAGTAGGTAGTCGAAAAATGGACATCTAAATTACATTAGCTCCTAAGTAGGTACTCTTTTTTATTTAGTTTTAATTGCATAACTGATGTCAAAATTTCACTTACGGGTGAAGACACTGAGTCCTGTAACACAGGTTTTACCTAGCTCAGGAGTCAGGGTTTCAATATGTTGTAACACGTCATTTTATTGAAATAAAACTACTTTTTACGGATTTTATCGCGTTATATTGATATTTTTAAATTCCCGACGTTTCGGATCCTTTACAGCATCCATGGTCACCGTAAAAATCCGTAAAAAGTAGTTTTATTTCAATGTCTAATATTCGCGTAAGTGTTAGAAACCAGTACGTCATTTTATGTCTATAAAGCATTTTTTATTTATTTTATTATTATTATTTAAATCAATAAGTCATCTTTCTTGTTAATTATGTATCGTATGTAATTAAGATTGTAACATTTTAACTCATGGCTAACCAATCTCTAACTCTTATCAATCGGTATATAGCTGGGCCCTAAGTAGTTGTCATATGAACCTATGACAATCATGAGTGGTAGTTAGAAGCCCGACATGCGTGGCAACCAGTATATTCTGAGGAAATTGGTGTTGCCCAGAAATTGGGTGGACACTTCGTGAAGAATATGAAGAGGAGATGAATGAATGAGCTGATGAAGCGACGGTGGCCCAATGGCTAGAGCTTCGGAATTGCGATCATGTGGTTGCTGTTTCGAAACTCACCCATTGTATTACCGACGACGTGAACCCACTCGTAATACAATTATTTAGCTTAGAACGAGGGGTTGACAAAATAACTAGTAATGTGCGACCCACATTCACCAGTGCTACTAAGAATTTCATTGAAAAACCCAATAACACTTTGCTCGATCTGGGAATCGAACCTCTAGCGTAGCAATCGTTATAAATACTTGTATGGAAAAATGTATTCTCTTAAAGGAGGTTATAATGCAAATACTTGTCTTCGTTGAAGTCAGTGATTCGTCTATATAACTGTGAAAACACAACCATGCTAAAACCACTTTCATGTACTGTATAAGTATGTTTGCATTTGCACAATACACTTTCTAATTGTGATAAATATTTTGTAATAAATATTGTTATGTAAACAGCACTTGGACAGCGGCCAAACATTGAACTTTGAAATTTGAAATCTTATACAAATAAATATAGAATTTTATAAATATTTTATATAAATATACCTATATTGAATATAGAATATGTCAACTATAGCGACAAATAATGCTCCTTGACCAATATTTTGAACGCAGGCAATGTTTGGGCACACCTAACCGACACAGGTAAAGCGTTCCACAACCGTGCAGCCTGCACTGTAAAGGATTTATCAAGGAAATTTGTGGAATGCAATATCACTTTGAGCCTCAAATTTTCCGATGATCTTAGATATCTAGTATGTGTGTCATGAAGGAACTGAAAACGTTCTTTAAGATAGGATGGAGTTAAGGGACTGAACAGCACACTGTAAAGAAGAGATAGTATACATACTAGAACATATTTCTTGTTAACCCCTCGTACTAAGCTAAATGCTGAAATTCTAAGTGGGTCCACATCAGTAGTGCAAAGGTTGGGTTGTTGGCAACCACATGATCGCAAGTCCGACACCCTAGCCATTAGGCTACCGCCGCTTCTTTATTTTAGTAGTTTCAGTCTCAGTATCAGACTGCAGTTTGGAGTAGGCTCACCTCTTATAACAGGAGACCTAAAACAAACCGGTGAACTGTGGGTGAACAGCAGTACACTTCTGCCTAACCTTTCGGGGAAACCAGGCGTGATGTCATAATAATATAATTATCGACAAAAATCATCATATATTTATATGATGATTTTTGTCGGAAAGGCGTCATAACTTTTAAAACATTAACACTTATCGTGCTTAAGTAAATTATTTTGATGTTAAATGACATAGTTTATGTAATATAGATCAATTGGTAATATTAAAGTGCTTTGGCCGGATATGTGCTCACAAGAGAGCAACTGTTTTAAGCCAATCATTTCTCACGAATGCTTCTCATGAGATATTTTCCTTATCATTCCGTTCTGACATTATAAAACATTTAAAAAATGTAGAAATTAAATATTCGTTTGCATAAACTCAAATGCTAATGTAATCGATGCATCGATTTTATGCTTAATTTACTAAAATATCTGACAAACAAGGGCACTTTCTTAATGTACACACACAGTTCACCGGTATGTTTAGGTCTCATGTAATAGGGGGCAAGCAAAAAAAAACCAATAGCACTGCTCGATCTGGGAATCAAACCCACGACCTCTAGCGTAGCGATCGCGCTTAGGATCACAGGACCATTAGACTAATGAGGCAGTCTAGACAAAATAATTATTATTCAATCTTTACACATCATTCATTGCTTCTTCTCATTACTTAATTAATAACAACTAAATCGACAGTTAAATAGCTGCATTTTTAACATCGCTTAATTTTATTGCTTTTATAAAGCTGCAAATGCTAATTTAAATACTTAGGTATTTAGAAAAGTTCAACATATTGATTTCAATTTTAATTAATATCATGTAATAGAATGTTACCGCGTAGGATATATAAATGAGTATCTAATAAAACTATTTTAATCTCTAGAAAAATAAAATTCAAGATTCAGTAGAGGAACAAGCCCTTAATGCGTAATTAAATATGGCGGTGAACTGTCAAGTGTCAATTATTTTTTAATGTGGCCAGTATTACGCAACGCCAACGTATTGATTCTAATGACATAAGATATAAGGGTTAGTGTCCACTTATTAAATCCAAGACGCGTGACAACTCGAATTACTTACTTGTTTTTTCTGTATGGTGTTTTTTTAAAAGTACGTTTTTAGTTTTTTATATCATTCCGATTTCTTTTGATTATTATAGATACTAGATTTTCCTAATTTTAAGCCGGGTTGTTAAGTATTTATTTTGGTAAATACTCTCCGTTAGTGAGATTCAATTAAAAGTGTTGTTTAGAAAATGTTGTAAATAACACTTAAGATGTTAATTTTATTGTATATTATTTTGAAAATAAATCCAAGTGTTCATGTGTAGGACAATACCTATCTAATTAATTTAGACTCTCTAGATTGTCTACTTTTGCGGTGCATATCTCGTGTTCACTTACCTTATACCAATAAACGCCATCTAATTGTCATTAGCTAGATAATGTCCATGAAGCAGACTAGCCGAGCAGGAATCTTCCTATTTATATCTGTGACAACCCTGACTTGTTTTAAAACTTAAGGGCTAGTTTCACTAACAAATCTGACAGAAGATTTCCTTAGTAGAGATAACATTTTGACATGACTTCTTTTTTATATCACTAAGGTGTTACTTAATTATGGTAGGTAAGTGGTTTCTACGATAACCACTTAACATCATTTTTGCAGCACCAGGGGGTAGGTAATGGGGCATTATAAGCAGGTAAATAAATAATAAAGGTAATAAAAAAAATTACACTGTTCAATGTTATGGACATTACTTGACTCAACGGATAAGTAGGTATGATAAATATTGTCATACTTAGTCCAAATAAACTACCTATTTGAAGAAAAAAAAATACCTTTATCCTCAAATGACTTTTAGATGCAAGACAATATTTACGGGGTCAACTGGCTTAAAATAAAATCTGATATTTATACTACATCATAATTATATTTTTATACTACATTAGGAATATTAAACGCATATTTATGAGAAAATCAACAGTATCTGGTACCTATGAAATTGTGTGCTGACATTTAAAAGAATATTACATAAATCCACTCGGCTCTCATTAACACTAATTTTAGTCTGAACAACATTATATTATTACCCAACCTTGAAAATTTAGAACAGAATATATAATATCGTAATTTTTTTTTTATAATTAAAATTCATGACTAAATGTTAATAATTTCTCATGATAAGGTGATGTTATGTAAGACGTCCATATTTTAATGATAAATCTTTAAAACTACGTAATTTATGTTCAAAAGAAACAGGTCTTATTGAGCGAATCTTAATTTTAATTATTGACAGGAAATGTCAATCAATGTAAATTTCATTGACGAGTTTGTTTTTTTTAAATGGCGGATACCTTGTTATATACGTTTGTCTTGTTATGGGCACGTGGTGAGGATTGATTAAACGCATGTAACCAAGTTATGTAAGAGTTATGAGTATGAATGTGGAGGAATGGAGGGGTAGAGGGGAGACCAAAGAAAAGATGGTGAAGTGAATTCAGATAAGATGGAAAGGGATTGAATGTTGAGATGACGACTAACAGGGATGAATAGAAGAAAAGGACAGGCTGAGCCGACCCTAAATAATTTGGAAAAGGGGCAGGAAAATGATGATGGCGGATACTGTCCACTCAGAAATAGCTCTTTCAATACCTTGTGATCGAAATAACTGAGATAGTCGGAAGTTAGCCGTTCCGAACCATCACACAGGTAAAATCGTTAAATTCAAAGTTTTTATAAAGAAAGAAAATAAATTTATTTTCTTCAAGCGAATAAAACCGCAGGGCACGGCTAGTTATTCATGGATTCATGAAGTAGTCAATAATCGAAGCTTCAAATACTGTTATAAAAATTACGTAGGTATCGGCCAGAACTAGTATCGTTTGTTCGAAGTAACTCTACGTCTACTAAAGTTATCCGCAAGTGGTAAGAGCAAGCGGCAAAGAAAGAAATAAAGAAAGAAAGAAAGAAAGTAAATTTATTTTCTTTCTTTCTTTCTTTCTTTCTTATACCAACATAAAAATCGAAACTAGTCAGGAAAATGTGAAACATATATGTACTACCCCAATTGACTTTACACAAATTCTGCTAAACTCGCTTGCTCGGCTCCTGAGGAACGAGCCTATTGCCATTAATTGGGCACAAATCCAGACTCCGAGCTGCTACAGAGAATTTCATAGAAAAACTCAATTACACTCTGATCTACCTAGGAATCGAACCTAAGACCTCTAGCGTAGCAGTCGCGCGTGGAACCACTAGACTAACGAGGCGGGTTCTGATTAATACCCCTCTACGATGACACAGAAAGTAAAAGCGCTCCCCGTCTAGAAAACTGTCATAAAAATTACTCACTGCGCTAATAAATAACAATAGCTTTCACATCAATAATATTATTGATTGAGAAGATAAAATGATGAGTCTTAAACACATTTCTATGTCCACACATTCTTAAACTAGAAAGTCATCAATGTAGGTAACAATCTATCATTGAAATTGACATTTAAAAACATGATAACTGGCCTATTCATTGTATCCATTCAGAGATATGAGGCATATTCAGAGATCAATTTAAATGTAAACTTATGGTTACGTACGTATCACACCCGCTCTTTACCTAATAAAGATATTTTGTTATAACAAAAAAAGTTGAATTCTGCGAGATATTAATATGTAATAAATAGGGCCTTGGCCCGAAACATTATACAACCCTAGTCGATTATTCAGCAGCTATTGAATGCAAAAACATGGATAAGAAACATACATTTATTTATTCTGTAATTTTATGATAGCTTTCCGCCCACGGCTTCGCTCGCGTGGTTAAAAGGAATATTTTTCCCGTTTTTGCAACATTTTTCATTTATGCTCCGCTCCTTTTGGTCTTAGCGTGATGATATATAGCCTTCCTCGATAAATGGGCTATCTAAAACTGAATGAATTTTTCAAATCGGACTCGTAGTTCCTGAGATTAGCGCGTTCAAGTAAACAAACAAACTCTTCAGCTTTATAATATTAGTATAGATCAGTATAGATTCTGAGATATCCCGTTTTTATGATACGTGTATAATAAATGTAGGCTTAGAAATTACAGGTCTTAGCCTAGGAAAAAGGAAAAAAAACATCAAAACGTCAAAAATTGTTCTCAAAAAAAGGAACTTTTACTTTTTTATTGCGCCATTAACAGCGCCAAGGTAATCCAGTTATCATTATAGTAAATAAATCCTATTTGCCGTGACATTATATGTCGAGATATCCACCGACGTCCGACACTTTCTTGCATAATTCTTGACGGAATTATCGTTCTTTTTATAGCATTCTTTATAAAATACTAGCTTTACTAGTTATTTGAACGTTGTTTTTTAACGCGTCTCGCGGTCGGAGCCTGGTAGACTCTCAGATCAAATAAAAAATAACATGTATTAGTTAACTACGCCTTATCTTGTCAGTCGAGCTTTCGATAGCTTGGTAGCTCGACCGACAAGATAAGGCGTAGTTTCGGTATACGTGTGTGCTTGTAATTGTGTGTTGTAGACGGCATGGCGTAGTTTTAGCCGGCCTCACTTCTTTGTTCGCAAAGTTCCATCTTAACTTTTTATTTGATCTGAGGGTAGACTATAAATATTCGGTTTCGTCCGGCGTAGTTCAAATATTTTCGTTATTACTAAATCATCATGAAAACAATACAGGGTAATGAAAACGGGATAGGTTCCTGTAATATGTTATAGTATAACTTTTTTTATGGGATAACGTGCTGGCGGGTCACCTGATGGTAATTAGTCTTCGCCACTCATGGACGTCTGCAATACTAAAGGAGTTGCAGATGTATTGCCGAGCTCATTTATTGAAAAGGGAGAGATAGAAGAAAAGGAGAAGGATGAGGACTGAGGGAGGTCTTGGGCCTTCGGCACTCCACACTCGTCGTAAGTACGAAACATATACTTGACGTCGATATTCTTCTTTCTATTGGGAGGGTAGTACTTCCCCATGCATGATGAAGGCATTTAGATATGCCACGACACTACTAGGTACTCAATATCTATGCTGATCACAGTACCATTTCGAAATAACGACCACATCTTTGGTATTTAGGTTATCATGATTCTTCTCTTCACCCTCCAGAGCATCTTACGTCTATAAATATTTGCCTTTAATAAAACGTTTTGTTTCCGTGTGCGCACGCGCCGAGCCGAGACGGGCCGCTATGCGCAATCACGGGGATATGCCTGTATGGTAATGACAGGCAGTGTTCCAGTGTTCTGCACTATTGCCGCCTCCGGTATCTTTGGAACGTAATAAGGATGCAAGTCATGGAATGATGATGATGGTAGAAGTATTGCGAGTTCGTCAGGGTTACCACAATATTGCCAAATATTATGCCGATGAGCAATAATGTACCTAGATACTAACATTAAAGTTAAAGAGAAATTCGACATCACAGGCAGTTGTCTCGGTAGCTTAGTTGGCAAAGCGTCTGGTGTTCTTAACCAGAGAGACGCAAGTGCAAACCCTGCCTGGGATCGAATTTTTCTTTCACTGGAAACTTTAATTAGAAAATTCATATCTTTGTGAACATTATCGTGTTAAAGTTTGTTTGGTACCTAATGTTGCGAGTGAAATTAAAATGACAACGCGCCACGCGATACCTAGCACTCTCGTTGCTAGTGAGTCCACTTTTTAACCGACTTTACAAAATACAAAAAGGAGGTTAAACGTTCGATTGGTTTCAAAAAATATATTTTATTTATTGATTTGAAAGAGTCTGCTAGAGATCTCAAAAATAAAAATAAAAAAACTTTTAACACAAAAGTAAAACATCTTTAAATAATAATAAAATTATTGTTGTGTCTGTATCAGTTTTGGAATTTAAGAGAATCTTTCGTTTTCGCAACCAACTACCGAAACTGTAACAAACTTAAGACAAATGTACCATTATTTTTTGCAGGCGGTTTAAATTTTTTGTTAAAAGTCTTTTTTATTTCAGTATCATTATTATATTTTAATTACAATCTGATTATTATTAAAACACAGAACAGTAATAATTGTTGTTTGTGATGTACTTAAGTAAAATAGTCCTGAGAAGTTGTTAGATTGGTATGTATTTCACCATGATGTATATCCCTGTATATAAGTTATTTATTTATTCATCAAAATTACCTCAGTCTACAGACAATAAAAGTGAAAAGGACATTCGTCATGCACATTTGTTTCCCCTCGCGTATGTTCGGTGCATATCAAGGTAGTAGGTAGAATTTGGATGCAACCCTCGATCTAGTTAGTATTCGGAGAACGACAACGGTCTTGGGACAACGTGTGAACAAACTGACCGTTGTTTGTTTATCACTTTAGGTTTCTAGTACTTGCAATGTGAAATAAGACTTCAAAAACCGGCCAAGTGCGAGTCGGACTCGCGCACGAAAGGTTCCGTAACATTATCTATGAAACAGCAAAAAAATCATGTCTGTTTTATGGGAGCACTTACATATTTTTTTTGTATTAGTCGCTATTTTTAGTATATAGCGGCAACAGAACTAGGTACATAATATATTATATAGGTATATCTATAAATATGTTCTTTTTGTATATTATATTGAGTATCTGTATATGTTTAGTATTATTACGTATTATGTAACTTTTGTATCTATGTAGTTTATTTTCTTCATATTATGTATATGTATTTTATAATTGTTATGTTTTTTTTCTTTTTATTTAAGTAAGTAAGTGATAATTTTTATTTAATGTTTATTTTTTGTACCTAATTCCGATTGTCTATCCGTTTAACCCGAAGGTTGACTGGTAGAGAATGCCTTACGGCATTAAGTCCTCTTTATGTACCAATGTGCATAAATGTATAAATAAATAATCTGTGATTTTTTTTTAATCCTATGAAAAGCTTTTTATATAAGAACACTTAGTATACGTGACGTTTTTAGTTCCCTCAATAAGGGACAGTATTGCATCAATCACATGACGCAACCACAAAATAGTGACAAGGTCCGAACCGCAAAAACAGCTAGTCCCTTTAGAGAATTCAATCACAAACTTACTCCACACATAACTATGCCAAGCACATATTTTATTATAATCATATTATATAAAGTATATTAGTGTCCTCATTACGCTGACCAAATATAACGCCTTTATGTTATGCAACAAGCAATTGTTATGGCGACTGTATCATCATAGTAAATGAATGGAATTGTTAAGTTTATATTGCGTGGTCTTTCCCTGTCTAGCGTGTCGGTATATTTTAATTTTGATGGTCTCATTATAGAGTGGCTCGTTATAGTATATTTAGGGTTCCGTAGCCAAATGGCAAAAAACGGAACCCTTATAGATTCGTCATGTCTGTCCGTCCGTATGTCACAGAATTTTTTCTCTGAACTTTTAAGAGCTATGCTGTTGAAACTTGGTAAGTGGATGTATTCTGTGAACCGCATTAAGATTTTTACACAAAAATAGAAAAAAAACTAACATACCTACTTAAAACTGAAACTCAAAATTTTTTTTTTCATCAAACCCAAAAATGATATTTAGGTTTCCAATATCATTTTTCTCTAATCTGAATAGTTTGCGCGAGGGACACTTCCAAAGTGGTAAAACGTGTTCCCCCCCCCCTGTAACTTCTAAAATAAGAGAACGATAAAACTAAAAAAATATATAGTGTACATCACCATGTAAACTTTCAACGAAAATTGGTTTGAAAGAGATTTAGTAAGTAGTTTTTTTTTAATACGTCATAAATCGTAATGGTACGGAACCCTCCGTGCGCGAGTCCGACTCGCACTTGGCCTGTTCTTTTTATACTACTAAGGTGGCCAAGCGCACTTGGCCTGTTCTTTTTATACTACTAAGGTGGCCAAGTAGCCTATGGACGCTTGCAACACCAGGGGTTTCACTCACGTGTTGCCGACTCTGTAATGGAAAAAAGGAGGGGAAGGAGAAAAGGAGAAGGAAGGAGATTAAGGGAGGAATTGGGCCGCCGTCGCTCCACACTCACCGTACGAAACGCAACAGTATGCATACTGCTACTTGACGTCGATATTCTGTGGGAAGGTAGTACTTCCCCGGTCGTGCCGACCCATTCATGCTGCCATGTAGACATGTCAGCAGGCACTACTACTAATTTACTAATAGTTGGAGAAAGGGTAGGATGTCGATTGTTGCACGTATCCAAATATGAATACAGACAGAATAACCAATAAAAAATCTATATATATATAAAAATCAATGCCACTTTTCGTTGTAATTTTATAACTCAAGAACGGGCTCACCTATCCAAACCAATTTTTTAGGCTTTGTTCGGACTATTTAGTGGTGGTGGTGTATGTGAAGTTTGCACAAAATCGGTCGAGCGGTTCTTCATTTATCACATTTTTTGTAACAAATGAATTCAATAAATGGCGGATCATTTTGTTAATGGGTATTTTGCTGTCAAATTGAAACGAACACGCGGGCAGCGCCGTGGGCGGAAAGTTAGTTCTTTATAAAACTACTCTTTGACTCACGAGTCAATAATTCATCAAATTAACAACACATTTAAAAATGTCGTCGGTCCGTCGGTCGGTACATCACACCGGTACATACCTAACGTGGTTGTCACGAATGCGCGTGCGACGCATCGCCGTTGACTGCCAACAAGACGTATTGTCGCGTGCTTTGTAAATAAAACGATTTATGTGGGTAGACGAAACATTACAATGATCGATGTCTGGAAAATACTTCACGAATATAGAAAAAAAGAACAAACAATTTATTTCCTGCAAAACAAGATGAGACTTACACATATTATAAATACAAAAAGCATAATAAAAACAAAAGAGATTTGAAACACAATTACTATAATAAGAAATAAAATTATGTGTGACGGCTGACATCACCCGGGCACAAATCCAGAGTCCGAGCTGCTACTGGGAATGTCATAGAAATACCCATAATACTTTAGTCGACCTGGGAATTGAACCCAGGACCTCTAGCGTAGCAGTCGCGCTTATGACCACTAGACTAATGAGGCAATTAAAGCTATCAATAATAGCAATTCCAATTTTCTCTCTTTTCATATCCTCGCGTAGTCCGGATGACGAGATTCTGTTCCATGTCTCATGTTGTTCAACTCTTGTTGCAGGGTTCGGACCCTCGCGTGGCGACGTGCCGCGGGCGGCTGCAGACGCGGCGCTGCCAGCTCAACCAAGAGATCAACAAGGAGCTGCGCCTGCGCGCCGGCGCTGAAAACTTGTTCAAGGTATGTCGAAAGGAGACTTAGCAGAGATGTACGGAAGGGTAAAAATGTTCAAAGTATACAGGGCGGAAGGGACATTGACGCCCAACCACAATTTCAGTAAAATTGTGAAATACGTACTCAGTCAATGTATGGAACAACTTTTTTTTAATGACCGACTACTTTCAAAGTTTTCATCGGTTGACATTTTTAGTCGGTTATTTATATTAGGTTAGTTATGAAGTATACATACCATCACGCCTGTATTCCCCGAAAGGCTAGGCGAAGCGTACTAATGTACACCCACATTTCGCCGGTATGTTTAGGTCCCATGTAATAGGGGGCGAGCCTATTGCCATTAACCGGGCACAAATCCAGACTCCAAGCTGCTACTGGCAATTTCATAGAAAAACCCAATAACTCTTTACTCGACCTGGGAATCGAACCTAGGACCTCTAGCGTAGCAGTCTTAGTTGTTCTTGTCTAGTTATAAAGTATGTGATTCCCTATTTAAAATGTATTCAGATACATTAAGACTAAAATAAGCAATAAAAGTAAAATAAGCAGTGCTAGCCTAGTGATTTGAACATTGTACTGCCAAATTGTAGGTCTCGAGTTCAAATCCAAGGCATGCACCTCTGACTTTTCGTAGTCTTGTGCGTAATTCGCTTTAAAACAAAAATTCAATAAAATTTAGCAAGGCGATGGATTGCATTTGGGTAAAGACATAATTGCAGAACTGCAATCTTGTATTACTATTGATAAGATGGTCGAGAGATTCTATAGTATTGTTTATGCCGTGATAGATCGATACGTCCCCCAAATTAAAGTTAAGAATTCTAAATACCCACCCTGGTTTTCTAGACAACTAATAAAAAGATTAAATGAAAAAAACCGTATGAGATTAAAGGTCAAGAAGTACAACAACCCAATGGATATGATTACTTTAAATCTACTAAAAAAAAATTGTGACAGTATAGCCACTTCCTGTTATAATTCGTACATTGCTAATATAGAGGAAAAAATTAGTTCAAATCCAAAATATTTTTGGAGTTACCTAAAACAAAAAAGAGGTGGATATAGTAACTATCCGAGTAGCATGACGAATGGTACAGAAAGTTCAGATAATCTTAATGATATATGTAATTATTTTGCTTCCCATTTTTCTAAAGTGTATAGTACTGATACAAACAACGTCATCGTATCCAGTCAAATGGGAAAGTGTTTAAGCAATTCCACTTTAAGCCAGATAACAATCTCTGAAAATCAGATCACTAGAGCATTAAAAAAATTAGACATAAATAAAGGTGCAGGACCTGATAAAGTGCCTGCACTGTTTTTAAATAGGGTAGGAAATATGCTATCATTTCCACTAATGTTAATATTTAATAGATCCTTGCTTGAAGGTACCTTCCCATCGGTATGGAAAGAAACAAAGGTTGTGCCCGTTTTCAAGAATGGTGACCAAACTAGTGTTGGCAACTATAGACCCATTGCTATTCTATCTGTTCTTGCAAAAGTCTTTGAAGCTCTTATATGCCCGATACTTTCATGGCATTTTTCCCAATTAATAATAGATGATCAGTATGGATTCATGAAAGGTAGATCTACAGCTGCTAACTTGGTAACATATGTTGAGACTATTGTTGAGTCTGTCGATGCAGGGATTCAAGTTGATGCAATCTACACTGACTTTAGCAAGGCATTTGACACAGTCAACCATAGTATTCTCATTAAAAAACTAGAAATGTACGGTGTGTCAAGTGCTTTGCTACATTGGTTTGACTCATATTTGTCTGGACGAGTACTCAGAGTAGTGTTGAATGGTTGCAGTTCTAACTCTTATATCGCCACTTCCGGTATCCCCCAGGGATCCCATCTGGGACCATACCTTTTTATCTCTTTCATTAATGATATTTATAAATGTTTTAAGCATTCACATATCTTCTTGTTTGCGGACGACCTAAAAGCGGTTTCGGAGATTAGAAGTTATCCAGACTCGATTTTATTTCAGGATGACATAAATAGGCTAGCCGAGTGGTGTGAGCAAAATAAAATGAGTTTGAATGTGAATAAATGCAAACATATTAAATATACCAGAAACAAAAACAAAAATGTGATACCTTCAACCTATAATCTGAGTGGCGTAGTTCTGGATGAAGTTGATACCATACGTGATCTGGGTGTCATATTTGACAAAAAACTCAGTTTTGTACAACATATTGATGAAATTGTGCTTAGAGGATCAAAAATGCTTGGATTTGTTATTAGGGAATGTAAAAACTTTAAGAAACCAGAAACAAAAATAATGATGTATAACTCCCTTGTAAGGAGTCACCTGGAGTACTGCAGCGTAGTGTGGTCACCAAGCTACAATGTACACAGCATTCGCCTTGAGAGATTACAGAAAAGATTCTTATGGCACTTGACATACAGATGCAACATGGGTAAAAAACTTAAATCATATATAATTCGGCTAAATAATTTTAAAATGAAATCTTTGCAAAAAAGAAGGGAAATGCTGGACTTGGTTTTCCTTAAAAAACTTATAACGGGTGCTATTGATTGTCCAAAGCTGCTTGTTAAGGTATCGTTCTATGTACCACGAAACCTCCCGAGAAGCATTAATAAAAAACTTTTTAATTTACCAAAAAGCCATACCAATTTAAGACAACATTGTCCACTATCCAGAATGTATAGAATGTATAAGGAACATGAAATGGATATTGACCTGAATGTAACATCTATACCTTCCCTAAAAAAAATCATCATAGGCAAATAAACCCTGTAAACAGATTTCCCAACAGATTTCCCAATAGTCGCTTATCTCCTGCCAGAGGCATCAGTTTGTCATTCTTACGGGTTTTGTGTGATGTTGCTAGCATGCTATTATTATTATTATTATTTTTTTTCTCTCTCTGATAAGGGGAGATCGGCGCTTTGGATTTCTGGTTTGAGATAGTGGTTGATTTAATTTGTGTTTAATAACCGTATATATACATACTTACTTACCTCCCTCCGTATTTTCCTTACTGCGATAATTGCTTAAGGATTTTCTAAAATTAATAATTTTGTTTTTTGTTTTTATAAAATGTAAAGGTGGTCCAGACTTCCAGAGTAAAGAGCATGTCTTGCAACAAATACATAGTGCCAACGAACACTGACTTATTGCATGATCTGTTCTGGATCCACCATTATGCTAACTTTGCTGTTACACACATACCATAGTGCATGCAGTGCTCTTCTATAAGTAATGAGGCACTTAGATATTTAGTGACAATGTATCTCTTTTGTTATTTTACCAGTGTACTCATTGTTGAAGAGCCAAATAAATAAATAAATAAATAAATAAATAAATAATTATTCTACCTTTAGTCTCTTAAAGTCCTTTAAAATACTAGTGAAATCGCGTGAAAGAACTAGTAGGTAGTGTATAAAATAAATCTATAATTTATGAACCAACTTGCAATAACAACTACCTTACCATTATTAGTCACATAAAAAGAGTATGCATAACATTTCCCCACACACTTCCTGATACAAATCGAATGGCGATAGCTTTGCAATCACAGTAATCGCCATCGCGGCGTGACGTCACGTGCTTGACACTTTCCCTGCGCGCGCGCACTGCAATGCGATTCTCTTTTTGTGGCGTTAACCGTTTAAAATTGGTTCGAAAACTGCGAAGTTATGTAGATTGTAGTGTAGTTACTTATGTCGACAATCTACATAACATACCATCACGCTTGTATACCCCAAAGGGTTAGGCAGAAGTATACTTAATATACACCATCACTTCGTCGGTAGGTTTAGGTCCCATGTAATTTAGGAGGCGAACCATTTCCAATTACCGCGCACAAATCCAGGCTCCGAGCTGCTACTGAGAATTTCATACTTAGAAAAATTCAATTACACTTTACTCGACCTAGAAATCAGACCCAGGACCTCCTAGAGCAGCAGTCGCTTGGGACGAATGAAGAAGTTCCTAGCGCCTAGATAGATATAACTAGATAACGATTCAAGTTAAGTATGATTACTGACAGTTTTGTTCGGGTCACAAGCAAACAAATAAGTACCTAATTCTAATAAATATATAATTAAAATAAAATCCCATTGCAATGTGTTACTAGTGCCAAAAAATCTAAATTACGTCATCGTTTCTGAACGAACAAAAAACGATCAACAAATTTCAAAAAACGAAAGCAAGTCAGTGAACTTAAATATCGAACTTCCGCTGAGCAATCCTTGGCTGTTGTCCCTCTCAAGACAAAGGCATGAGTACATCGACCCACCATTGGCGGTGTGCGACCGTGACGCCCTTCTGTCTCTGAACGTTGACCTTGAACCCATGGCAGGTATGGTCAACAGTCAGCTGTAAGGAGTTCGAATAACTAACGAAATGACTTCGAATTTCTTTAAAGACTTACAATCATAAATCATCAATCACTCGTAGCACAAGCATTTAGCTTAGCACGAGAGTTAACAAGAATACTAGTAATGTGCGACCCATGTTCCTAGAAAGTAAACTTTAAGAAAAATCTGAATAAAAGGTTGTAAGCTATCTATGTGCATCCAAATCCATTCAGCGATTTTTGTGTGACTGAGTCACTAACATCCAAAACTGTATGTCTTGGATGGGGTGGACAATTTCAACAATGATCGATATATTTCAGCGAATTTACACAAAACCTCCAAACAAATTATACACCTAAACTTTCCTCGTGAATCACTGTCTATAAAAACCGCATGAAAATCCGTTCATTAGTTTTTATGTTTATCGCGGACAGACAGATAAACGCAGCGGGGTACTTTGTTTTAAACAGCCTCGAATTTTGATCATAATAAACATTGCATTGCGAATCGATATGTTTTAATGAGCGAATACATCCGTGATTGATGCATACAGTCGTCTGAATCACCTTGTATTAAAAAAAACAACTACAGACAGCAACGGGCAATGTAGAGTGTTAACCTTTGTCCGATTCTTGAACTTGCAATAAAAACTGTGGACCGCTGAACGAAAACGCGAAGTCGACGAACTCACACACTTACCGCGGTGCGAACGTAAAATCTATTGTGTGTTCTGAGAACTGTATTGTTTGGCAGTAATAGCATACTAACTTACATACCATCACGTCTGTATTCCCTGAAGGGTTAGGCAGAGGCTGATGTACTACATACACCCACTGTTCGCTGCAATGTTCAGGTCCCATTTACCTAATAGGAAGCGAGTCTATTGCCATTAACCTGACATAATTCCAAACGCCAGGCTGCTCGGTCAGTAACAGAATCGATTGCAGTGGTTTTTAGCCTATGTTATATTTTTGTCCCAAAACATGTTGAAAATTATTCAAGTTGGACACCCATTTTTATTACGAAAATCGAAAGAAAGACTGAACGGGGAGGTCAATCACTCGCCTGCGCCGTCCGGCGCCCTTAGCTAATTCGTACCCACCCGCGCAAATTAGGTAAATTGATAAAGATATGCTATCGGCTAAAAATTCCGTATACTTCCGATAATTATCCAAGTATATGTAAAAAAAAACATATTCTACCTCTTACTATTCGTCGGCAATCAGCTGACGTTTCTTTGTTAATTTCAAATGAAATTGATAGCCCTGAGTTATTGCGGAAGGTTAAATTTAGCGTCCCAAATAGGACCATTAGACATAACCCGCCTATTTCTGTTCCTCACTGTTCCTCAAAATATAGGCAAAACTCATATATAGTACGGGCAAGCAAAAATCTCAATAAGTTATGCAAAGAATTCAACCTTGATCCATTTGTCATAAAAAGCTGTACGGCAAGAAAGATGCTCAACCTTAAGTTTTTTGATAATTAAGTATTAAGCATAATTTGTAGTTGTCCTGCTTAAGTGTCCCTTAGGTTTTTTCATTTTAAAGTTTGTCACTAACCGTGAAAACCTGTAATTGGCTTTATGAGACATATTGTTATGTTTTACTCCACTGTATGGCTGTTGGTTTTCCAAAATAATAATAAATAAATTAGGACAAACTTTTGAGGTCACCACCACCACTCGTCACCACGTGAGTTACTACTTTTCAAATCAAATTAAAGTTGGGGTGTTTTGGATTTAGGGTATACAAAAATTAACGTTGTATATTTCATCACTTTCCCCAGGCGACGACGAACAGGAAGCTGCGTGAGACGGTTGCGCTGGAGCTGAGCTTCGTGAACTCCAACCTGCAGCTGCTGAAGGAGCAGCTAGCGGAGCTCAACTCCTCAGTAGAGCTGTACCAGAGCGACAAGTAAGATGCACGAACGTTTCCCCACTATAGGATAATTGTCCGTATTTATGCAAAATGGAACCACACGACAAATTTTGTTTTTTACTTCTATTGAAGAAAACTTATTTAAAAGTGGTCTAAATTCTTGTACAAAAAAGAAACACATGATTTTTTTCCTTGGCAACAAGGTTAACTAAAAGCAGAACGGAACCAACAGCAAAAACGAACATTACATATAATGCCAAATGATATCTCAAATTTGAAATCTCGGAAAAGCGTATTTGTCGAGTGGTTGGTTTCTTTTTGCATAAATACGGACAATTGGACTATAATGTTCGCACTTCTTGGACACAGGCCTCCTCTCGGTGAGAGGGAGTGGGCCGTAATCCACCACGCGGGCCCAGTGCGGGTTGGTAGATGTCACATGTCTTCGAATGTTTGGTTCTAGGACATGCCGGTTTCCTCACGATGTTTTGGGAGCAGCGGTGATGACATAATTTACACAGAGTAAAGCGCCTCCTGCGACAACCCGCAGTAGGCTAGCGTGGTGGATTATAGCCTATTCCCTAGTTCTGAGAGGAGACCCGTGCCCAGCAGTGGGACAATGTCATGGGTTGAAAATTAATTAATGAAAGCGCCAGTCTGAGTTCGAACCTATGACCTATAACCTACTACCTACTCCTAAGTCGCGGCCGTTGCCACCACCGCGCTTTCGGGTCCGCACCAGGGGTCGGCAACCTGCGGCTTCTTGATATGTGCCACTACCAGTATAAGCTGAGCTCTCATCGTAAAGGCTTTTCGTATAAACAGGTCAGCTTATATTGGCCCTGTATTGTATCTACTAAGTATCCCATTACTGTATTAGCCATCTTTTACCCTCTAAGAATTTCAACGAGTTTCCCATTCGTTTTCGTTCCCACACATTCAACTGAAAACTGTTTTATATAAATAGGTACATAATTATTATATTAATCAAGCCATGCTTATATGTAATAGGACAGGTTTAATTTGTTCGTTATATTGGACCAATAAATTACGTTTTGATTACAAATTATCTCACTATGTCTCTCACCTTGACGGGCTAACAGAGTAGACTATCACATTATTTTGTTTTGTTTATCAAAACTAATATTATATAGAGGAAAGATATGATCGTTTGTTTGTTTACATTGAATAGGCTCTGAAAGTACTAGTCCGATTTGAAAAAGTCTACAAAGTTAGTAATGCATATTTGAAGTAGACACTGTATTTATTTCTTATGCACCACCAAGGTGGTAAACAAGCATACGTCCCGCCCGATGGTAAGCGGTTACCATAGCCTGTCATCATCAACCCATATATTGTCCCACTGCTGGGCACGGGTCTCCTCTCAGTACGAGAGGGATAAGGCTATAGTCCGCCACGCTAGCCTGCTGCGGGTTGGCAGACTTCACACGGCGTCAAGAAAATCTTTCGGGCATGCAGGTTTCCTCACGATGTTTTTCTTCCCCGTTTAAGCGCGTGATAATTTATTATTAATACGCTTATTACTTCGAAAAGTGAGAGGTGCGTGCCTTAGATTCGAACTCGAGACCTTTGACTTGGCAGTCCGACGGTCATATCACTAGTCTATCACTGCGCTACCTACCGTAGCCAAAGAACGCTTGCAACACAAGTTATCACCCGCAGTAGGCTAGCGTGGCGGACTATAGCCTAATCCCTCTCGTACTGAGAGGAGACCCGTGCCCAGCAGTGAGACAAAAAATTGTTGACGGTCATAAATAAAGTGTTAGACGTCCCTCTCATATTAGGTTAATGATAAATGAAGTTTAAGACGTCCCTCTTATACCAAATGTCCAAATTCCAAGTTACCTCCTTTTTACAAACTGACGTAGAATAATTATTTCGAGTCTGAGTGTGCAATGTGCGCCGCAAGGTGTAAGTAACACAACCTTGTCGCTTAACTTTCACATAATTAGGTATATTATGCTTTAGTAGCTTTGCACTTTCATTTAAACGGGCTTGGCTTAAAAATAGGCACTAAAGAACTGGCTGGCTCTTTGAAGAAATCTGGTCAAAAGGAAAATCATCGTCTTTTTCTTTCTCCCGTGGAAAGGCGATGTGTGACGCCCTCTAAATAAACCTTCAAATAGGTGGGTGTTGTGCCTGGCGGACCACGATCCGTCGGTTGATGTCGAGTCTGTAAACTTTGCTTGTGTGATTCAGGATTTGCCTATCATAGTTTCTGCGTAACGCGATAGATGTCGCTACTCTTATACTTTTTTATTTTAGTCGATTGCACACGCTACTATATATCTGACGAAATAACTATGCGTCTCTGAAGTGCTACCAAAAGAGTAAAGATGTTAACTCTTGTGGTTTTACGCAAGTGTACTCGCAGTAGAATATATTCTGATAAAAACTTGGAGCAAAGATTGTTGGGTTGTAAAATGTCTCATTCGTAATTATTGTCCTTACTAATATAACATACCTTTTTATTGTAAAGCGGTTGTTGTAAAACGGCGGTTGCCTAATGGCTAGGGCGTCGGACTTGCGATCATGTGGTTGCCGGTTCGAACCCCACCCATTGCACTACCGACGTGAACCCACTCGTAACACAAGCATATTTAGCTTAGTACGACGGGTTAACAAGATTTTTTTTTTTTTTTATGGGATAACTCGGCAAACGAGCAGGCGAGCTACCTGATGGTAAGTAGCACGGAAGAGATAAAGAAGATTGGAATGGCCATGTGGGCGGGGCAGGCGCGCCACAGTCTTGATTAGAAAATCATAACTCGCCCGAATCATACATTCGCCGCGTTTAGTGTGCTTATGACTACTTCAGAGAACAGAGCTCCGCTTTAAACTGCCGTGTTGTGTTATTCTTACGTAATAGACAAAATGTCAGACCACCAGTATATAGCGAGGAGGTATATCTTTCCATCTGTAAGTCAAAAATAGCATTTAATTGCAAAATAATTGGTAAAAACATAAAAATATACTGATTACTATGAAATTCCAAACATCAATCATATTATTGCAACAAGTTACAAATAAAATACATTGCCCGATGTGTTCTCGCTTAATCAACACGATGTCGTAGTCCGCTTGCAATGTACTGCATGCATTGCGTTTTCTACTCTTCAACCATAGCCGTTGTTCGTCGTTTGCCGGGGTTGGCCGTGAGTGATGCACGGCGTACATTTATCGATATCGAGGTGACCGTGTAGTTAAATAAAAGCATCGATAGAATTCTCAACTATATTTACGTTTGACAAAGATTATTTTTGAAATATTAAATATTTAATTGATGAGAGTATATTTTTAGTTAGATGTATTTTATATTATATGAATCATTGACTGAATGAAGATGAAGCGGCATAGACCATTTTATTTTACTTCGATTTTAATACTGAATAGATACAATATAGTCTAGTCAAATCTAAGTCAAATACTATACCTACTATTTTATTTAAGTTTTAATATTTGATTCTATTCGACATTATTATTCATGCAATTAATTATAATAATGTTATGTTATAACTCTATTATGTTATGTTACATTTCCCCCAATTGACAATTGAAAGAAATGAAAGAATTGAAAGAAACTATGTCCTTGGAACAAAATGTAATCATTAAGATTACATTTTGTTCCAAGGACATAGTTTCTCTTAAATTAATTAATATCAAATAAAAATAGTTCTTGATTTTTATAAAAAAATAACGGACAGTATTTATCGATAAAAAATATCAGCTTTTCAAGCACTAGCGT
Source organism: Subacronicta megacephala (assembly GCA_958496365.1). Taxonomy (NCBI): domain Eukaryota; kingdom Metazoa; phylum Arthropoda; class Insecta; order Lepidoptera; family Noctuidae; genus Subacronicta; species Subacronicta megacephala. The sequence goes on from OY292536.1 coordinate 9,991,104, forward strand.
ATGCTTGTTGCGAGTGTGTGTCTTATGCCTACGGGAGCTTGGTGCTAGTGTGTGAACAAATTGCTGCCCACCGCTTTATGTGTGTGTGATTTGATTGTGTGCGAAAAACTTGTAAAGATAATGTTGCGTATGTTTGAGAATTGAAGTAGTGGGAGTAAAGCGGCGACACTGGTCCTAGAACAAAATAGCAGCTAGGGCCTTTCCAACCTTATTTATCTCTTCCGTGGTAAGTAGTCATCGCCGCCCATGGACATCTGCAAAACCAAAGGAGTTGCAGATGCGTTGCCGAGCCTATTTAGGGAAAGGGAGGGGAAGGAGAAAAGGAGAAGGAAGGGGATTGGGGGAGGAATTGGGCCTCCGGCCCTCTCGCTCACCGAACGAAGCGCAGTAACGAAACGCTACTACTCGGACGTCGGTCTTCTGCGAGAGTGTGGTACTTCCCCGGTTGAGCCGGCCCATTCATGCTGCGAACAGCGTGGCCCTACCACAACAAGAATAATACTAGTAATGTGTGACCCACATTGCTAGAAAGCTTTTATTTAAAAAAAAAAACCTACCTAGGTACTACCTAACCGGGGATGGATGCAAACTCGGAGCTGCTACTGTGAATTCCATGCAACAGCCTAATAACCCTTCGGTTACCTTGGTTTGGTTGACCTGAAAATCAATCTCTAGCTTAGCAGACACGCTTATGAGCACTAGACTAATGACAGTGTCTCTACTGATATTGATTTTTGCACAAAATTAACCTTTAAATTACCTGCGCTACGGAAAGAGAAATTTTAGCCACTTACAGTTATTTCGTCTGAACAGTATCCATGTTTAAACTAACGAATTCCTCAATGCTCAATTAGATTACCTACTTGTTTTTAGGGTTCCGTAGCCAAATGGCAAAAACGGAACCCTTATAGATTCGTCATGTCTGTCTGTCTGTCCGATCGTGTCAAAGCCTTTTTTTTCGAAACTATAAGAACTATGCTGTTGAAACTTGGTAAGTAGATGTATTCTATGAACCGCATTAAGATTTTCACACAAAAATAGAAAAAAAAAAACAATACATTTTGGGGGTTCCCCATACCTACTTGGAACTGAAACTCAATTATTTTTTTTCATCAAACGTTTACGTGTGGGGGTATATATGGATAGGTCTTTAAAAATGATGTTGAGGTTTCTAATATCATTTTTCTCTAAACTGAATATTTTGCGCGAGAGACACTTTCAAAGTGGTAAAATGTGTGTCCCCCCCCCCTGTAACTTCTAAAATAAGAGGACGATAAAACTAAAAAAAAAATATGATGTAGATTACCATGTAAACTTCCACCGAAAATTGGTTTGGACGAGATCTAGTAAATAGTTTTTTTAATAGTCATAAATCGTAATCGTACGGAACCCTCCGTGCGCGAGTCCGACTCGCACTTGGGCGGTTTTTTTTATTTGTTGTCTCACACTTGGCACCACTAATAAACAAATGAAACAGTATTATTTCGCATAAATTATATTCAAAGAACATAATATGGACTCTAGACAATGATGAAATAAAGTAGGCACTTCGCCCACACCAAAAGCATAGACGCCTGAAGGCAAAATTACATCTTTCGAAAGCATTAGCTTTCACAGACAACGCTTCAGGATAGTAATGATATATGAGTACCTTCTACAATATTTATTATTTATGGTGGTTATCTGCATCATTATATTATTATACTAGTTATCGCGTTGGTCGGACAGTATTTAAGGCTAAAGCGTCAAAGTTGGGCGCGAAATTCAATTTTTTCTTGGTTAGTTAATTTTTCCGGCTAGGTATATCACATTCTAGGTACAGTGGGTTATAGCTGTTACCTGACCCACCCTAGGTGGGACGGCAGAGTCTCGGTGGGTCAGGTAACAGCTATAACCCACTGTACATGCCAGTAGAAATTGCGACATCAACAATAACTTATTCGTTTTGAGTATTTCACATGACCTACACAAATGTCCTGCTGATCTGGTATCGTTGTGCGACGGGTCGTTGAGCTCCCTATAAAATGGTTGAGCTACACGATGACTGATGTATGCGTGCCGTCAGTTAGGACAGGTCAACTCAAAGCTGCTATGGCTCTTTCTTCAAAAGGCCTGTTCAGATTTTGCCCTTAAACTCGCATATCTAACAACAACTATTGTCTGGACTTTAAAAGAGACCATGATTCTCTGAGTCTGTTTCGACGTTTCTTCTCAGAGGTCGTCAGATAGGAAACGTCGGCGCCATCTAGTTAAAAAAAAATGTAAAAAATCGACTTGTAAAAGTGTCCTGATCTATTTACAGAAATAAATATCATTTCATCATTTCATTTCATTTCACAATATTGAGTATTTAAAATTTTGCTTAAAAATTGCTATCTTAGGAGATCTAGGCGTAATGTAATTTTTCGTCGTATCCACTACTTTACACCAAAATCTTTGACGAAAACGATTTTTAAGCAAATGTTTTAATATGTACTTAATTGTGAATATGTTATTGTTGATGTCACAATGTCTACTGCCATGTAGGTACCCAGAATGTTTCTCAGGACCCCGAGCGTAGCAGTCGCGCTTAGAACCACTAGACTAATGAGGCAGTTAAATTTATTTTAAATCATTTCTTTACTGCTTTAAATGAAAACTATCAATTATCCTAAAATCTTTTCAGTTCTTCAGTCCACCCTTGACCATGCTGTAAAGGATCCGAAACGTTGAGAAATAAAAATATCTATATAACGCGATAAAATCCGTAAAAAGTAGTTTCATTTCAATGTCTAATATTCGCGTTATTGTTAGAAACCAGTATCTTTTTCTAACATAAGTAATAGTAATGTTTTCTTTCACAAAAACAATGACTAACTTAAGTAAAGTTTATTTGCACATATGTAATTTCTCATGGCTCCCACATCAGTAGACCGACTAATACAAGTTGCAATTACGCAAAAAAACTTAACTACACCCTCGTTATTTCAACCATGACACAATTACAGACTATAAAACAAATGTGGTCCGTTAAATGTTACTGCAAGTACTTACAAGATTAATTTTATTACCGACATTTAAAGTACAAGTAAAATACATTATGATACTTGTATATTGTAGTAGTTATAATAGTCTTGTGTGGAAATGTGCATAATAAATGTTGTTACAGTTTGTTCGAAATAAGTAACCCAATCGGAAGTTGTCTGCAAGTGGTTTAAAATTTTAATAGAAAGAGTCGGTGTAAAGATAATTAGGGTCGTATATGTTTCACATTTCTAATGATTTTGTTTACTAATTTCGATATTTATGTATTAAAACACATAATTACGATTTTATCATCGCGGTAGTTCGGAACGGCTAACTTCCGATCGGCTTACTTATTTCGAACAAACTGTACGATACATTTAGGTAGTTAGATATTAAAAATTATGAGATGGGTAGACAGAGTCTCCTTATTCTTAAGGCTGATTGTTCAGCCTTGGACGCCAAATTCAATTATTTTTTTTGGTTTTTCACAATCTGTTTGTCTATGACACATTCTAAATACGGTCGCCAGCACATCAAGTTACCAAAAAATGACAAATTTTCTCAGTCGATATTGAACTGAATTATCAACACTTTAAGGTTTAAAACCATTTGGAGAACTTTGACAGTTTTTTTATAACCTGATGTGCTGGCGTCTGTACATGGCATTAGAAATTGCGACGTCAACTATGGGTATTCAAAGTCAAAATTTAAAGCAATTAATTTGTTAAACTTAGGTGGAAAGTTACAACTTTATTCAAATAAAGTTTAGTTAAAAATCGTTATTGTAGGAGATTTATTTTACAATACTATCTGCTACGATGATAAATTTACAGGGTTTCATATTGATATTGATGTGTATTTTGTAACAACTTATGTACATACAGGTCAACCTATACAAATCCAGTTTAAGCTGATCTCGCATTGTATAGTATAGCAGTTTTGTATAGCTTGATGTGTAGCCGTGCGTACATATGAGAGCAATAAAGATTTGAATTTGAATTTTAAGTAAAGTTCTTATATTTAGTTGTGAATATATTATAGTTGATGTTTGCTGTCGTACCCTTGAATGACTTGTAGAAGTATAATTTGTGAAAAAAAAAAACAGGAAAAATAAAATTGTGCGCAAGGTGAGATGATCCGCCTTTAGTGTTCCGTAATTACCTTCGGATTTGGATCAATTTTACAACTTCGTTTAGGTATGTAGATGACCGAATTCCAGACGAAAACTTGAATTCGTGTGCCGACATAACGGCGGCAAGGCCGTCTATTATAATGTCATATTTGTTAATTTTAATTTGCTTTGAATTCTTTAACAAACTGCCTCATTAGTCTTGTAGTCCTAAGCGCGACTGCTACGCTAGAGGCCCAGGTCGAAATGAAATGAAATGAAATTATATTTATTTCTGTAAATAGATCTTTTAAGACACTTTTACAAGTCGTTTTTTTTACATATTTTTTTTAACTAGATGGCGTCGACGTTTCTTATCTGACGACCTCTGAGAAGAAACGTCGAAACAAACTCAGAGAATCATGGTCTCTTTTAAAGTCCAGACAATAGTTATGTTATTAGGTATGCGAGTTTAACAATGTAGGGCAAAATCTGAACAGGCCTTTTGAAGAAAGAGCCATAGCAGCTTTGAGTTGACCTGTCCTAACTGACGGCACGCATACATCAGTCATCGTGTAGCTCAACCATTTTATAGGGAGCTCAACGACCCGACGCACTACGATATCAGCAGGACATTTGTGTAGGTCATGTGAAATACTCAAAACTTTCAGAAATCTTGAATATAAATAAATGTTATACGAGTTAAAACCGACATAGTACTCACATTTACAATTTGTATGGTACAGTGTACATTAATAATAATACTATGCATGATAACTATGACCTACAAGGCAACTCAGTCAACTCGTAAATGGAAAAAAAATAAAAAATAAAAATATTTGAGACACGATAGCCAGCATGTCGACCAGTCACCACAAGCAGCACCCGTTCACGAGTATAACGCACGGATCAGCCATCACCTCCCTCCCCATTTTAGAGGGAAGGGGGTGACCCGACCAATGACGCTACCGCAAGCAATGACATCTAAGGGAGCATGACGACAATGCAGCCAGGTGTAAATTATGTTACAAAAACATGTTGTACTGAGGACCGAGGTCACTAGTAACTGCATTACACATAAATGTTCACAAATAAAATTAAATAGTAAATAAGAAAATAATATGTAATAATCAAATTAATTGGGTATATGTCAAACGTATAAAGATATGTCAATTATCAATTACAAATTAAAATAATTAATAAAATAATAATCAAATTGCAGTCAGGGTAAATTTGGCATTATACAATCAATAGCCTGGTTCATTAGAACAGTTCAATTCAATCCCAAGCATTTTTGTCATCCATATAATCTTTCACACTATAGAAACTATAGAAAAAGTGTTCGAGCAAAGTGTTATTGGGTTTTTCTATGAAATTCTCAGTAGCAGCTCGGAGTCTGGATTTGTGCCCAGTTAATGGCATTAGACTCGCCCCCTATTACATAGAACGAAGGCGAAACATAGGCGAAGTGTGAATTGTAAATTAGTACACCTCTGCCTAACCCTTCGGGTAATATAGGCGTGATGGTATGTATGTTTTTTAACAAAAAAATAAAAAAACACATTTATCAAGTGCATACAGGATACTGAAACAAGTTACCATCTGTATCATCATGCAATAACACTTAGAGGTAAACAACAAAATGAGTAGCCCTTTTGAAGTGTAAAATTCTAGATAATAGTTGTTATTATAAGAAAAAAGTAGACGCAAGTTAACCTTTTGCACGCCAGAGTATAAACGTATCGCCGTACCCCTGACGCCAGGCCACTTTTTCTGTCAAATTACACAACGTAGTGAAAACACACTAAAGTAATGATTAAATTGTTTATTTCATAAAATGGGCGACGTATATTTTGTCATATATTTGTGACGTTGGCGTTCAGGGTAAGATTTCGTTTGTCACATATATGTGACAATGGCGTTCAAAAGGTTAAACGCGGAGAACAAAAACGGAATGGGCGGTAAAAGCCGCGAGCGTGGTCTAAAGGAGGATACGCTGCATTACTACATTAGAATAAATACTAAGCTTTATAGGCCGACCGTTTAACTCGCGTATCGCCTGCGCGGTAAGAAGGGAGCGGGGGGAGATGTTAGCGCATGGGTAAAAAGATACTTATTATTTTATTCTGTACCAACAATGTCTATCTCGAGATAAATCTTTGGATTATTGACTCCGTGTGTAGCGTTACCCGCCCCCGCTCCCTTCTTACCGCGCAGGCGATACGCGAGTCAAACGGTCGGCCTATAGTCAACTTCAAAAGGATTATTCTTTATAAACCTACATTATTTTGTCCCACCGATACGGAGTCAATAATCCAAATATTTATCTCGAGATAGACATTGTTCGTAAAGAATAAAATAATAAGTATCTTTTTACCCATCCGCTAACATCTCCCCCCGCTCCCTTCTTACCGCGTAGGCGATACGCGAGTTAAACGGTCGGCCTATAGTCAACTTCAAAAGGATTATTCTTTATAAACCTACATTATTTTGTCCCACCGATACCAATAGTGTTTCAGTATTCTTTTTTTCAATATTCTGACAGTTCTCTTCCGAATAGGGTAAGTAGTTGATTGTTGTTGAATTTATTGAAAACTAGCTTTCCGCCCACGGCTTCGCCCGCGTGGTTTCTCGGCTTTTCTGTACCATAAAATGTATGTGTTATTGATATAAACCTTCCTCTTGAATCACTCTATTGCTGAAAACTGCATTAAAATCCGTTGAGTAGTCTGCAAGATCTAAGCGAACAGACAACGTAAGTGACATTCATTTTATAATAAGTAAAGATAACGGGCATATTGTAAAATATAAGACGATAACAGACTGAATAAAAAATAGACTCATAAAATTCTTAGATATAAGCGTTTTAGGTTATGATGGGGATAGAGGGGATACTCTGTTCCTTTTGCCGCAAAATTAATATAAGTAAGTACCTATAAAATTTGTATGAAATATCGGTTTATGACGTCACAAGTCGATATAGTGCTCTTTATTTAACAAAAAATAAAATGCTTACTACCTTATTTTTGAAAAAAAAAAGATTATTTAATCACCTCAATCTATGGTACCTATCTAAGCATTTTTATGAGACTATAAAAAAATTACACTCAACTAGCCTTTTAATAGGATGAAACTGCTGATACTCGTATATTATGACTAACCCAATTATTTTCTAGTAAATTAAGAAAAGATAAACGTAACAATAAAATCTACTCGGTGCTGGTAGATACTCGTAATTGTTCACTAGTATAATTGTTATTAAATGAACAATCCCGTCCATATTTAGAAATAATTACTTACAGAAAGTTTTCCCAAATAATTTCTTCCACAAAATACAAAAATGTCGTTACAATCCAATTATCGCTCGCCAATTAACGTTTAAAGAGATACAATAAAAACTGTTTCCGCCATTGTTGTGTTTTCCCGCGCTCCGCCATATTGTCAGTGTTACCATAGAGTAATAGATCGGAATGCGCGCGCCAATCTAAATTCTTTTTTAAAGAATTTGCACTTTTTACTGTGTTGTTTGTTGTAGTTACCACAATCATGAAATATTTTTATTTTCTTGTCTTTTTGTAGGCTTTTAGTATAAACGCTTGCTTATTTGTGGCTGCTAAATAGTTTTTAATTGATTGTTGTTTCTTTCGTAGGATGTTTGAAAAATAATTATTTTTGTCTAGTTTTTTTTTACGAGAGAATTCCACTTGAATTTAAATTCGAAGGAATTCAATTCGTACATATCTATAAAATCTATAAAAATAAAATTTATTTGGAAATGTTAAAAAGATTTGAAGAGCAACGTGAAGTTTCTCGAGAGAAAATATGACGGACCCGCTGTCGATAATACAGCTACCATTTAACTATAATTGTAATGTTTAAAACGACTCAAGAATATTATAAATACGGGTTTATAGAGCAAGTTGTGACTTTCATTTTTATCTGAGATAGTTACTGAGGCCTCATTCCGATAAATCGATGTTAAAATCGGCAGGCTTTAGTCATTAAATGTTAGTAGAAGCATGGTGAAAGAAAGAATACAGTGCAGTGATAGCCTAGTGATATGACCATTGGACTGCCAAGTCAAAGGTCTCTAGTTCGAATCCAAGACACGCACCTCTGACTTTTGGAAGTCATGTGCGTATTAATAATTAATTATCACCCGCTTAAACGGTGAAGGAAAACATCGTGAGGAAACCTGCATGCCTGATAGATTTTCTTGACGGCGTGTAAAGTCTGCCAACCCGCAGTAGGCTAGCGTGGTGGAATATCTATAGCCTATTCCGTCTCGTAAATTTAATTTGTGATGATGTTGATGAAAGAAAGAATTACTGCCCTCCCAAAGAACGTAAAGTAACTGTATGCATACTGTTGCGATTCGTTCGGTGAGTTTGGGGCGCCGGAAGGCCCAATCCTCAGGAAGGCAAGGAAAAGGTAGAGGTTTTCCTTTCCCTTCTCTTCTTCTGGTCTGGCGACGCATCAGCAACTCCTCCGGTTTTGAAGGAGTCCTAGGAGCAAGCGAACCACTTATCATCGGGTGGCTCGTATGCTTATTTGCCGACGTCTTATTATTAAAAAGAATGGAATAGGACCATTGGGCGATGATTATGAAACCCTCGTTAAATTATAGTGCTACACTTTTCCTATTCTTTTTAAACTGCCTCAATGGTCTCGCTGTCAGAACTGCGGCTTCTGAGCGTGGGCTCCTAGCTTCGATCTCAGGTCGTGTTGTCAGTATTCCATTGCCTTCTGTTACGTTATATTAATAATCAGTTCTTTTTTTTTGCATCCTGTTATTCCAATATACCTATCAGTGAAGAATGTGGATGGATGAATCGAGTGGAAGCTGGATACGACAAACTGAGGATAGGGCGAAATAGGGCACATTAGGGGAAGCCTACGTCCAGTAGTTGACTGGTACAGGCTGACGGTGATAATGATGAAATGTATAACACCTTTTTTTTATGTGTGTCCATGGAGTTTCTTACCGGATTTTTCTGCAAAGTATCAACTTTTTAGAACCATGCAAGTGGACTCTAACGCAATTTTAAAAGCTTATCTTATGTATATCTAAAAAATAAACCCTAGGTATATATTCCCTTGGTCACCCTATAATTTGAAAACGACATCAGCAATTTTATTCAACTTTTCTTTTGAAATTCTTTGTAGGTTCCTAAAATTAAGAAAACTACGCAGAAAATTGGAAAATATCAGAAAACTTAAGGACTATTATAACTTCGCGGTTTTTTTTCTGTTCGAATCGAATAAGACAGGACAATTTCTGTCGGGTCAGCTAGTTTCATATAAGGACATTAGCACTATTAACTAGGTACTTTGAAACTTTTATTTCCTTTGTCAACAGCAGCAAAGAATGCGTGATGCCGATGATCCCTCTGGGCTTGAAGGAGACAAAGGAGGTGGACTTCCGGGAGCCGTTCAAAGACTTCATCCTGGAGCACTACAGCGAAGACGCTGCTGCTTATGAGGATGCTATATCAGATTTCATGGATATGAGACAGGTACACATAACATAACATTACCCCTGTTCTCCCCGAAGGGTTAGGCAGAGATTTTGTACTTATGTACACAGTTTGTCAAAATTCACAGTCAAGTACGCCGAGTGTGAAGCGCCGGAGGCCTATTTCCTCCTTCAGTCCCTTTGCTTCTCCCTCTCTGCTTCTCTCTCCACTGCTTCTCTTCTCTAAGGTGGCAAACAAGCATACGAATACGACCCGCCTAATGGTAAGCGGTTACCGTAGCCGATTGACGCTTGCAACACCAGAGATATTTTTCGCGCGTTGCCGACCCTAAAATGGGACCTAAACAATCAATTGTGTACATATTGATTGTTTTGGTTCAGTACTGTTACGGCATCACTTTTTAAATGCAACAATATAATTTAAAATAGCTATGGTTCACTTGTCTTACGCCGTCCTGTCACGCAGGCGATCCGGACGCCGGTACGATCCAGTGCGGGCGTCGCGTTGCTCTTCAAATACTACAATCAACTGTATTTCATCGAGCGACGATTCTTCCCGCCGGATCGCTCGCTTGGAGTCTACTTTGAATGGTTCGATTCGTTAACAGGTATGCTGAAAGAATTTTTTTCCCTCCCAGAACCTTTTCTTACAATAATAGGCCACAAGAAAATGCTTTAACAGCGCCATCTATTATCAACAAGATGGAACATTGTAGTTCAAAATGTTTACATAGGTGGAACTACTTTATTGCGTTTCTGCAACAAAAAAATAGATGGCGTTACTAGTTATCAACTAAAAACTGTTTTACTGAATGTTACTGGAAGGTTGCAGCTGCTTTGAGAATTGTATCATTTTTATTTTTATTTTACCCTCAGATTGTAAATCAATATACGCTTTGGATTTGTAATTTTGTAATTTTGCAGGAGTCCCGTCATGCCAGCGAACAGTAGCTTTCGAGAAAGCTTGTGTCTTGTTCAACATAGCTGGCATCTACACTCAACTTGGCGCTAAACAGGTAAGTTCTCCTTAAATGGTTAGGCTGATTTCCAATTTCTAGACTGTTTAAGGCTAAAGCGTCAGCCTTGGGCGCGAAATTCAAAATTTTCTTTGTTTTTCGCATATAATCGGCTATAACACATTCTAGGTGCTTACGTGGCAGTAGAAATTGCGACATCAACAATAACTTGTCCACGATTGAATATTAATTAAACTATTCAATACGAGGCCTCCGTATACACATTCACCATGATTGTTGATGTCCAGGACCGCGCGACGTGCTCGGGGCTGGACGGCGGCGTGGAGTCGTGGCTGCGAGCGGCGGGCGCGCTGCGCTACGTGCTCGACAACTTCACCAACGCGCCCTCCGTGGACCTGGCCGCCGACACGCTGCTCGTACTCGCTGCACTCATGACTGTACGTGTTTGCTACACTTCTCCATTGTTACGTTTTATACCAACAAAATTGAAAAACTTTTAAATTTGCCGCATGTATGTTAAGTCTGGGAGTCGTTGGATGTAATAATAATATTTGCAGTCAGTCAACTTTAGGATATACTTACGGCAAATGCACGGTAATTTGCCTTAGGTATACCCTCTTTTTTTTAGAAAAAAAGCTTACTAGCAATGTGGGTCTCACATTACTAGTAATCTTGTTAACCCCTCGTACTAAGCTAAATGCTTGTGTTACGCGTGGGTTCACGTCGGTTGTGCAATGGTGGGTTCGAACCGGCAACCACATGATCGCAAGTCCGACGCTTTAGCCACTAGGCTACCGCCGCTTCAATACCCTAGACGTAGCCATAGCTTATCCTCAAACTGCCATATAATACGGCAATTATATCGATAGCTACTTCGATTTCTGCCAAAATATCAACGGAAGAGCATTAAGAGCATTATTCTTACTAACATAGTTTCTAAGCACTACTAACAAACTATGGATGTACATCTGAAATAAATAAATAAAAAATAAAATTAACAAAAGTAAAACTGTTTTCGGAATCCAGTAAGATTCCGAAAACTAAGGTTGTCAGCAGTTAATATCAAGTTTCTAGAAATATAAATAATGTTTGAGTTTAACAGGCACAAGCTCGGGAATGTCTATTCGAGAAGCTGCAACTACAAGCGGGTGAGGCGCGCGGCGAGCTGCGGCGCTCGCCGGAGCTCTGCCTCGACCTCGCGCACGAGAGCGCTCATCTCGCACACACCTACCGACAGCTGTATGATAAGGTAATAATAGTACTACGTAATTAAACACTAAGGACGCATCTTGCTTCTCCTACTTGAACTACGCACCAAGCCCAGTAACTACAACCACATCTGTGGACGAAGATGAACAAGGCATCGTTGCTAGCGATATGAGCGTTTTTTTTTCCAAATGACAGAGACTGTAAAATTCGTCAGGAGCTACACAGGTTGATGATAGGATGTTTGACACGTTGATAATCAACAACCTTGAGATTTTATTAGCAATTATGTAGTAGTTTATCTACAATATTAATTAATTACATTATTATAAGAACTCTTATTTTCAGATGCAATCGGAGGGTGTGTTTAACTACGTGCCATACTCGTGGGTCTCTTTGGTCCACGTTAAGACTGAGTTTTATAAAGGTAACGCACAAAACCATCAAAGAACTTCAAAAATTCAAAAACTTATTAATTAATTAACTTAAATTATATATTTTTGTATGAGTTCCTATTTCACCAATCCAGGTAATTTAATAGCCATACAATGTCAATTATCTCTTGCGTACTGCATTGTCTTAGTAGATGTCGCTACTAGTCTTTGTATATCTTACGTGACTGCATAGATGTCACTACATATATTGATAATTTTCCGCAGCGCTGGCGCACCAGTACTGTGCCACGGGTTTGCTGAACATGCCAGAGTCATCGCGGTCGCCCGGCCGCCTCGCCTCATTATACGATGCCGAAACGCACCTTGATAACGGTAAAATTTAAAAATCACCAATATTCGGCGTATTTGTACTTGTTCCAAATAACTGTACAAATACAAAAGTCAAATATCCGAGGCACAGCACATTTATGGCCTTAAATTATTTACAAGTGGATTTGACGTCTGCATGTCTAAAAAAATATCAATAAGACTTGTGTACTTTCAGCCGATACCTGGCTTATGTCAGATTTTTACATTTGTTTCCTGATTACAAAAAATTGTGAGTATTTTTCTTCTCGAGAGTCGAACTATACTAGTGAATAATGAACTTTATATGAATTACAGGCTCGTCAATAACGCCGACACTGAAAGACGCGGAGCTGGACTGGACGGCGCTGGGACGAGCACACCTCGCAGAAGCTCTCACATTGTATGAAGAAGCGCTCAGGCTTCAGAGAATGTGTCGGTTAGTAAAGAAAGAATACTGTTTTTATTTGAGACAGAACACGGAGTTTTAAATCAATGATTTAGGACCATTGGAGTAATGAGGCAGTTTAAGTTGCAACAGGCTTGTGTACAGACATACGGATAGACACGTGAAGCTTGAAATATATCTCTCTTTAGGGGCCGTCCATTAATCACGTGATGCTTTTTTTGGCATTGTTTAACCCCCCCACCCCCTATATCACGTGTATTTTTTACCTACAAAGAATCTTAATTTATTTTAGAATTTTCGGCTCGTTTGCCGAAAAAATAAATACACGTGATATATTACTACACCTCCCCGCCCCCCTTGTGATATTTCGTGATTTTTCATGGACCCCTACCCTCCCTTTCGAGCCTCACGTGATTAATGGACAGCCCCCTTAGCCCAAAGATCACGCGAAATCATGATATCGCAGGTATTCAGCTCCCGTTAGAGTCTTGGGTCTCAGCATTGGGAAAATAATATGATTGATGAGGTACTCACACATACGGTAGCTAAGTTAACTCTACTGTACGGTGAAGCAATTTTAAACTGTCTTGCACTCCTATTCCCATTCAAACCCACTATAAACACCGAACGTCATCTATCCGCATTTTGCTTAACATTTTTAAGTTTCCTGAATCCACTAACAGATGTCGCTACTATTCCAGAGAGCTGCGCGGCAAGGAGGCGATATCGTTGGTGGTGCGCGCGCAGCTGGAGCGAGCTGCGCGGGAGCGGGCTGCGCATCATGACAACGACGCTAATGACTTCAATGACCTCATCGACGCGCCTAATGTACAGCGTAAGTTAAAACCATGTCATTTTCTACGAAATTTTAAAAATGTATGTAAGGTGGCCAGCACATCGAGTTACCATAAAATGACCAAATTTTCTCAGTGGATTTTGAACTTAATAAACAACATTTTAAGGTTTAAAATCATTTGGAGAAATTTGAAGTTTTGTATAAATCCATGTGCTGGTTTTACATTGTGCCAAGTTTGAGTGTTCCACCAGGAACACTCAAACTTGGCACAAGTTAAGCATAAGTTTACGATTAAACTCTTCTCTAAAGCTTAGCCTAATATCTACCAAGTCAAAATAAGGCGATTAGGCTTAATACTAACTAAGCTGAAACTGATAGCCTATAACGCTTTTTTTAACTCGGCCTTTTTTTTCTGTAATACTCATCTAATGGCACTCATTCCTCCTCCTAATTTACAGCATCATCAAAATTCCAACTAGCCTTAACGCAACCAGACTTCGCTCAACATAGAGTAGAAGATCTCTTCAAGTCACTAGGACCAATCGCCATATTCTCCGCCAAACGCCACTGGAGTGCACCCCGCCTTGTTCAGCTACAAAAGTACAGGGACGGCTCCCGGCGCATCGAGAGACCACGAATCACCGAAGACTACGAAGAAAACCGAAATGGCAAACACAGGAGTGATAAACGAGACAGATCAGAGGACAACAGCACATACTACAACCAAATAATCAGGAGCGATGAGAAATATACCAACGATTACGAGAAAAAGAAACTTCATAGGGTGACCAAACAAAACGGCGTCTACATTCATAGTTATAATAACAACAATAATAATAATAATTACGAATATCATCCGAAAGTTTTAGATTATGATTCTCAGAATGAGTATAGAATTAAAGGGGAGGGTAAAATTGAGAATGGAGTGAAGGAATGTAACGGTAAACTGAAGAATGGGAGGCGAAAGGACCCTCTGAGAAGGGCGGCGAGTGAATACAATGTGTCTAACGCGAAGACTGATGATGAAGGATTCGGGTTCTCTGTGAGAGGGGACGCGCCTGTCGTCATAGCGGGGGTTGAACCTAATTCATTGGCTGAAGTAAGTTTATTGGTTTATTCTATAGTAATGTTTGCCTCTTGGGATATCTCTTTGCTATTTGCAATAGACACGTATGAGGTAAATGAGCAGCAATCTTCATTTCAATTTATATTTTTATCTTAGCTATTAATTTTACGTTTCATTTTATAGGCCCTCCGGGGGGCATTGCATGCCGGAGGGCCTCTCCACTCATGGAAAAGACAGAACTGTCTTACAATCAGATCACATAAAATTGAGCTTAAGCAATAAGCGACCTTAGCGCACTGTTTCTAAAAACTCGAACAGACGAAATGTTTTCCATCATTTTATAATGTTCATAGAATATTACCTGCCTGCTTCATTAGTCTGGTGGTCCTGAGCGTCCTGGGTTCGATATCAGGTCAAGCAGTGTTATTGGGTTTTTCTTTCAAATTCACAGTAGCAGCTTTGAGTCTGGATTTGTGTCCGGTTCATGGCAATAGGCTCGCCCCCTATTACATGGAACCTAAACAAACTAGCGAAATGTGGGTGTACATTAGTACACCTCTGCCTAACCATTAGGGGAATACAGACGTGATGGTTTGTTGGAATATTACCTATTTGCGTCATAACTTTAAGATCGGCGGCATGCGCGAAGGCGACTTCATCATCTGCATCGGGGACACGGACGTCAAGTGGAGCTCGCACGACGACGTGGTGCGGCTCATACAGCAGGCTGGTGATACGCTCACCATGAAGCTCGCCACGCCCATGGACAAGAGCTGTCTCAAGGTATTTAGGACGCTGAGGAAATGCCACTTCACCTTCTGGGGGAAAGCGGCCGCTAATACACAAGCGCAATGCACATCTGGGGAAACATGTCTTGACACCAGATGAAATAAGGGAGTTCACCCCTAAGAAAATCCTGCAGTTTATAGTAGCTGCAGGGTTTAGCGGTGAACTCTGAATCATTAAGTGGCGATCACAATAGACCGAATATTATACCAATCATCATCATCAACCCATTACATTGTCCCACTGCTGGGCACGGGTCTCCTCTCAGGAGAGGGATTAGGCTATAGTCCGCCACGCTAGTCTACTGCAGGTTGGCAGACTTCACACGCCGTCAAGAAAATCTCTCAGGCATGCAGGTTTCCTCACGATGTTTTCCTTCACCGTTTAAGCGCGTGATAATTAATTATTAATACGCACATGACTTCGAAAAGTCAGAGGTGCGTGCCTTGGATTCGAACTCGAGACCTTTGACTTGGCAGTCCAATGGTCATATCACTAGGCTATCACTAGGTTCTCACATTATACCAATGAATATCAAATAAAAAAAACAGTAAAAACAGGTACCTATGCTTTGTACTATTTGACGTTTTAGAAGTCACGGCTACAGGTCAATCTATACCTATACAATACCAGTTTAAGCTGATCTCGCATTGTATAGACTTTCCATACAATAAGAGCCCAGCGTAAAGTGGATTTGAATAGCATGAATGTAGCCGTGCGTACATGTTATTTAAAAATGAACTGACTTTACTTTCTTTTAAAACAAGTATATCATGTTACTGATAACTTGTAACACTTACCTACGTGAATTTTAGACATTGAGCCACTTTCTTTCACTTTCTTTCTTTTTTCCCACAAAGATGGGCAAAAAGTACACACCGCCTGTTGTCACGATTCTTATTTTCTTATTCTTTTGCTTCTTCCACATTCGTATATCTTGATGCTCGCCACACACCACGTCAGTGGTTCACACGAGGCAAAAAGCGGACGAATGATTCTCAGCTATTTACATTATAATTCTAATATTCCAGGCATCACCAGATACACCCCGACAGTCGAACTCGAATCAAGGTTCAGTATCGGCTGCGTCCACAGCATCAAGCGGCTCTACAGCAGTCACAGCGCGTTCCTCTGCCCGACGCGCGCCATCTTGGAATCCCTTCCGACGTAACACCACCAGAGACAACAGCTCACATCGCGGTTCACACACAAGCAATATTATATTCAGATAAAACATTTTATAACAAACTAGCGCCATCTATCTGATGGCTTGTAAAAGTTACGGCGACATCTATAGATGTCTTGAGTAGATAATTGGGAAATGATTACCGCCATCTAGCGGCATCGTTGCAAAAAATAATCGCATGCTGTATTTAAAAAGATTTTTACGTCTAATACTTGACAGCAATTTTAGTCACCTGTCATCGTGGTTGAGGGTGATCGTATAACCTTTTTGAAGAAAAAACAATCCTTAAACTCCTTCAACTAGCTATTTCGCTTATTCATCCCAAAATTTTACCATTAATGTCAAGAAGAATACAATCTCGTAATCGTTGTCGTAAACAATAATTTCAAAAGTAATGCCAAAAGCGCCATCTATATTACTCATGTCAAAACATTAACCTACGTTAAAACGTATACCAACGCCATCTTTTATCGGTTTTCTGAACTACTTAATTAGAATATGAAATATTAAACTCTTGGTTGGAGATAAAAATAATTTAATTTAGGGCGACATTTGCTGCTACTATATTTAGGTTCCTAAATATTATAGCAAGATATGGGGACCTATTACATCGGCTATGATACTCCAAAGTTATATTTTTATTATTATAAGTTTATTACTTGGCAAGCAAGCACTAACATAGGGTATATAAAATTACTTTTATTTAATTTTAATGGCCTCGGTACTTATTTTTCTTTTGTCATAAAAAATCATTTTACTCCCTATGATATTTTTCTATAATCTATTTAAGCTTGTCAAGTTTATTTAATTATTTTATTCTTAATTGTAACATTTTAGTATATATAAAGTTGATTAAACTTTATCAAAAACTTCCAATCTATTTGCTTAATACCTCTATTATAATATTACTTTCCTATAGGTTTTTTCTGTGGAACTCGAATTTTAACTGTCAACTTATGGCTTAAAGGCCTTTGTATCCAAGCCAAAACCAATAATTAACAAAAACTGCCAACTTATAATGTAAATTAAAAAAATACATTAAAAATAAAAATATACACTCAAACAATAATAATCATCACTGTACTGACACTTGTTACCTACTGACGTACTGTCACATCTTTATTCCGCAAAAGAAGTGCGCAGTCGCAGAATACGTCGCATATACTAGTACTAGACTAACAAGGCGATGCAATTACAGGTGAAAATCTAGAAAACGTTATAACGTTTTTCAGAGAAAAACTTAATGCCTTTTAATCGCCCAAAAGTTGGTTAAACAAATGATTGTGCTAGGTAGGTTCAAATAGCGCTTTTATTTTTTAAATAAAGAAAATTAAAATGTCTACTTTAAAATTTCACGTGAATATAAAATAGATTTTTTAAAGTGAAATAAGCAAAATATAGAGGTGTAATAACTTATTGAATTCCAATGTATAAGGTCTACTAAATAAGGGTTGACTGATTGAAAGTTATACATTAAAAAATAAAATATGTATATTTTGATAAAAATATGAGTATTCGTAAGATATAGGAAGAATGTCACAATTATTTTAGATATACATGTAATTACAGTATTTTTAGATGAATAAAATGGTATATTTTTAAATATTTTGGGTGTGATCGATTTAAAAAAGTTTTGCAAAGCTTTCTGGCACATTGATCGCGTCCAAAAAATAAAATTTTAGATTGATTCTAACAATTTAAAATTTTTAATTTGACGTATTTTAAGTGTTTCTTGTATCATATTTTAGAATAATAATGTATATCATTGTATAAAACTTGTATAAGATTTAAATGTATAAAATTGTTGTGGTTACTTTTGAACAATAAAGGTTATTTAAAGGCATGGTTTTTTTTATAACTGTCGACATCATTATGTAATTAGGAAGTCAATTTATATTTTATCAAATCCATTTATTCAACAAGTCACATAAAAATTAATACCTATGTACACACCTAAACCTACATTTACAACAGAAACAAAATAAAATATTAAACTAATACTAATAACAACACGATTCTGTAACATTTTTTTCATTAAAATTATGTACCTGTTACGTACTTAATTTTTTCGCAATATGTTTGTCTATAATACATTCTAGGCTTAACATCAAGCTATATAAAACCAATTCAGACTGGACTCCCATTGTAAAGGTTTTCCGTAGAAATCAAGGCCAGCCTATACTGGGTTTGTATAGCTTGATGTGTAGCCTACATAGACAGTAGAAATTGCATTGCGAAGATTAACAAGAACTTATTCACAATCACAATCAATATTGAAACTTTTGCTTAAAAATCTTTATCGTAGAAGGTTTTAAATTTTCTTCAACGACTTTCACCAATATCTACGATAACTATGTTTAACGACAGGCAGTTCTTCAAACGAGCGAAAAAACATTTATTTCGAACAAACTGTACTGGCTTTGAGGAACTTAAGAGTTGATCACCTCTTTGGTTCGACCTTACTTATACAGGGTGATTGTTGAGACACTAACGATACATAAAGAGAGTTACTCTGTATTCGATTCTCATTCTAATTATGTAATAAAAATAGTTATTTACTTTTTGAACAAATTTCCCTAATGTTACAAGTTCGATAAAGTTTTTAAGAATACCCACTTATTCGGTTTTGTATAAAAGACAAGCCGGTACGTCAACTCGCTCAGTTTTACTCGGGAGCTCGGAGGCGGCGGACGTGTTTTGTCCGCTAGTTATTGTGATAGTGACGTCGAATCTCTGTCCGATCATTACGAGTTATTATTGTGTTTGCTCTGATGTAATCCTGACTCTGTGATTTGTTACTTTGGCCTAACCAGGCTCGGCCATATTTTCTAACTCTATACATAAATGAAGTGTGGATACATTCACGACGCGCGACGCTGATAGCATTGATTCAGCATAATTAAGTATGTAAGTATCTATTGTGTGTAGATAGCATAACACATGCACGGTGTCCACGCTTTGCGTAATTAATTACTTAACTTAAGGTTAAGTAAGTCGTAAATATTTATGTTTAATGCTTTTTTTTATTATATTTTAGCATAAAATAATGCGAAATTTTCACAAAGATATGAATTTTCTAGTGTAAGAAAATTCTGCCTCATTTTCGGAATTTCATATTTATTTTTATTGTTATATGTTTTTCTACATATAAGGTACCAAAATATCACGTCGTCGAGTATCCTTAGTGTCTCCCGGTCACCCTGTATACACAATCAACAATACAAACGCTATCTGCCACTTAAATACTTTTCGAAATACTTTTTACTCTCATCATAGACGCCGAAAAACACGAAGCCGCCTATCATGAACGCTGTCATCCTAGGCATTATACCAGCGAACAGTCCTCTCAAGCCTGATTCGAAGTATATAGAAGTAAGTACCGGTCTGATACGCAACTTGCGCGTGACTGTGTAACCGTCCGCGAGCATTATGCGCGTTTTGGCGAGGTCCAGGGGCGTGGTCACTCCGGCCGCGAAACCTCCCGCTATCGAGCCGCAAAGTGCACTCTGATAGACAGAAATACTTGTCAGAAACCCTCGTCGTTATGCCATCTTTAGTTCATTTACGGCCGAAATTAATAATGTATCTCCTATCCAAGATTAAAACCAATCTGAGATTGTTGCCTATCGATGCATAGATCTCCAATCCACATGCCAATAACAAAACTGTGCGATCCGTGTTTTTTGCAAACGATAGATTGCAAGCGATCCTATTCCTCTCGAAAGTTATAAGTTATACGTATTCAAATGCAAAAAAATACTCAATAAGTACTTAAAACAAACAACCAGATGTGTAAAAACACATATAAATTTCAGCCCATCAGTTTTTGTGCATTTTAAAATGCATTGTTCAAACCTATTTGGACGAAAACGGAACGTGGGCACCCTGTTTTTTTGATGCCGCAGCTGGATGAATTTTAGTACACTTGTGTGTTTTTTGCAAACGTGATTATGCTCTGTGAGTTTGTATCAATTTGTGTGTGATCTTTTATCATTTTGTAAAATGGATGGCGAAATATTAAGAACTCAATATTTCATTTTATAGAAATGTTTTTTGTTGCACTTCCCAGCGGTCACGCTAGGTTTGCCGCGCATTTACAATAAATCTCTATGATTATATTACTTATAATGTTTTGTTACTAGGTAAAAGGCGAGCCCCTCACCTCATAAAATAGAGACAAATTTTCTCCTAAACTTGGTAGAAGGTAACAAAATAATAACAACGAATGATACCAACAACAAACTAAAAAATAAGGAACAAAAAACGTCTGGAATACCATTTATATACAAATTATTTTGAGTATTTCATGATAACTAATGATCAATCCCCGAACTTCCTTGGATTGCAATCTGCGATTGTTTCCATCAATCTAAGTAAACTTCAAAATGGACGGATAGGTTATTGACACGCACAAACTGTCATTTTCGAACAGAGGTCAATCCATAATGTGTGGTCCGCCCTCCTAAAGATGGTTTGATTCTAAAGATAGTAAACTCAATCCCTGGATTGGTTATTAACATCCTTCACCTCCAAAATAGATTGAAAAGGCAATCTGGGATGGCAAAATTTGGATTAGGATTGATTATTAATTTCGGCCGTTATTATACAGGGTGGAAGAGACATCGACGCACAACTGCTTACCATGAATTCAGTCGTGATACTGAACCCCCTTGTGTTGATATTTTTCGTCGGTTATTTAAAAAAGATGCTCGCAAACCAGGGGATCGAACCCAAGACCTCAAGCACTCACATCAGGAGGCAGCCATAATTGATTCGGCTTTTGACAGTGCGAAGCAAAATTATGATTTTAAGCTAAGGGTATACCAGACCACTCGATCGATCGTCGATCGATGGCAACAATCGATGGTAGAATGGATCAATCGATCGATTGCCGATCGGTCGATGCCATCGATTGGCGATCGATCGATTGTTTAGTCGACGTTTTATGGAACGGTATCCGTCGATCAATTAAAGCTACCACACCAATCGATCAACTTCGACCAACGTTAAACGATGGCAGTTATTGGCGATCGATCAATTGGTGTGGTAACACCCTATACTAATATTATAAAGAGATATAGTTAGCGAGGTTGTAGGGGGTAGTCTCTGGATCTACTGCACCGATTTTGAAAATTCTTTAACCAATAGAAAGCTACATTATTTGTGAGTGTCATATGCTATATCGCCCAACGAAGTAGGCACGGGTCATCATCATCATCATCATCATTGTCATTATGTCAGCCTATTGCCGTCCACTGCTGAACATAGGCCTCCCCCGAAGAGCGCCAACCATCCCGGTCTTGGGCAGCTCGCATCCATCCGCTGCCAGCCACCTTCTATAAATCGTCGGTCCATCGTGTCGCAGGGCGTCCCACACTACGTTTGCCCAAACGCGGTCTCCACTCTAGCACTTGTCTGCTCCAACGATCACTACGACGGCACGGGTTAGCTAGAAAGGAATAATTAAGGTATATTATAAGTCCTGTACCTGAAAACTGCTGATGTCTCCATTGTTGTAGTTCCTGAGCGTAGTCTTGAGCATCTCCCAGACCGGCAGCTCGATGAAGCTGAAGGGCAGGTCCCGCATCACCGTGGAGCCGAAGCCGCGGTACACGCCGCGGAAGAAACCCTCAGATTTGTAAGCCTGTAGATTGGAAACGTTCAGCCAATCATTGTTGTTGCATTTGAACCCCAACAACGTGTATAGACATTCAGTCTTGAGCGCCAAATTCCAATATTTTTTGGTGTTTTTCGCAAGTTGTTCGGCTATAACACATTTTAGGTAATAAGTTATTGTTTATGTCGCAATTACTGCTGCCATATACCGAAAATGATTTTACAATAATAATGATTATACCGTATTCTGAAGGTCCTGTCATCGGCGCCCTGGTATGCCCGCAACTCAGAAATCTATGAGTATCTGGAAATTCCAACCATCCTAGAGTCGAAGCGAAGCGCTACTCAGCCAACTACAAAGATCGACTAGCAACCCACCCGAACCCTTTCTCCCTCGCGCTGTTGCAACCAAATGCAATCAAGAGACTCAAAAGAGCCGACGTGCTGCCTCACTAAGGGAGTTAGGGTGATGGCCCTACCTCGTTAAAACCATCATCTACACACTTCACATCTGCTCATAGTCTGGGCGACTGATTGCAGATTAAAATATGAAAAAATAAAAAGAAATACACCGAGAATGTGTTATAGCCGGACAACTTGCGAAAAAACAAAAAAAAAATCTGAAAAACTTAATAACACTTTGCTCGACCTGGATATCGAACCCAGGACCTCTGGCTTAGCAGTCTTGCTTGCGACCACTAAGACATGAGGCATTGATTAATACGTAACTGTTCATTGTTACTAATTAAATTGTGTTGAACAAATAAATATTTATACTTGGTTATCCACACTAATTAAAATATTATTACTCGTAATATCATCACACCTGTACTCCCCGAAGGGTTAGACAGAGGTGTACTTATGTACTGAGCATACATCCGTTGTTCCGGTCTCATGTAATAGGGGGCGAGCCTATTGTCATTAACCGGGCACAAATCCAGACTCTGAGCTGCTACTGAGAAACAATAACACTTTGCTCGACCTGGGGACCTCCTTTAAGACGTCTAGCGAAGCAGTCGCGCTTAGGACTAGACTAATGAGGCAAGCAACTAGATTAATGATATTTAAAAACTCATACTCACATCTAATAGTATTGATATGCTACTCTTCGGTATTGTACCAACATATGTTTGCTTTCTCTGTTTCGCTATCTCAGTGGGTACTCGGATCACACATGCCAGCTGGAAAGAATATACATTAATTAGTAACAAGTTTTATTCATAGATGGAGCCAGTGTCACCTTAAGCCGTAGAATGTGGGAGAAAGATTTGACATCACAGGCAGCGGAATGGCACGAATGTCTTAAATGGCAGGACGTGCCTCGAGGGCAGGGGCAAACCCTGAACCGCACTTCTCTAGCAATAACTTTGTATGCAAGTTTTATTTATTTATTGTGGTCAAGAGCTTAATCAAGAGTTAATACACAATTCAACCTCTTTGCAGCATAGCTAAAAAATATAGAATACCATAGACTACAAATCTGTATACATATACTTCTCAGCTTTATCCTCCTTAATTCTAGTCTAATGAAACTCACCACTTCACCAACACTGGCCGCAAACATATGAACCATTGGTGCATACTGTGGCAGCACTAAAGGTTGGCATATGGTCTTTGTGGCCTCATATGACACAAAGAACAATGCTGTTGTTGGCATAGAAGTTGTTGCTACAGTTAGTAAGCCTAGAAAAAAAAACGTTTTGATATTGGTCGGCATCAGAAAAAAAAAAATTTTAGAGCACACAATGTTCCAGATAAAAGAAAAGAAATGGATGAAATGGATGAAATTAAATTAAATGAAAATCTGGCTCTGTAGCGTTCACTCAAAGAGGCCTACGTCCGGGAGTAGACAAATACAGGATGATGATGATTGTTCCAGAGATCCAAAAATAGAACTGGTAGCATGATAATTACATTCTATAAATTCAATTTAAAATATATCAGTTGGAAATCTGCTGAATTTTAGTTATGGCCATGAATTATTTAAAATTTTCAGGAAAACAGGTTTCAATTGGTAACACTGGCTATTTTTGATAAAACAACAGATAGTATGATGTAATATCAGATAACATCGTACTAAGAGAATTTTAATGAGGTATGATGACGTGATTAAGTCTAATCTTGTCGTGATCTTTTTCATATAATTTAATTAAGCAAGGAGGATACCTACTCTGCTAGATTCGGTCATGGCAAGTAAAGTTGATCTTGGGCAGAGTAGCATCCAAGAACCAATTACCAGATGGATGTTTGATGGATGATATAGTAGTCTGTTGGAAAGTCCTGGACAACATCGGTACAGAACAAGAATGAGTGTGGCAGAAGAGACATGAAAGTAGAATAAATGCTGTGGAAATGCATTCCTTGCGAAGTATGTGCAGTGTGATTAGAGAACATTTTGGATTGACATGATGTAGTGAATAAAATTAAAAAAACAAATTGAAGGAATAAAAAGAAACAAATGGAATTTATAAAGCAAATGTGAGCAGCTGTGTCAGGAGAGGTTGCCCTAGAAGGACATGCACCAATATTATCGGTGAGGTCCTCCAAAAAGTAAGGTGTATAGTACTCGCCACCAACGACAATCCAAGAGACTTGGAAAGTCGCAGTCTATAGTTTCTGCCTAAAAAGGCGTGAGTGTATGTATGTAACAGGGATGAATGGCATTAAAGGCAGGAAGTTTAAATGACGATGATATTTCAATTGGAAGTTTATTTTTCATACCTCGATAAACTCCTTTGAATCCTCCAGCTTTTTGGAAACCCTGGGCGCTTTGTAATCGAGTCTTCAAGGTGTCCAGGGGGTATAAGGTCACATCCACAGAGACTCCAGCAAAAGCTCCCGCCTAGGACCAAATTAACGAGGTTGAAGATACTTATTATGTAGGTAAACAATAGATCAAGATTCAGTTATCCAAAAACTTCGAAGTTACTTACCAACAGAGGAGGTAAATGGGTAGATTTGAACGTCCTCCCCTTATCCAAAGCAGCCATTATTATTATTTAATTATAAAAACACTTAAACGTTATATAAATAAGCATGAAGTAACCTCAAACTTGAGATATCACAATATTCTTCATTTAATATATGAAGCGTGTTATTATATTTATTTCCTGATTATAAAATAGTTTTAACATAATTATTACAAGTTGGTAATACTAAGTTTTTGAATAGCAAATTGGGTCTGTTTTTAAATAGCGAAACAACGATAAATATATTTTAAATTTTATTATTCCCGGGTTCTTCACTTGTTCACTTCAAATCACTTCACAAGTGACAAGTGACTGAACTGTCAACTGTCAACTGAGTGACAGTACTGATACACAGATGCCTTTTGTCAAAACATTTCAGTTACATTGTTAGATATCTTTAGCACAAATTCCATCCTGTTCATTTTAACACAGATAGGAGGAACCTACATAATAGGTAATCCAGAATTCGACCTTCAACATGATGGACAGACGAACTGGTAAAGGTCGCTGGGATTCGATATATGCAGGCGGCATATAAACGGTCGGTGGAAGTCTATGGGGAAAGCTTTCGTTCAGCAGTGGACTTCATTTAGCTAATATGATAAATCCTTCCATGTAGGTAATATGAGGCCTAGACTACTTCAGCAAAGAATATTTATAGGCTGATGATTCCAGGGAATGGGGCAGGAAGATAATTTATTATGGGTAATTTTCATGATGATTTAAAAGTTCAAATAACGATTCTTTTGGAGAATTTAATTATTGCAAAGGAGCTGAGGAACCAAAATGCCCTTCCATTCACTAAGAGAAGCCTTGGCTACGTCCAGAACAGGACATTTTATAGGCTGATAATAATCATTGTATGGAAGCCCAAACATCTACTTCATTACCTAGCAACGAATAAAAATGTAAAATGAGGAAAATAACTAGACTTCAACGATACAATAAATTATACCGTTGCCTGGCAACAGGTTAATTAAAACCTGTTGTATAGCATTTTGTCATTGCAAATTGTCTGGCTTATTTCTTTAATTTTTCTACTAACTTTATAATGCCGAAAGTGAATAATAAAGGTGCCCATGAGGGCATACAGTACCATACGATCCAATTCGGGGAAGAACCCGGCTGTTACCAACTACATAGGTAAGAAAAAGAGATTTCAAGCTACCTTCTGCCTTGGAAGCTCTGAAAGATATGATATAACGGTTCTTTAATGTTAATACACGTAGAATTATTATCATAAAATGATTTTTATTTATTCTCCAATATATTAATTAATAAAGCGCATTTTGAGGGTATCCACTCCTATTATTATAAAAAGGTCCCCATTTCTTCTCCTTTCCCCTTCGTCGTATTCATCGTATGCCGAGTTATCCCATACAAAAAAGACAAACAGAATTAATTTCTGCATATCTTTTGTAATATTACTATGTAATTATGGAAAAAAACTCCAAAATATCTTTTTATCAATAGGCCATCGCAATGTCGTCTCAAGTTCCCGATCAACAAGCGCCCTATCCACAAATGCGAGGACTTGAAGAAGGAGTACGTGTTGATTCCACAGACGGGCTCCTTCAGGAAACTCCTCATTCCCAAGAAAAAACCCAATTTCTACCCAGCTATCATGCATAAGCAGGAGTTTGACAGGCTGAAGAAACAGGCCACGGTAATACTTCACCATGGGGAATCTTTCTATTAGGTTGTCACAATGTAGGGAAAAGCCTAAATTATAGGCATAGCTATCCTGGCTAGGCTGATCAAGGCTGGCTCGGACAGCATGTGACTACACCTCGTTGCTTGATGATTAACCTTAGAAAAGGTTTTAAGCTTTTTTACCGGGATCATTCTAGACGATCTTGTCTTCCATGTAAATGATTAAATTGATATTTTTGTCTGTAAATAGGTAGAGCTTTTCAAGACACTTTCGATTCGATTCTTTTCGATCGACACATGTCGATTTTTTACATTTATTTTTAAATTTAAACAAGATGGCGCCAATATTTCCTATCTGACGACCTCTGAGAAGAAATGTTGAAAAATACTCGGAGAATAATGTTCTCTTTCAAAAATCGCGTGAACCAGTCGATCGAATAAGTATATTATAACTTTGATTTTATTTATTTATTTATATTAAGGCATATCAACAATAATAACATAAACATTGTTAAGTAGCAAATAGTGGGATATGGAAATATGTTAAAGTCAATAAAATATATGCACAGCATTTACAATATTTATTATAAGTATTATGCCATGATTTCATAATACCAACTAATCGATCTTTCCTCTCTTGACTGCCTCGTTAGTCTAGTGGTCCCAAGCGCGACTGCTACGCTAAAGGGTCCTGGGTTCGATTCCCAGGTCGAGCAAAGTCATAATGAGATTTTTACGTTATGCTCTGTAGCAGCTTGGAGTCTGGCAATTAAGGGCAATAGGCTCGCCCCCTATTTCATGGAACCATAACATACAGGCGAAGCTTCGGGGACTACAGGCGTGATGGTATGATCTTTCCCGTATTCAGATAGTCTCACAAGAGGAACAGCTAGCCGCCATGCACGCGCAAGAAGCAGCCATACAGAAGGCAGCCAAGGAGTCGGAGGCCAGGAAGCAACAGCTGAAGAAGAGCCTGCAGCCACAACCAGGCGCGGAGGCCGCCACGGGGACTGCTGACCCCGAGCTGGAGGGACCCGATCAGGCCGCGCATACCATGTCCAGAGCTGAGAGTAAGTAGGAGAATCGCCATTTAAGATATACAAAACCAGTATAAGCAAGCCTCGCATTATAAAGACTTTCCGTACGATGCGAGACCAGCCAATACTGGATTTGTATATCTTGATGTGTAGCAGTCTGTACGTGTACCTACAGTGTAAATGATCTATGGTGTTTGCTGCCACCTTTATTCATAAGACCAACTATTTGAAATTGTGCAACTCAGAAGTTGTAGTAGGAACCAACCTGGAGTATTTAGGTTAACGAGATACCTAAGTGATATCATAGAGCAATTTTATTAAACTTGCTTTAACACCTTGGCGTCGAATATATATCCCGACTTTCCTTGCGGCGTAATACATTTATCCATTCCTATTCTTGCTTATTTTTTATTATTTTTTAGCATTAAATATTGCGAAATTTTCACAAAGAAATGAATTTTCTAATTAAAGAAAATTTCTAGTGAAAGAAAAATTCGATCTCGGGCAGGGTTTGAACCTGCGTCTCTCTGGTTAAGTACACCAGACGCTTTACCAACTAAGCTACCGAGACCACTGCCTGTGATGTCGAATTTCTCTTCCACCTTCTACGTCTTGAGGCGACGTCGGCACCATCTATTGAAGACATTACTATGTCTTTCAACCAACACGACTGCCTTTACAGGTAGTTCAATGTCGAACGATGTTGCCTTACCGTATTATGCTTATTTTTTATTATTTTTTAGCATTAAATATTGCGAAATTTTCTGGTGGCGCCTAGGACCAAATTAACGAGGTTGAAGATACTTATTATGTAGGTAAACAATAGATCAAGATTCAGTTATCCAAAAACTTCGAAGTTACTTACCAACAGAGGAGGTAAATGGGTAGATTTGAACGTCCTCCCCTTATCCAAAGCAGCCATTATTATTATTTAATTATAAAAACACTTAAACGTTATATAAATAAGCATGAAGTAACCTCAAACTTGAGATATCACAATATTCTTCATTTAATATATGAAGCGTGTTATTATATTTATTTCCTGATTATAAAATAGTTTTAACATAATTATTACAAGTTGGTAATACTAAGTTTTTGAATAGCAAATTGGGTCTGTTTTTAAATAGCGAAACAACGATAAATATATTTTAAATTTTATTATTCCCGGGTTCTTCACTTGTTCACTTCAAATCACTTCACAAGTGACAAGTGACTGAACTGTCAACTGTCAACTGAGTGACAGTACTGATACACAGATGCCTTTTGTCAAAACATTTCAGTTACATTGTTAGATATCTTTAGCACAAATTCCATCCTGTTCATTTTAACACAGATAGGAGGAACCTACATAATAGGTAATCCAGAATTCGACCTTCAACATGATGGACAGACGAACTGGTAAAGGTCGCTGGGATTCGATATATGCAGGCGGCATATAAACGGTCGGTGGAAGTCTATGGGGAAAGCTTTCGTTCAGCAGTGGACTTCATTTAGCTAATATGATAAATCCTTCCATGTAGGTAATATGAGGCCTAGACTACTTCAGCAAAGAATATTTATAGGCTGATGATTCCAGGGAATGGGGCAGGAAGATAATTTATTATGGGTAATTTTCATGATGATTTAAAAGTTCAAATAACGATTCTTTTGGAGAATTTAATTATTGCAAAGGAGCTGAGGAACCAAAATGCCCTTCCATTCACTAAGAGAAGCCTTGGCTACGTCCAGAACAGGACATTTTATAGGCTGATAATAATCATTGTATGGAAGCCCAAACATCTACTTCATTACCTAGCAACGAATAAAAATGTAAAATGAGGAAAATAACTAGACTTCAACGATACAATAAATTATACCGTTGCCTGGCAACAGGTTAATTAAAACCTGTTGTATAGCATTTTGTCATTGCAAATTGTCTGGCTTATTTCTTTAATTTTTCTACTAACTTTATAATGCCGAAAGTGAATAATAAAGGTGCCCATGAGGGCATACAGTACCATACGATCCAATTCGGGGAAGAACCCGGCTGTTACCAACTACATAGGTAAGAAAAAGAGATTTCAAGCTACCTTCTGCCTTGGAAGCTCTGAAAGATATGATATAACGGTTCTTTAATGTTAATACACGTAGAATTATTATCATAAAATGATTTTTATTTATTCTCCAATATATTAATTAATAAAGCGCATTTTGAGGGTATCCACTCCTATTATTATAAAAAGGTCCCCATTTCTTCTCCTTTCCCCTTCGTCGTATTCATCGTATGCCGAGTTATCCCATACAAAAAAGACAAACAGAATTAATTTCTGCATATCTTTTGTAATATTACTATGTAATTATGGAAAAAAACTCCAAAATATCTTTTTATCAATAGGCCATCGCAATGTCGTCTCAAGTTCCCGATCAACAAGCGCCCTATCCACAAATGCGAGGACTTGAAGAAGGAGTACGTGTTGATTCCACAGACGGGCTCCTTCAGGAAACTCCTCATTCCCAAGAAAAAACCCAATTTCTACCCAGCTATCATGCATAAGCAGGAGTTTGACAGGCTGAAGAAACAGGCCACGGTAATACTTCACCATGGGGAATCTTTCTATTAGGTTGTCACAATGTAGGGAAAAGCCTAAATTATAGGCATAGCTATCCTGGCTAGGCTGATCAAGGCTGGCTCGGACAGCATGTGACTACACCTCGTTGCTTGATGATTAACCTTAGAAAAGGTTTTAAGCTTTTTTACCGGGATCATTCTAGACGATCTTGTCTTCCATGTAAATGATTAAATTGATATTTTTGTCTGTAAATAGGTAGAGCTTTTCAAGACACTTTCGATTCGATTCTTTTCGATCGACACATGTCGATTTTTTACATTTATTTTTAAATTTAAACAAGATGGCGCCAATATTTCCTATCTGACGACCTCTGAGAAGAAATGTTGAAAAATACTCGGAGAATAATGTTCTCTTTCAAAAATCGCGTGAACCAGTCGATCGAATAAGTATATTATAACTTTGATTTTATTTATTTATTTATATTAAGGCATATCAACAATAATAACATAAACATTGTTAAGTAGCAAATAGTGGGATATGGAAATATGTTAAAGTCAATAAAATATATGCACAGCATTTACAATATTTATTATAAGTATTATGCCATGATTTCATAATACCAACTAATCGATCTTTCCTCTCTTGACTGCCTCGTTAGTCTAGTGGTCCCAAGCGCGACTGCTACGCTAAAGGGTCCTGGGTTCGATTCCCAGGTCGAGCAAAGTCATAATGAGATTTTTACGTTATGCTCTGTAGCAGCTTGGAGTCTGGCAATTAAGGGCAATAGGCTCGCCCCCTATTTCATGGAACCATAACATACAGGCGAAGCTTCGGGGACTACAGGCGTGATGGTATGATCTTTCCCGTATTCAGATAGTCTCACAAGAGGAACAGCTAGCCGCCATGCACGCGCAAGAAGCAGCCATACAGAAGGCGGCCAAGGAGTCGGAGGCCAGGAAGCAACAGCTGAAGAAGAGCCTGCAGCCACAACCAGGCGCGGAGGCCGCCACGGGGACTGCTGACCCCGAGCTGGAGGGACCCGATCAGGCCGCGCATACCATGTCCAGAGCTGAGAGTAAGTAGGAGAATCGCCATTTAAGATATACAAAACCAGTATAAGCAAGCCTCGCATTATAAAGACTTTCCGTACGATGCGAGACCAGCCAATACTGGATTTGTATATCTTGATGTGTAGCAGTCTGTACGTGTACCTACAGTGTAAATGATCTATGGTGTTTGCTGCCACCTTTATTCATAAGACCAACTATTTGAAATTGTGCAACTCAGAAGTTGTAGTAGGAACCAACCTGGAGTATTTAGGTTAACGAGATACCTAAGTGATATCATAGAGCAATTTTATTAAACTTGCTTTAACACCTTGGCGTCGAATATATATCCCGACTTTCCTTGCGGCGTAATACATTTATCCATTCCTATTCTTGCTTATTTTTTATTATTTTTTAGCATTAAATATTGCGAAATTTTCACAAAGAAATGAATTTTCTAATTAAAGAAAATTTCTAGTGAAAGAAAAATTCGATCTCGGGCAGGGTTTGAACCTGCGTCTCTCTGGTTAAGTACACCAGACGCTTTACCAACTAAGCTACCGAGACCACTGCCTGTGATGTCGAATTTCTCTTCCACCTTCTACGTCTTGAGGCGACGTCGGCACCATCTATTGAAGACATTACTATGTCTTTCAACCAACACGACTGCCTTTACAGGTAGTTCAATGTCGAACGATGTTGCCTTACCGTATTATGCTTATTTTTTATTATTTTTTAGCATTAAATATTGCGAAATTTTCTGGTGTACTTAACCAGAGAGACGCAGGTTCAAACCCTGCCCGAGATCGAATTTTTGTTTCACTAGAAATTTTCTTTAATTAGAAAATTCATTTCTTTGTGAACATTCCTATTCTTATTCGTTTATATGCTACTTAAGATTTTTTGTTATATTTATCCAGTTCTCCGAGCGGATAACATGCAGGGTCCTCGGCTATGCAATCGAATCGTCCTAGCATCCAAATGCCACGCCATACGCGACGCTCAGATTACTGAGAAGGAGCTCATCAAGAAGGAGCTGGATGAAGAACAGAGAAGGTTACGATTGTCACATTTTAATTATTAGGGTGACGACTGGCGGAAGGCAACTGGCAGTGACTGGATAAGGAAAGCCGAAGATCAGGCTCTGTGGCGTTCACTAGGAAGGGCCTACATCCAGCAGTGGACGAGGATGGACTGATGATGATGAGAGGTCACGCACCAGATTCTACTGCAGAACATAGGGCTTTTATCAGATAATATCTTAAGTCAATGATGCACTGAACAGTACTCTTAGCGGGTTTGAAGCAACCTTCAGATAATGCCGAAAGAAATTGTAGCAACCTTCACCCTTGCCCGTAATTTGGAATTATTTTAATTTGCAGATTAGACGCCATAATGGAAGAAAACCGACAAGCGGCAGTTAATCGCGCAGAAGAAGAGGAAGAACGTCGTCATCGGCTGAGGCTGCAGAACCTCTCCGCGCTCAAGGAACAGATAAATGCTCACGAAACAGCCAAAGTATGTTGAGTCCTATTACAATGAGTTCACCGCGAAACGAAACGAAAATGTTCGCTGACTGTAAAACTTTCTCAGCTTTCCTTTAAATCTGATAAAACATACTTTCTAGATGGTCTCCTATAAATTTGACTGGTGTCCGACAATTCTGTATTCTGTATCTCTACACTAGATCATGGAAGCAGAGCGCATAGAGGAAGAGAGTATCCGCGTTAACCAGGCGAACATCGCGATGCAGATCGACGAGGCGCAAAAGTTGAAGGAGAAACATAGTCGGCAGCACAAACTTAAGGAGATGCTTGATCAAGGTAAGCTGTTCACCTATTGATGCTTTACAGGTAAATGCTGTATATAGTGGAAATGCTATCAAGAAGAATAGTCAGGACCGTAGCTTCAATAAGTCTGATATACTAACATTTTGAGTATATTAGAGGTAGCGATTTGCTGCTGCGCCTTTAACATGACTCAAGAAAATAAGGCCGACCGTGATTATGTCGTGCGCCGCGCGCCGCCCCCACAGTGATACTACACGTTCAGCTGATCCGCTAACCAGCCCCCCCTAGGCGCCCCTAGAAAAAATCCTTTATATTTTAATTAACCTTGAAATTATTGTAAAATACATCAGTTACTACGACCAGGTAATGCGGAGCTGCTGTATTACAAGCAGCTGCAGAATGAGGAAGAACGCATCATGGACCTGCGCATTTCCAACTTCCTCAAACAGAAGCAGGAGCGGGAGTCCAGGAACCGTGCCGAGGCGGATGCCATTAAAGCTGCAAAGCAAAAGGGCATAGATCACATTTCTAAAGCTCAAAAGGTACGTCTGTGATACCGTGCGAAACAAAAAGTTTCTGACACTTCACCGGACTCCATAGATCTCTTCTTTTTGCATACCGGTGTGAAAAATAAGTACATGTGTAACTGCTAAAACTGTTGTAACAGTATTGTTTTTATGCTATTATTATTTTATCCTATTTTTTTATCCTAATTTTTAATTAACTTCTCTTTTTTACCATCAGGCTGAACAAGAACTCAAAGAGGAACTAGACCGCATCCGCAATCTTAAGATCCAAGAGGATGTAGAACGAGAGTACCGCCGAAAAGAAAGAGATGCCGCTATCAAGAGGAATAAGGAGATGAAACAGTTGCATGAGGCTAGAGTACAGCAGGTCAGTACCACAGGAAACGAATGGGCTACGGCCTCCTCGCAGAGACCTTCTCTATAAGTCAAATCCATAGGCTTGGCCATTGACTAATTAAAATTCCTTGCCACATTTTTCTGTAACATTCTTCTGATTGGATGCCCAGTTAATAGCAATAGGTTCGCCCTTGTCCTTGGATCTAATATTGTCTGCTTCCCTAATAGTCGTAGACGTCGTAAACGCGACTATTACTTGGGTTTGTTTGGCTCGCTTTATTTTATACGGGACACAAACATACCAGCGAACTGTGGGTTAGATTAGAGCACTCCTGCATTACCTTTTGGCTAAAACGCCTGACACTGGTATACTACTGACCTACAAGCT
Source organism: Subacronicta megacephala (assembly GCA_958496365.1). NCBI lineage: Eukaryota > Metazoa > Arthropoda > Insecta > Lepidoptera > Noctuidae > Subacronicta > Subacronicta megacephala. Next base: position 10,025,771 of record OY292536.1, read on the forward strand.
CAAATATTGTTTTTGACAGATCAACGACATTCACCGTCTGATAGCCCGCGAGATCGCCAAAGATGAGCAGAGCTTCAACAACGCCGCGCGTCAAAATGAGGAATTCATACGCAAAGAGAAGGAGGTGAGTTACATTGTGCGACGGGTCGTTTGACTCCCTAGAAAAATGGTTGAGCTACACGATGACTAATGTATGCGTCAGCTAGGACAGGTCAACTCAAAGATGATATTTCTTCAAAATGCATGTTCAGATCTTGTCCTACATTGCAAATCTCGCATATCTGTGAGTTTGTTTCGGCTTTTCTTTTCAAGGGTCGTCATATAGGAAAGAAGGCGCCGTCTAGTTTAAAAAAATAAAAAAACATTGTCTTGTAAAAGTGTCTTTGAAGGATCTATTTACAGAAATAAATATCGCACCGGAAAATTCTTCTAACTTTGGAGCTCAGTTCGGTGTACCAGTTACCTACAGAGTTGTTCGGTCTCTTTGGAAGACCTAGTTCCTGGACCTGAATGTTTACTTAAAAAAAACATTGTTTTCAGTTGGATGACCAACGTAAGGCTCGCATCGAGCAACATCGCCAGGCCATTATGAAGCAGATCAACGACAAGGAGCGAGCCAGGTAACTTTAATAGTCCCGTGAAATTTGTGCACACTTATAGATTGCCAATTTTTGTGATATTCAGGATACCACGCACTTGTGACTCCTCTGTTGTTGCGGGTGTCCATGGGTGGCGGTAATCGTTTATCGTCAAGCGATCTGTCTGTTCGTTTGCACTATCCAATAAAAAAAGCACTTTTGCTTCTTGTAACAACCGTTACAAGTCTACAAGACAACAATTTTCGTTCAGGAAAACTAAGTCATTCGTATATTTATTTCAATTCATCAGGTCTGATCTGCGCGAGAAGATACACAACGAAGGCGTAGCGCTCCGCATGGAACAAGAGCAGCAGGAAAAGTACGAGAGAGCCGTCATCAAACAGAAGGTACGAAATTGCTAATAGCACGCGTTCCTTAAAAGCGAAATCTACAATAGACCATTCTCTATGACAGTGATGTCAAAGCAATAGTACGCGTGCCGATGTTGGCACGTGACGTAATATTTTGGGCACGAGTCTATAAGAACTATATACCTAATCGAAACTTTTTTTTTTCAAAAAAGGTTTCCATCCCTGCTCCATGGCATTCCTTTGTAACCACACGATTGTCGACAAGATATTTATTTTAAAGATTTATAAATTTTAATTTGGCGCCCAAGGCTGAACGTTTAGCCTTAAAAATAAAATCAAGGAATGCTTTTGGAATTTGAATTTTTGGAATTTTTTTTGAAAAAATTTTTTTTCGAATAGTTTATCCATTCACTCTATCCCTAATCCCTATTCCAACATTTGGTAACAGAATACAATGTAGGCACAATTTTGTCTTTGGATATAGCTTCACTCCCAGTCCCTTTCCTTCCGCGCCAATTTGAATGTTCCTACTAAACTCTCATTCCCTTCTCCAGGTAGCCACGATGAGACAGCAGAAGGTAGCAGAGAAGTATGTGAAGGAGGTAGAACAGACGCTCACCAAACATGGATATAACCAATAACAAAATGGAGGGTCGCGGGGAAAATAGTATAGAATAGAGTGTGATGTTGATATTATTTAGGTTCTTAGCGAAGATTGCCATTGACAAGAAATTCAATTTTGATTCAAATTTGAAAATAAAACTGAAAACGATAGTAAAAGTTTTTCGCCCCCTTCGTAGAATCTTAGATTCAAGTACATAGGTACTTACTCTTTCACAGCTAAAACGTATTTTTCCTCAAAATTAGATTTGGCATTTTAGCGCTCCAGTTTTTGACGGCCAAGATTATTAAAACTTTTTTTAAACGGATTGAAGTTTTTAACGTTTTTTTTTTTTTTTGTGGGAATGTTTCGATTGTCTAATAAAGTATTGATTTGTGCGAATATAGCTTGGATTACAGAGATAAGTAATTAGTATTTTTTTTGAGCGGCGAGACAATAAATGCACTGGCTTAGATATGTCTTATGAAAAGATTACCATATTGAACAATTCCAATAAACTTGTATTTGCAAATACTCTGAACGTTTCTTTTTGGACGCGATTTCACCCATCCCAAAGAACCCAATAATTCCAATGGTCGATCCAGTATTTCAGTTTTGAAGGGGAGCCCCTTAAAGCAAGCTGTCTTAATTTCACTAATAACAACTAGGCCAATTATGTAACTCTTTTCTGTTTTTTTTTGTTTCGAGTATGGTAATCATTAAGTAAGTAATTAAAAATACAATTAATTATTAAAAGTCAAGATTTTAATACTATAATTATCAATATAATGATACACAGTTATACACAAATCAGCCATAACATTAAGAATTAATTCATAAACAATAAAACATTCACACTCATAAAACTAATATTTCCTATTGGCACCAAGCAATGGGAAATTTCCCAGGCAGTGGAATACAACAATAATTACTGTTTGAGTTATAAATTATCCTTTATAGACATTTTTACGTAATGAGAGCTTCCCATTTCTTGGAACCTGAAAATTCCCAGTAATGGGAATGTTTCCCAAAGACTGGATAAATACTGTCACTTGATAGCTTTCTCTCCTAGTTTGACCACTTTGTCCAGGTTGTCCTTGAGGGTCTTCAATTGGTTAAGTACGTTGGAATCCATGAGAGAGAATGGAATGTACGCTTGTGATTGGCGGAGTTGTTTAGGCTGAAGAGACAGCATGGTGCCGTCTTGAAGGAGTATGTTGCAGTTCGCCATTTCATCAGGTTTCAATCTGTTAACAATATTTTTTTTTAATTTTGAACAATATTATATTCATTGTGTGTATTTATATTGTTTAAATTGATAACAGGCAACAAAAGTTTAATTTTTGTGATTTTTACTGCATTTACGTAATGGCGTGCTATTTTTGGTTAGGATTAGGTTCTCAGATGTGTTGTTGCCGCACCACATGCACCAGATTTTAAGTTAGAACTTAAAATCTGGTGCATGTTTCATGTTGATACGCCACCTAAGAACCAAGTTATAGTAAAAAGTAAATACTCTGGGAGGTAAATGAAACCGAAAACCTGAAAATTACTGTGCAAATGGGACTTGACCATCGTCTGAAGATAAGTACGCGTGAGTAATGTTCCTGGTGTTGCTAGTTTCATAGGATACCATCAGGCAGGCAAGATGACAAGCTTATGTATATTTATTATATACTAGCATTTACGGAATAATATATAGCATATTTCATCCATACTTATATTATAAAGCGGAAGAGTTTGTTTGTTTGTTTGCTTGAACGCGCTAATCTCAGGAACTACGGGTCCGATTTGAAAAATTCCTTCAGTGTTAGATAGCCCATTTATCGAGGAAGGCTATAGTCTATATACCATCACGCTAAGACCAATAGGAGCGGAGCATAAATGAAAAATGTTGCAAAAACGGGAAAAATTTAAATGCAGAAAAGCCGAGAAACCACGCGGGCGAAGCCGTGGGCGGAAAGCTAGTTTAGGAATAATATAGTTTTCTATTGGCGAAAGAATTTTCAAAATCGGTTCAACAGAATCCAGAGATTACTGCCTACAGCATCTTAACTCACAAATTAGTATTAGTATGGATATATTTTACTTACGTATAGCATGAAGGCACCATGACGGGCGAACCTGACATGGACACCACCATCTCACCTGTCGCGGCTGACGCAGCACCGTCAATGGAGTTTGCGGCGTCACCTGCAAACATTGAACATTATCTTAGTTTTTTTGTCAACATACAAAATAAATGATTATGATTATGGACATTTAAAAAAAAAAAAAATATATTATTTGCTGATACATTATGGTGATAACAGGATGCGAGGAAATTGGATTGATTGATTTGCATTTAGAGAATATAGCGAGTAACTTTAAACGATTGCGAAACTGTGCATGGATATGACATGCAATATATAAAATAAAAATACATAGACATTATCTAAAACAAATATAGAAATACTATATAAAATATATATATTATATAAATCTATACTATATAAAATATATTATACGATACTTTAATGATACATATTTTAATGATACAATTTAATTTAATATATATAGTTCTTATTTTATTTGACAAAGAGCGCCTTCATCCTCTCTCCTATTAAAAATATCTTTGCTGTGCCCGACAGGGTCCATAATTGAGCCAATGTTTAACTTACCAACTAATGTACACATTATGGAATGCAATAAAGTATTAAGTATTGAGTATGTTTATATGTGTCACCATACCTTGGGCGTGATAGCAGGTAAGCTGACGCTGGCATTCTTGTTGTAAGCGGGCGTACGATACACGGAGCGGATCGGCGCCGCTGCACGGTCTTGCTGGCCGTGGGCGGCGCCTTGCGGCACGAGTCCGCGGCCGAGCGGGACCGGCGGCCGTGGCCGTCGACCGGCCGGTGGTGGGCCGGCCTGCAGATGGCACCGCTGCAAATTAATGTCAGGATGGAGACGAAC